>VYXB01001089.1:968001-1051654 GCA_013397135.1 Pachyramphus minor
CAGGTCCCGCGGGGGAGGAAGGGGTGGGGGGGGGGGGGGTGGTGGGCAGGGGAACCGGGAATGTCCGATGGGACGGGTCCGCGGGCAGCAGCCACCGCCGCTCCCGCCTGGGAATGAGGATCCGGCCTCACTGCGCCCCGAGCAGGGCGCTCCCGCTCTCCCTCCTCCCGGCGGTCCTGCCAGAAGTTGGGAGCCGGCGGGAAGGCTGGGGGTCCGCGCCCACCCGAAGCGATCCCCCCACAGGTGGGATCCCGGGGCGGTCGGCAGCGCCGACGTTCCACCGGCGCGTGGGTGCCCGAGCGGAACGCGGTCCGAGCCAGACTGGGGGGAGCGAGGGGTGGGACAGGCCTCGTGTCTCTGCCTGGGACCGGCCCTGGGCAGGGCTGGCACAGGGACTCCGGGAGGCAAGGTGCAAACCCAGGTGGAAGTGGGGAGGGGGAATCCCCCCACTCTTTGTTTGAGTTCATCCCCAGCCCCGCGGTGCAGAGAAGGCGTTCATGCAAGACCAAATAGCTGCTGTCACGCCGATGTCTCCTTGCAGAGGGCAGAAACCCCGGGGATGCCTTTTGCCACTACAGCAGGGATCAGGGCTTCGCCCCTCTGCCGTGTATTAAGTGAGAAGATGTGCGCATTTGGAGCTGCTGGTCCTGAGAATTGCCGTGAGGTGATTTAGAAGAGAGGGATGCTCAGGCGGGGTTCCTGGATGAGCTCTGTGGGGCTTTTTCTCTTTTGTTTACCGCCTGAGAGTCAATTTATTCCTTCGTTTACTTACAGCAGGGGTGAGGATGTGTATACAGAGTAGCAAATTCATTAAGAGGCTTGATAGATGGAGGAGCTAGCACTTCGCTTGTACTAGATACAGTAAAAACAGCAGGAGCTGTTCCAAGGATGTGATATGATGTGCTGCTGTGGGAATGCCTGCACAGCAAGGGCTCACTTGGGAGCAGGCTTTCGGGTCCTTCACCATGAGCCACCGTGGTGCAGGGAGCCATGCATGTGGCAGGAAAAGCTGCTCTGCTTCAAGGGTGGCCTGTGCCAGCTGAGAGCCTCTGGTGCCTCTGTGGTTTTCATAGGAGGTTGTTTGGGGTTTCCAGTCCTTTACTTTTAAGGAAGGGGCTCCTAGAGACTCAGTCTCAGCCCTATAGACTTCTTCCTTGCTTACCACAGAGCCACTAAAAAGATTGATCTTGCTCTGATTTCACAGGAGCCGCACTAACCCAGAGCTGTGCATGCCCAAATGCAACTTTGTTGGGTGCGGGTGATGATGAATACCCAGATGTGTTTTGTACAGATCAGGATTCTCCAGGTTCCCTGTGGAGCAGCCTGGCTGGGTGTTGCTTGGCAGTGGGCACCTGTGCAGCACAGTTCCTGTTTTGGGCAGCCAGGAGCTGCACATCCCTTCATGGAGCTGCTGGATGTGATGCTTGGCTGAACGGGCATTAGACTTGATGAGATACACTGAAGAGAAACATCTTTGACTATTTGAAAGGGTGACTTTTTCTTTCCAAGGATGGAGCCCAGTTCTGCCCGTCACCCTAGGCAGCTTTTCCCTCTCAGGATGGTGGGATGTGGGAGATACAGGGATTTTAGGACCGGGTCCCTTGACGTTGTCTAACAGGGTCTCTTGATTTTGGATGCTCTGTCAAATCGAAGCAGTAGGACTGTAAAGGGATGAAAGGCCATGGAAATGCAGGCTCTGCAAACTGTCCTGCCTTCGTGGGAGGGACAGTGCAATGCAGTGATGCATATTCACGGTTCTGCTTTAAGGTACTAGAGCCCTTCCTTGAGTGGGGGGAAGAAACCACAAAGGACACTGGGATGCTGGTATTATTGGTCTCTAGCTGCCTAGGGATTCCTGGGCTGCTTTGATTGAGATGCTTGCCTCCACTGGTCTTTTGAATGCCTTGTTCAGGGCAGTCTCAGAGCTAAGGCTGGATAAGAAATACGTGTGCTGCTGTATGTGCTCTAGTGAGCTGAAATGTGCAGGCATAGGTCCTGCAGTTGGTTGAGTCTCCAGGAACCATCCTGGGAGTCAGGACTTGGACTAGCTAGAGTCCTGTGGTGATAGTAAAATACCTGATTTTTGTTGATTTTTAAGGCTCAAGGTCAGACTTTACACAGATGTCAGGGTTGTTGATTTGATTTGAATGAGAGAAGCAGATCTCACCAGAAGCGTTTATTTGCAGCCAACACTGCAGTTTCCCTGTCCTGGGAACTCAGTGGGGTTTGCTCTTGTTTTGCCTGCCATTAAGAAGATCTGAGGTCACCTGTGCTTATCCCTCTGGCAGCAGGTCAAAGGAACAAGGTGCTCTATGTTCAGTGTACTCCCATGTCCTTGGGAGGCAGCGGACGCCTCTGGAGGGCAGCTTTGCTATGGGCTTAGCTTCTCCCCATGTACCTGGCTAGTGGTAAGGCTTCCCTGGTCTATTGTGTTGGAAGTTCTGGACTGAAGGGTCAAGCTGGGAAAGCAGGAGACCTGCCTGTGCTTTGTGACAGAATGATGTGTCCAGGGAAGCTGGGAACTGAGAACAGTCTTTGGCCTTGAAGCAGTTTTCCCGTTTAAGTCTGAGGGTGCTGGTAACAAACCCTCTGTTCATCATCTCAGAGAGCAATATTGGCCTCAGTCTGGGGTTTTGGCCTGCAGTGTGTAGGGGACTAAACCCTGGACCAGAGACTTTGGGTAGCCAAGATCATTGCAGAGCTCTTGTTGCTCTTGCTCCAAGGGAGTGGTGGGGCCTCAAGGATTCTCCCCTTGCTGCCAGGAGCCTGGTTGCTCATCCTGGGGCAGGAGACCACTCTCCATTACTGTAGCATCATCTAGTGGCCAAGGGCATGGTGCGACACATCAGCTCTGGCTGTGCTGTTTTGCAGTACAGTGAGTGTAGCCTGGGATAATACTTTGCTCCTCTCTTCTTGCAGGGGGCTACGAGCGCTTCTCCTCGGAGTACCCTGAGTTCTGTGCAAAAACCAAGTCCCTGAGCAGTGTGTCACCCCCCACCAGTGCTGAGCCCTTGGATTTGGGCTGCAGTTCCTGTGGGACCCCCTTTCATGACCAGGTATGTGTAGAAGCCCAGTGGTTAGCTATTTTGACTGCTCCTTCCAGCATTGCCACCTGGTCCTGCTGGAGTCTCTGTTCTCTCTCAGCTGGGGCCTGCAGAACCAGAGCTCTGCTTCCTTTCCTCTCCTGGGAGAGCATGGTGGTCCTCCTGATCCCAGGGTGTTTACAAGCCCTGGGGTGTGGACAAGCCCAAATCCTGTTACCCCACACTTGCCTGTTTCTGAACAGGATGAAGAAGGGGAGGGCTGAAATAGGTTTCACAGCTCGGGAAGGCAGCCTCTGCTCCCTCTTTTGAGGGCCCAGGATCAGGTGCCAGGTTCCTACACAGTTCAGGGTCTCCAAGCCTTCTGGATGTGTGTCCTGCCCACAGCTGTCCACCAGTCACCCCCAAATCTGTTGTTTTTCTCTGCAACAGGGTGGGCCTGTGGAAATCCTTCCCTTCCTCTACCTTGGCAGCGCCTACCATGCTGCCCGGCGGGACATGCTTGATGCCCTGGGCATCACAGCCCTGCTGAACGTCTCCTCAGACTGCCCCAACCACTTTGAGGGGCACTACCAGTACAAGTGTATCCCAGTGGAGGATAACCACAAAGCTGACATCAGTTCCTGGTTCATGGAGGCAATTGAGTACATTGGTGAGTGTCTGTGCAGAGGAGTTGTGTCCATGTATGTTGTATCGGGGGGAGGTTCCTGCCTCAGAGACCTGGAACCTTTGGCTCAGAGGGGACTGGTGTCTGGCAGGGTCCAGTGGGAGGGAGGTCAGCCACCCACCTGCAGGTTTGGTGAGGGGTTGGGCTTTGTCGGGTGTCAGTCTCATGTCTCTTCCCTGTTGCCCTCCAGACTCAGTGAAGGAGTGTTGCGGCCGGGTCCTGGTCCACTGCCAGGCTGGTATCTCCCGCTCAGCCACCATCTGCTTGGCTTACCTGATGATGAAGAAGCGAGTCAAGCTAGAGGAGGCCTTTGAGTTTGTCAAGCAGCGCCGGAGCATCATCTCCCCTAACTTCAGCTTCATGGGGCAGCTGCTGCAGTTTGAATCACAGGTGTTGGCCACCTCATACGCAGTGGAAGCTGTCAGCCCCTCGGGGACACTGCGGGAGCGGGGCAAGGCCACCTCCACCCCCACCTCTCAGTTTGTCTTCAGCTTCCCAGTGTCTGTCGGTGTCCATGCCACCCCCAGCAGCCTCCCATACCTGCACAGCCCTATCACCACGTCGCCCAGCTGTTAGCTCAGGGGCCGAGGCCAGCCAGGCAGATAGTGCCAGGCGTGGAGGGGGCACACGGGCACGGAGCCCTGTGATGTTAAGCAATAGTGCCGGACACTGCCATTCACCCTGGACTCCACGTCTTTTTCGTAGGGAAATTTCTTACCTCATCTTGGTTTGTTTGCTTTTTATTGTCATGTTTTGAAAGCACGAAAGTTGCAAAAGCCACAAACCCTGACATTGTCCAGGCTCTTTGGGGGAGGAAGAAAAATGATGTACTGACTTTCCTCAAGTGCCTGGTCTTCATCTGTTTCCATCCATGTTTTACTGGCTTGTTTTTTTTAAAAAAGATACACCTCCCCTTCTCCCCATGTTTCTGCCCCTAGCTCACCCAGGGTGAAAAGGGGGCATACCCTCTTTTTATTGTGCAGCAGTCTTCCCCTTGCACAAAGAGACTTGGGGGTGTGTTTGGTGGGTGCTGCTCACCTGAGCAGCAGGTAGACTGGGTGACAAGCAGAGCTGCAGGCAGGGCCATGGGGCAGCAGGCGTGACAGGGGGCTGCCTGCACTCAACCTCAGCCCTGCCAGTGGCTGAGGAGATGAGGCAGGAGCTGGCAGTCCCCTGCCAAGTCACCAGCTGAGCCCATTCCAGTGGGGGAGAGCAATCTCTATGTTTGAGAAGTGGTTTGGAGGGGGAGATACAGTCTGAAATGCCTCTTTTCTTGCCTCTGTGGATCACTGGTTTCTGCAAAGCCTAGGTCCAATCTCCTGTGGCTTTAAGATGAGAAAGAAGGGGTGGGGACAGCAGTATGGGCTCCTTTTGAGTACCACTGCCATTCTTCTTCCAAAAGAAGCAGGATGGAACATGGGTGGGCTGTAATGGAAGAGAGTAACTGCTGGGTAGAGGGCAGGCTGGCCCAGAGATGTCATCCATCCAGCATTTTCAGGCTTTCCTCCACCTCACGTCTCGCTCACCTGTGCAACATTTCTGCAGCTTTTGGTCCAAGCCTAGAAAATGCCTCATCTTCAACCCACCTGGAGCCTTATTTCCCACCCTACCTCTGTCCTTCCCTCCAGTCCAGTTCAACACACAAGATGCCTGTGTGGCTGATGTACATATGTATGGTTTTGTTCTTTTTTTTTTTTTTTTTCTAGAAAATAACTTTTTATTTATTGCCTGAGGGAGGGAGGAAACATTGTTTGGAGAAAATAAAAATAAAACTGTTTTCAACAGTTGCGGCTGGAGCAGGTTTGTCCTAAGACCAAAGCAGAATAGCAGGTTTTGTACACACTTTACTTTCACAGAGCAACTGTTAAAAATGTATTTATTGAATTTTAAACTATTACAAGTATTGCAGATCAGACATTTAGCCAAGCACATTTATAGATCAAACTCAGTTGTTACAGAGATGTTACCTAAAATCCACCATGTAGGTAGGCTGAGAACCTGCCCATCGTCTTCAACTTTGAGAGAGAAGGTAAAGGAGGAAATAAATAAATGATATCCCAGCTCCAGGTAATTGGCAACCAAGAGAGGACACATACAGGGCTAGTTATGAAAACAAGTTATACAAGAAAAGGTCTAGAAATTCAATCCCCCAGGTACATTGCCATTTGGGCTGCCAGAGAAAGCAATCAGGAATGACGATACACAAGCTCATGGGACTGCAGCACAGAAAATCCCCATTTCAATTTCCAAAGCTGAAACATCTGCAGATGTTAAGTGTCAAAATTATCTTGTAATACAGATACTCTAATACTCTACATTAGTAATTAATGGGACCAACACTAAAACTCACCAGCAACAGGTCCAGCACGACCAATACATCAAAACCAGTCAGATAATACAACCTGACAGGCATGTGTTAGTGCAATGGGAAAGGCACCTGCCTCTCCCATCCCCTACTGGCACATGGGCTCATTCACCTTGCTTCAAAGATTTTAACACACATACACTGTTCCCAGATCCTCTGGGTTTCACATCTCCTATGTGTTCAGATAGGTGGGAACACTGCCACTGCACCACTGTGCAGGTGTCCTGATGCTCTCTGAAAGACCAGGAGAACGTGCTCTGGGACTGTGCCAAACTACCACCTCTGAACAGTGGATTCAAGTCTGTGGAGGTTCACAAGCCAATTGCTACCTGAAGCAGGAACTGAATCTGTGCTTTCCCATGTCTTCCCTATCCGGGCCGCAGCATAGCTTAAAACGCTGCAAAAATACCCTAACGTGACAGAAGCATGCCTTAGATGCGTCTCCTTTTAGATTTCCAAGCTAGATTTTGTGTGGCAAAGCAGCATGGAAATGGAGAAATCCCATTCAAATGTACACATTTCCTGACATTCAGCTTCTGAGAATGATTAGCAATGTTCAAACCAATCTGTTTTGTGGCTGGACCCTTTCTTTTACCCGTCTTGTAAAAACCTGTTCTGGGCAATTTCTGTTAACAGTCCCATATGGAAGTTCTAGGCAGTGCCTGAACTGTGCAGGAACTCTGATGTCACTGCAGGGATGCAGGAGTCTTTTTTGAGATTTGCCACTGTTAAGTGGTTCCCAGAGGTCATGCAGTGGCACATGTTAGCATCCCTCAGCACTTCAGGCATTCACAAGGAGCAGACATCTCCTGTAACCTACAACAAACAGTAGGAGCAGCTGATTTCCAGAGCCAAGAAAGTGCCCTTCTCCAGAAGCTACTCTGTCCCATATATCACACTCCTTTTCTGTGTCTGCTGCCCACCAAAGTCAGCAGTGCACAACATTTTGTGGCTGTGGGGCTTTCTTTCTGCTTTAGTGTGGAATTTTGGGGTACTCTGGTTACCAACAAGTAAAGTGTAAGTTTGCAGGCAAAATAAATTCCTGCTATATGATGCAGTGGGATCCAATTGCATCACATGCAAACACTCAAAACAGAAGTTAGAAAACCATTGTTCATTCCTTGGACTACAGACCAATAGTGACTGCAACATGGTGGAACTAGTACAAGGAGTTTGTAACAGTCTCTGTGGAGCTGGGATCAAACACGATTGGTTGGTAAAAATAAGGATTGGAAAATAAAATATACCTTATTAAGGTACTGTACTCTGCTTTTAAACCTAACAGAAGTTTTGGTGACAGCATTCAGATTACAATGTCACTCTGCACCAGGTATCTAATTCATCAGTCTCATAGAAATAGTTTCAGCAATGGAGGGCAGAATCCACCCTTCTTTGTTATGTGGTGAAGTTTCTTTCGGTTTTGCCTATTAAAGTCCTGTCTCAAACTGCACAGAAGTTTCAAAATGCTGCCTCAAAGGGACATTGACAAAAATCAACAGGCCTGAGAGACAAATTGCCCCTTTCCCCAGCACATGCAGTGTTCTGTCCTAATGTGAATAGCTCTTTCTAGAGCCAGCGAGAGGTGCCCAGGCTCCCCAGCCTATGAGATGGCTTAGCCCAAAGTGTTCTTACAGCCTCAGCTCCTACTGTGCCTCCACTGGTGACTCAATGCTACAATTAAGCATCCCATTATCAGGGGACTGTACTTCTCAGGAGGTCAAAACCACTTCTCAGGAGGCGGCAGCTGCCTGGTCATGGGGGCATGGCATTTTTAAGGTCCCACTGAAGTTAACTCCCCTAGCTAAAGCAGCAGCATCTGTACCATTAACAATCTGCCAAATACAGCTCTACCACCAAAACCACAACCAGGTTTTTCATGGGTAACTTTAATATTGATGGGCAGATCCTCACTTTGTTTGAAACTGTAAGAGGAGCTACAACAACATATGCTACTCCTGCACAGGTTTCTACGACACACAGACGCATCATCAGGTCTGGGTATTCCTCTGTGTCTGGCCACAAAAGGGTATGAGATCACGCCATTACAAGACAAAAACCACTGCAAAATTATTTCCTCACACAGCACCTTTACTCTGCACAGAACATCAGATACGCTAACACTGGCAGTTCAAAGATACTGGAAAGTAGAATCAGAGAATCACAGACCATGCTGATGGGGGACCCATCAGGATCATTGAGTCCAACTCCTGAACACCCCAGGAGTCACACCATGTGCCTGAGAGCGTCGTCCAAACGCTTCTTGAACACTGTCAGGCTTGGTGCTGTGCCCACTTCCCTGGGGAGCCTGTTCCAGTGCCCAACCACCCTCTGGGTGAAGATTCATTTCCTAATATCCAACCTAAACCTCCCCCAACTCAGCTTCATGCCATTTCCTTGAGTCCTGTCACTGATCACCCTGCTTCCCCTCATGAGGATGTTGAAGACACCAATGAGGTCTTCCCTCAGTCTCCTCTTCTCTAGGCTATTTTTATCCTCTAGAAGTTCAAGGTTGCAGAAGAAATCCAGACTAGCCATTAGTTCAATCAGCACACAGGAAACAACAAGCAAGAATAGAATCTGGTGTGGGCTTGGTGGGGTTTTTTTTAGAGATATAAAGCTTTTAACTTCCACACCCAGATTACCCATTTTGCTCACCTAAGCAGCACAGCTGTTTCACCATTTAAAACTATGTCTAACTGGGGATGGTGAGCAATAGTCGCTCTGGCTGCTATCTGAAATCCTAGTGTAGATAGGCACATCCCCTCATTCCATTATTAACTAAATTAAAAACAAACCCCAAACTTTAATGGTGAATACAAAGCTTCAAAGCCTAGTGGTGATCTTTGCAATCCTAACACTATGAAACAAGTAGCCAAAATACAAGCACCCGATTTTATCAATGAAATTTGTTTAAAAGGACAACTAGGCTAGAGCCTGGCTGGGACTTTAAAGCTACATATTTAATCAGGTCACAAAATGAAGTGAGAACCATATATCCACTGCCAGCTCAAGAAAAATAAAACTCAGAGTTCAAGATCTGTTGGAGTATTGCTATTTCTAAGGTTTTCTTTAGAGATACTACAAACGGATGATGTTCAGGTAGACATATTGCATCAAGTGACTGATTTTACAGTGGGTGAAATTCTTTATGAAGATAACTTGCTTCAGCATTAATGCCTTAATGTTAAGAATAAAAATGTGGTGTGTTAATGATGAAAGTGAAAAGCTCTTCAGCTTTATTTTATCCAAACATGTCCCACTTGTGAGTAGCACATACATTTTTATAAATTAGAAGCATACTATTCTGTTGTTTTCTTGCTTTAAGGGGGATAAAACCTGAATGCATGAACTGGATCACTAGATACCAAACAGTGCTGGTTGATAGGGAAATATACAGTGTGTTGTGTTCAAAGGAACATTTTTTCCTCCAGTTGTTACATGGTCAACACTGAAGCACATGTCCTGGTATTGGCTGTTAGGAAAAAAATTAACAGGTCTCGGTTTTCAACCTTGTCTGAAACTGTAAAACACCACAAAAAAGAAATTGCTCACTACATTTGTTAAGTGCATGTCCATCATGAAGGGGACTTCTGAAACTGTTTGATTCTGTCCTATGCAATGCTTAAAAATAATTTTCTCCTATCCCATAAAATAAACCTGTGAACTTGGGAAGAAGGGAATTAGGTGAATAAATCCTAGCTTTGTTCTCTGGTATACCTGCAAACAAATCCACTTGCCAACTGATATTTTAAAATTTCGTTCTCATCAAAATGTAAAATGGATATTTAAAATAATTATTACTTTTGTAAATCCCTTAAGCTCTTCAACTGTGATGTCACACACAAAGATGTGACATGAAACTGCTATAACACACTCTCCCTTACCAGCCTGAAACCCATTTACCATGTCTCATGTTACAGAGGAACATGAACTAGATATGCCCTTGTGTATGAAATCTTCTGACTTTTCACCTGCTATCTCCCAGAAACCCATACGCCGCTGTAACTGGAGAACATTTCACAAGCTGCATGTACTTCATAGGAGCCTTATAAAATATTCTTTTAGGGATGCCAGCAGAGGACATGGACCTGCTTTATGACGTTCTTCCATGCACAAGAGCTGGTTTAACCCTTCCAAACACTTCCCAGGGCTTCCCCCAGAAAACTCACACAGAAAAAGCAGTGAACTATCATGATTTGCCTCCACTCTACAGTTACACTCACTCATATTATTGTTTGCTCAGAGGTGTGCAAAAAACCCCTATATTGAAGAACTTGACCTAGCCCCTCCTCAGATGAAATTTATATTGCATTGTTAATGATTTTAGTCGACTCGACTTTTGTGCAAAATATCTTCAAGAAGGTTCCGGCTCAACTTCAGAATACAAAAGAAGAATAAATAGGATCTCTTGACAACAGAAAATGAATGATGTATGCTGAAAAGAAAATGATGGGTTTAATGCAATTTATCTGCAAATAAAATAACCAGAATAGTAGTGTCTGAAATTTTAACATGTGAGATGGCACCGATAAAGATTTCCATTTGCACAATAATGTTCCCAAGGTTTAGATCAAAACAATATTATTTTACACATGGTAACTGCAGAGACTAGGAGCCTGAGATATGTTATTAAAAGGCAGTCCCTTGTAAACTTTCCTCAAGAGGAACAGTAGCAATTGAGTATGCAAGAGTTACTCATATCATATTCATCAAGACAGCAATGCTTTATAAAAGACATACAGCTTATTTCCAGGTTGTTAAGAATTTTATGATACTGATTTTCTGAAACATGTATCCATCCAGTCCAAGATTGAAGTCACATCCTTCTTCACTGCTCTGAAGCTACTAGGTCTTTTGCTCTGCTGCTGTTGCTGTCTGTGAGGGAGCTTCTGGTTTCACAATCTGGTATGTAATGAGATATTCTGGGTATGCCTGAAAGTAAAACAAGAAAAAAACCAGTGCTTTATGCAAGGGTACACTCAGCAAGTTCCCATTTTTTTTCATTTCACTAAACAGTGCCCAGAAAGGATAGTGCAAGAATCAGTTCTATATTCACAGTGTGCAGAAGAAAAAGTGGATTTCAAACCTAGCCAGCAATAAGTGGGAACTGCTCAATGTACTTAATACTTTGGTTAATATACTAGTAGAAAGAAAGATGCTTCTTCCATGCAGGCACTGCCAGAAATTCTGTGTGTAACAGAAATTCAGAGTTACTCTCCTTGTTAGCTAATCCTACAGATCAGTCAATGCCTATAAGTTACTCAAAAATCTCAGACAGTCTGACCCCAAAAGGCTCATTAACTTGCCATGTAACCTGCAAATTCCTTTACAGGCAGTAAAACAGTTGGCCCACCCAAAGCACATAACCCAGTCAGTCATCTGTCCAGTGTTTTCTGAAGACAGCTGGTAGGTGGTTCAGTCCCAGAACAAGGCTAAAGTTGCTGGAGGGCAGAACCCCATTCAGAGGAACCCAGACAGCTGAGAGGAGACTGGGCCTACATAAGCCTCATGAAATCCAGCAAAGGCAAATGCACCTGGGACAAAGTCCTTGTAATACTGCAGGATAGAAAATCACTCTGCTGAAAAGGTGCTGGGGGTCCTTGGGTGACAGCAAGCTAAAGCCAAATCAATAGCATGTCCTGGCAGCAATTAAGGCTACCACCATCCTGTGGTACATCAGCAGCAATGTAGCAGTGACTGCTGATTATTCAGTACCCACTTGACCACATCTAGAAAACTGCATACAACTTTTGGGCCCTCCAATACAAGAAAGATGCCAACAAGCTGGAGACAAGTTCAGCAAAGGACCAATTAGATAGTCAGGGGGAAATAGCACAGGATAAACAAGAAGAGGCTGAGGGAGATGGGCTTGTTCAGTTCAGAAAAGAGAAGGCTTTGTGGGACCTCACAGCAGTCTTCCATTACATATGAAATGGAGAAAAGAGACTTTCTGAGATGTGCAACCCAAGAACGAGGTTAATTAAGACAGGGAAGATTTCTATTTCATACAAAGAACATTATTTTACCACGAGGATAAGTAATCAAAGGAACAAGTTGCTGTAGGAGGCTGTGAAACACTATTTGCTGAGGCCTCCAAGAACTGCTTGGCTAAAGAAAGCTCTCAACAATCTGGCCTGGATTCAGTGTGAACAAGAGGCTTTCCAGGGAGACCTCCCCAGGGTTCCTCTGAACCGGAACTTAATATAATATCTTATCACAGAATCATAGAATGGTTTGAGTGGAAGGGATCTTTAAGGATCATCTAGTTCCAACCCCCCTGCCATGAGCAGGGACACCTTCCACTAGACTAGGTTGTTCAAAGCCCCATCCAGCCTAGCCTTGTATACTTCCAGCAGTGGAACATCCACAGCTTCTCTGGTCAACCTGTTCTAGGGCCTCCCTACCCTCTGAGTAAAGAGTTTCTTACTAACATCTAATATAAATCCCCTCTTTTACTTTAAAACTGTTCCCCCATGTTCTATCACTGTATCTGTATAAAAAGTTGCTCACTCTTTATTTATAACGCCCCTTTAGGTACTGGAAGTCTCCCTGCAGCCTTCTCCAGGCTGAACAATCCCAATACTCTCAGCCTTTCCTCACAGGAGAGGTGCTCCATCCCTCTGATCATCTTTGTGGTCCTCCTCTAGATCCACTCTAACTTCCTGTGCTGAGGACTCCAGAGTTGGCCACAGCACTCCAGGTAGGGTCTGAGTACAGTACAAGGGCAGAGTACAGGGGGGGAATCACCTCCCTTGACCTTCTGGCCCTTGACTCTTTTGATGCGGCCCAGGATGTGGTTGGTTTTCTGGGATGCAAGCGTACATTGGTGGTTCATTATAGCTTTTTGTCACCAGATCATCCGTGTCCTTCTCTGCAGGGCTGCACTCAGTGATTTCATCTCCCAGTCTGCACTCGTATTTGGGGTTGCCCCACAACTGCCAAGTGCAGCACCTTGCACTTGGCCTTGTTGAACCTCATAACGTTTTTGTGGGCCCACTTTTCAAAAATGTCCAGGTCCCTCTGGATGGAATCCTGTCCTTCTGTTGTGTCAACTGCACAGCTGTTATGGTTCATGTTATCTGCAAACTTGCTGAGGGTGCACTTGATCTCACTGTCTATGTCACTGACAGATATTAAAGAGCACTAGTCCCAAGATAGAGCCCTGAAGGACACCTCTCATCACCAGCCTCCATCTGGACATAGAGCCACGGATTACAACCCTCTGGCTGTGCCATCCTGTCAAATCCTTATCCACGAAATAGTCCACCCTTCAAACTTGGAGATAAAGATGTCACGTGGGACATGACAAGTAGATGACATCAGTCCATCTTCCCTTGTCAACCACTGCAGTCACTCCATCATAGAAGGTCACTAGATTGGTCAGGCATGATCTGCACTTACTGAAACTCTGCTCCTTGTCTTGTATGTGCCTCAGCACTGCTTTCATGAGGACCTGTTCCATGATCTTCCCATGCACAGGGATGAGGCTCACTTGCCTCTAGTTCCCCAGGTCTACTTTTCTCCCCTTTTTAAAAACAGGAGTGATGTTTCCCTTTTTCCAGTCGCTGGGTTCCTTGTCTGGTGGCCATGACTTTCAAATATGATGGAGAATGGCTTGGCAACAACATCAGCCAACTCCCTCAGGACCCTGAGATGCATCTCATCAGCCCCCCAGACTTGTGGCTATTCAGTTTCACTCAGTGGTCTTGGAGCCACCCAACAGAGTAAGCAAACCACTTTACTAGAACCAGGGTCTAGCTGAGTTATTTAGATTAAATATCAGCTTCTGAAGATTGCTGTGCCACTCCAGCTGCCATTTAAGGGTAGTCTCTGTCACTGGTGGGAATATACAGGTAAAAAACCCCAGAATCCTCAAGATGTACAGGAGCCCCAGAAATGCATGTTATCAGGATACTGCAGTAATGCAGTGAAATGGAATGGGAGAAGGACAGCCTACTGAGAGAAACTACAGTTCTTAATAGGCTCTAGCAGCGCTCCACAGGAGAAATCAGGAAATTCTGCATATTATAAATCAGAGCAGTTCAGTGGATGGGAGTAGCATTTGCCGGCTAGATACAGTTTATTTCCACATTTAAATGAAAAAAAAAAAAAAAATCTAATCAACCACCTTATCACAGCACACTTGGTCTAGAAATCAGTCACATTCCCTTTCCAGCTCCAAGCTTCCATAAGCCCAGTCCTTGCTAACTTACATACCTGTTCTCCCCTATAGATAACGTATTCCGCATATGCAAGTCCATTCACGCTTGGTCTGCCAATAACAGAATGGTGCCCTGGAGGGGCATGAGCCATTTTCATTGTGCTGAACTGAAGAAAGGATTTTCCAAGGGTCACTCTACAGAACAGCATTTGTCTAAAAGGAAAAAAGAAAACTTAATTTTTCAAATATCTTACCAGGAGTTGTGTGCTTCCAGAAAAATTTCAGTCTTTTGACTTTATTTTGTTATAATTAATTTCTCAAGACTTTTTAGAGAAACCATTTTAGAAACCAGTTCTAACATGGTATAAAACATGTCACAAAAATTTTTTCATGACACACAGAAGGGAAAATACACACTTCGTTTAGCCCTCACATGGAGGCCTGTTCTAGTTCACTTTATATAAAGCTGTTGAAAGAAGCTGAAACTCTCTGTGTTTCTATCAGCAGGGTATGGACAAGCATCAAAGTGAGAGAAACACATTGATCTATTCCAGTACAAAACAAAGCTGTGATTAAGTCCTGCTCGCTACCTCCAAAATTACCTGATCCACAGTACCACACTGTACTGCTGACCACCACTTTGCACTGCAGTTTTGTTCTGAGAGTGCCTGGAGTTTAATTGCTATTTTCCCCTGACTCTTCATTTTCAAACTTGCTGTTTCAAGCCTCTTTCCTGACCACAGCTCACTTTGATTTATACTCACTGCATGCTTAGATGTAATTTTTGACCTTCCTGTGGGACTCGCCGCATTTATATCCTTTTTTGTTCAGCCTTGACAAATAGAAAACTGCATTTTTCCTGGCATGACCAAGCTCAAGAGGCCATTCTTTCCCTACAAGTCATCCTGTGCCAGGATTGTAAAAACCATGACAGACAGAATTACAACAAAAAAACTCTGCTGGACTCATACCTGTGGCAGATATAACAGGACCTGTCTTTGTGTGTAGGACAGCCTGTTCCTCCCCCTATTCCATACACATATTGGTTGCTTTTTGAGGAGTTCTCAGCAAAGTAAATTCCAGCTCCAAACATTCCTCCAATGTATGCATGCCTTTCATCAAATCCCTTGTGAATGATAGCATTAATAAAGGGAGACCCTAGAAGAGAAATGACACAAAAAGACACATACTTGTTAAGTTTTATAGTAATACAGGACTCTATGTCAAGAGGAGTTTATCTGCCTCAAATAGACCATTAAATACCAGAAAGCATGCTCAGTCAGCTGGAAGGGGGCGATACCCAGCAGGATGCAATGATATGTGGGATTTATCATTATATACCAAAATCCCACGTGTGACTCATTTCTTACTCATTTCACAGATCTCATTAAAAGGCTTTCCCCCTACTCACATTTCAGTGCAATTTATCTTGTCAATGCACACCTTCTCAAACAGACAGTACTGGTTAAGATGGGGCAAGATGTCAAGACAACCATACCCAAACCCAATTTCCTATACAGAATCATAGAAGAATCTAGGGCAGAAGGACCTTTAGGCAACTGTCATTTGTACTAACTTGTAAAGAGATCTTGCTGAAACTCATAGCTGGTTTTGATTCCTTTCCCTGATGGTGTGCCTGAATCAGCACCAGGGTAAAATGCTTTTACTGTGTGCTGCTCTCCTCATTCAGAAGATACTATGTTTTTTTTGCAGCAAGGTAACATCCCACCAGCAGCTTTACTGGAAATGACTAAGATACAGCTTAGCAAAACCCCTTCCTTTTTCTTAAAATAACAACAACAACAACAAAAAGCATTTTTTTATCTAGTGTAGCTTTTTGAACTGTAGTAACCATACAGACTAACTCCACCACTCCCCCACCCCCAATGCACCCTCTGCATTTCAAGTGTAGATATACAATTATTTGTACAGGATGGTGACACAGCAACATTAATATTGCCTGGGGGTCATTTTGAGTTTAGTTTTTTTTGGTTAAATTCCAATACATACAAAGAGACACTACTTCCTTACCATGAAACAACATGCGTTCGTTGTGATGATTATGATTCTCCTCTGAGACCTCCTTCTGTCTGTGACAGAACCTCTCCCGCAACTTCTTGTTCACTACCTTTTGAATCTGCAGTGGTACAACAGGTCCAACCATACTTGAATTGGAATTGAAATGGAATATTGTTTCACAGAGTCACATAAATTCGACAGGAAAACTGAGAGCAAGACATGAGAAGGGTACAAAGAAACCCCCAGTCTGTTCTGCACACAAGACTGAAGTCTTTCAAACAACTCTGTAGCACACACTTACAAATGGTTAAAACTAGTGTGAAATTGCAGCTTAAGTTGTCAGGTTTAAGGACAACTTTCAGGCTTCTTCTCTCAAGACCTGCAAGACCACAAAGAACTAGAAACTGTCTGAAACTCTGCTTTGAGCTCTGTTGACCAATCTGGTCTACCTTTTTGGAACTTGCTGTCTAGTTTAGGTTTATTTTTTATGAAAAGAAACAACTTCTGAGAAAAAAGATGTGCTGTTTAATCTATCTTGAGATATTGTTTCAGCCACATGCTCTAATACTACTGTGGTTTCTCTGAAGGACTTTACCTTTGGCTGGGAGTGGGATGGAAGCAAAGTTTACTTTGGAATGTATGATCTACTGGATCTAGTTGCAAAGGCTCTGCACAAACAGATAGGCACCATGGGTTTCCTGGAGCTCAAAAACCAAGTTCTGTTCTGATTTCCTCCATTTCCTTCTCCCCCAAAAAAGCAACCAGAAAGTGTACTTTTCCTCAGAAAGACAACACTCTATTTTCTCAAATACCAGGGCTTGTAAAACATATTTTTCTAGTTAGCAAAAGCAAAGAAGAAGATGACAAGATGGAAGATTGTATAGGAAGACAGAAACATTTATTAAAAGTCATGATCATCCTTTCATACACCCCTCACCCCCCAAAAAAATCTTCTTTAAAGAAACAAGAAAAGACTACACTGAGAAAAAAACAGATCTGAGTTGCAAAGTCAAATACAGAAGTTATAGACCTCTAAAATTTATTCAGGTTGTGAAAAAGTCAGATTCTTCACCACCTCTGTCTTCAACATCAGTTCTTCAGATACCTTTAAGAGCCCAAGTGGACACCTCTCCCTCATTTGATGTGCAGAGCACACATTTAGTCTATTTTTAGCATTTAGCACTTGCTTTAACTCTGTTCATGAAGATTATTTCAACAAAGGACTTTAAATATAAAAGGGTGATCCGTTAAACCAATTCTGCCTGCTGGCATAGATACTAACATAATTTACCCCATAAAATTAAGAGGTTTTGAAACTTACCCTGATGACATTGTATCTATTGAAGATACCACCAGCATTTCCACCATCCCGATGCTCCCGGATTGTACTCTGCATCTACATAAAAGAACACCACTGAATGTTCAGCATAAAAGCTTGCTAGCAAGGCAAAGTATCCATGCAGTGTCTCAGAATATCACTGACAACAACGGGCAATCTTGACTGAAAATAAATTAGAAGGTGTAAAAAACCCCATCAATTTTAAACTGAGGTACACCTTAATTTCTCAAGCACCCAACATGCTATACTGTTCCACAGCAGAGAAGTTGGATGATGCAGTTATCCAATCTTGTAGTAAAAATCTACATAGGGAAAAGGAGAATAATGGCACTTGATATCCAAATTATATACAACTAGAAAACCTGCTTTAGATTAGGAAAAAAACAATTTTTGAAAATGAATATACAAAAATATCATTTTGAAGTAATAACAAATGTAATTTTAATGAGTTTAGTTTGCATTTCTTAGTGATAGGAAAATGCCTGTACTGTAGATTTTCCTATGTCATTAGCAGATCCTGAGAATTTTAATGGTTTCATTGTGTGTCTTTTCCAGAGGTATTTATAGCTACAGCAACAATATTTAGTAACAGTTCAAATAAACATCCCAATTTACTGTGGCAGACAAGTGACCCTTTCTGTCAGAAAAGTTTATAAAAATGATCTTCACAAAGTGTAGTTTATGAAGTTACTAACAAAAAATATTCCTGGCTTAACTGGCACCAATACTGAATATCTAGACTTTTAAGAAGACTACAAAACTTCCATGCTATAGTGTAGGAATGTGACACAAATAGCAAATGCACAGTAAAATGGAGTTTTTTTCCAAATACAACTTTTCAGGAAATCTCTTTTCCCTTACGATTTTTGCTTTCAAAACGGTATCTGCTTGTAGTTTACTTAAATAAAAGAGCATGTGTGTGTGGGAGGCAAAATTGCAGTCAATTCTCAATTATCCAAGAGCTGTTTATCTGGGTTACTGATTAACTAAGCCACTGAGAAAAGAGAAAACAAGCTAGTTCAGTTGCAGAAATAGCTTGAGCACAGAAAATGCCTAGAGAATTGCAAGGTCTTGATCTCTTGGTCTTTATACAAAGTTTTTGATTTTTGCAGGTCCACCTATCTATGGAAAGCTGCAGAAACACTTCCTATGAGACAACATTCAAGACACAACAACAACAAATTGGAATAACACTAAGTGTGCAAACAGACCACTCGTCAAAAAAATTGGTAGGACACAGCAAAATATTTTCTATCATTGCTCTATGTGAAAAGACAAATGAAGAGGCCTAAACTTCATGTCAGATCTACGCAATTCACACACCAAAGCCTATTTCATCACTTTCAAAATGTATTGCACGCTTTAGCTCGGACAGGTTATAAACAAAAAGAGAAATATACAGCCACTGAAGCATTATGAAAGGGACTTGGATTACCTCCTCTTCTACGGACTGATACTCCTTATCGTCAGGAGCAAGGTCAAGGAGAATGGTCCCCTGACTCACACAGTGGAAAGTCAAATACGGATTGGTGCCTGCAAAGAGAAGGAATGAAAAGGAGCAAAAATCAACAGGAAAAACCAATACCAGCTCTATTTGTATCCATGATCATCATTACTGTTCTTAAACAATCCCAGCACAGCAGGAAGTGCAAAATAAACACAGGGCAGAAGCACAACCTCAAAAAGATAAAAGGCTTTTCGTTAGCAGCAGAGGCTTTAAAAGAGAGAAGAAAAATGCATGTGGGACATAATTGCCTGTCGTGGGTTTTACCAGCCCCCCCGGGCTGAAATGGTCAGGCCCGGGTAGGGACCCACGACATTGCCCTTTATTGCTTCTGCTTTCAACAGAACCATCTCAGAAGTGTGGGGCAGCTAAAACTCTATCAGGTCCACCCTTCAGGATATAATTGGCATGTGAGTAGGTACATAAGGCAAACCAATTCAATAGGTCCTGCCTGGGTGAAACAGGGTCCTGAGAAACAGGCACAGCTTCCAAGGCTGCCTCAGGGGTGGCCATTCCCTGGAAAGGCAAGTGATCACTTGGTCCTGTATCTCCTCAATATATTCTTTACCTGTCGCAACCCACTCAGCCATCAGGTCTGCCAGCAAATACACTTTCCTGACATCTGGATTCTTTCAAGTCCTGGTGACAATGCCTACATTTAGAGAAGATGACTGCTGGAAGCCTGTTGTATGCAACAGTTAGACTAAACAGTAAAAGTGCCACATTTACCTTGCTGCCCTCCTAGAAGTCTCTCCACACCTTTTATTAATTTGTGGCGGTGTCCATATGCATTGATCCCAATTTCTTTAAGCTCCTCATGCCCCATGTCTGCCAAAACATCCAGGGTTATCTGGAAAGATGAAAGACCAAAAAAATCACTTCCCAAGCCTGGCCCAACTTCCAAGGCGAAGACCTATCACTTCAGAAAATGGACTGTATTTGTGGTGCAACCAAGACCTTATATATGTTTAATTTTTTTTTTCACTTCTGATTGCTGCCACCTTCTGGCAAACCTCTCCCTATCACAGGACCAAACCCAGCTCCTACAGTGTGAAGCTGGGCAAAACTTTTACTTCTCTTAACCAATTAATAAGAGCTGGTTCTCATAAAAGGTTTTCACAAACATTTTTACTTAGGTAGACGGAGGATGCAAGGAAATGCTGGGACAAATATGAGAGTATTTCTGAAGCATTCAAAGTTTCATAGTGTTGTGCAATTCATAATTTTCACTACACAAACAGAAATTAATATTCTATAAGCTTATTAATAAACGTTGTCTTTTTCAGATCAACACTGTTATGGTGTGCTATTACTATGTATCTATATACACATGTGCACTTGCATGTGTATCAAACCTGTGGGTCAGCTATGCTAAGTCATGCTTGGAAATAATTAACATTGTGAAGACATATACAACTATTCATTTGGTTGCCATACATGAATACATTTACAATCACATGACAAGGTTTTAAATTTCAAGGTCGTGGAGATTAATGGTGGAAGCAGAAACGTAATAAAACATGATGCCAAATAAACATTTTTGTAAAGAACAGGAGACAAAGGATAAATAATATATAAATCAATTGTGCACTGCAGTGATTCTATGAAAACCAGAAATATTTCAACTGGAGGAGATAACTGCATAAAATCTACTTGTGAATTTACACATTAAACTAGAATGCAGAGCTCAGCAAACAATAGAAAACTGTAGAACTTGATTCAAAAGAAGTTGTATTACTAGCACAATTTGAATTGCAGGTATAAACTCTGTCCACTACAAACTGAATATCGTTAATTCAAAAGAAAGCATCTCAAGCAGGGAACTAATAGATATGCTGAACATCTGTCCAACTGAGCAGAAAACAACCCCACTGGGATCATTGTGGAAAAGCCACTGCAGACATTCATCATGTGCAGCAGAACATTAAAAAAAATACATAAAAACCCAAATACTAGAAAGTGTCAAGAGGAGGGTAGAGCCAAGGTGAAAAAGTGCACACAAAGTTACTGCTGTGCTTGCAAAAAACAGCTTAAAACGACAGTTGTATTCCTTTCTTATATTGTGAAATATTGATAAATCTGCAGGGGTTTTTTCCTATCTGTCAATGCCATTTGAACTTGTTAGCCCTGCAAAACACAATTAATGCTATGGTCCAAACCTAATAGAAATGTAGCTTCTGATTCTCTAGTGTGACTATGCCCTTGCAAACTAGATTTTTATTTCAGCATATAATCAAACTGAAGGGTTTCCTAGATCTAACCAAAATACCACATGCAGCACTACAGGTGGTGAAAGGTTTTTCTGGCTATCAAGACTTCTGAAGGACAAGTGCAGGTTACATTCCAACCTAACTTTGTTATATTTATCATGTTCAAAGTTCACAAGGTCCAATATAACTTTCAGAATACAAGCCAAATTAACAGTCATAGTGTATGTGTAAGAAAGTGAAAGCTACTGGACACCTGAATCAAACAACAGAAGATATTTTCACAGGTTTCTCAAATTTATCATAAGGTATCCGGCAATTCATTTGCAGAAAACTGAAAGAAAACTTGGGTATACTTATTTTTCTGTAGATGTGAAGTTGGAGTTTTTCCTTTCCCTTTTTCAATTACAAAACAAAAATGTTGCTCAAATTTATTAGTTTAGCTTAATCTCTTAAACATACAGAGATGAGGCTGGCCACTTACCTGTTCTGTCTCAAAGATGTCCCTAAGGTGTTCAAGACCGAGGCTTTTTAGGAACTGGGTAATGTTCATGTCAAGACCAGAAACTACAAGAGAAGAAATGAGTCTTTATATCCTATGCAGCCAAATTAACAACAGCCAAACCAAACCAACTAACTAAAAAAAAAAAAAAAATCAATACCACTCATTCTCTCAAAATTCCAAACTGATTCTTTTTACAATTTGTCTATGCCTGTAATAAACAATCCACTTCCATTGTGTCAAAGCTCTGTGCAAAGCTCATCACATATTCCCTCTTCAGAATGAACTATTAAAAGTACAAGCCATCTGTGACAAATGCAGGCTCATATTGTAAAGAGAAGGAAAGGAAGGGTGGGTCTGTTTTTGCTATGTGAGCACCTAGATGCTGACCTAAAGCATGGATTCCAGATACTAATTAAAGGATTTAAAAGGCCTTAGCAAAGTCCCCCAGCCATCAAAATCATAATTCCTTCATCAAAATAATTCTTATTGGACTTTCTTTATAAAATCAACAACGAACATCTGGGTACCTAATCAGATCTCCCTTTGTAGTCAGACCTAATCACTGACAGCAAACATAGATGAACAGTCAACAGTGCTCCTAGCAGACCATGTGAAAACAGAGCGAGCATCAGGCACTTCGAAATATAGTTAACAGTTCAAGCTGCAGAGTATTTTCTGGCTAGTTCAAAATGCTTTCCAGACAAAGCAAGGCCTACTGTGACACTAAACTACTGTATTTCTAGCAATGTAAACTTGTCCAGCAGCAAATGCACCTTCTCCTTCCTTCCTGTCAGTTCCTGCTGCTCCATCACCAGCATTTGATGCCCCTCCTACAGCTAGTTCTGCCAGTGGCCCCGTGAGGTTATCTATACTGCTGGCAGCAGAGAGGCAGGACGGCGTGGATGCTGGTGAGATCACAGAGGCACTAACAACAGTAGCTTGAGGCTTGAAGCATGTAGGCAAAGCTTCTGGAGGCATCGCATCTATCAGCAGAGCTCGGATATCGTCAGCCTGAAAAACACAAAGAGTATCGAACATAAGGTCCTACTATCACAAGTCACCAATTTCTGGAAATCATTTTTATTTTCATTTGTTTTAATTGATTGGTCTCTTCCCCACGAGAAAGAAAACTTTTGTTACAGGGCAATTCATGGTTGCAAGAATATTTTGATTCACTGCTCAGACACAGGTGAATTGGGCTCTCCCCATTTCTAAAGGTATGTAAGAAGATACACCTACTTTCCTTTCTGGCACAGTGACTTTATAGGTGTTAAAGCCAGGAAGAACAATACAGCAACTTCATCTGAAATCCTTCAGAACTTAGGCCAGGAAATGCCTTCTCATAATTTTTCTGTCAGGCTCAACTTTATTTGAAGCACTTTGCACTGGAATAAGGTTTCAATGGCAGGACTACCACTGCCTTTGCTATAATCACATCTCATAGTGTTAGAATAGGAAAAAAAAAGACATGAGCTCAGAAGTATGAACTTAGCTAAAATTGGATTTAGCCTTTATTGACTAAATTAAGAAACACCCTCATCTTCTAGAATTTCCCCCTTGCAAGTTCTTGTAGAACAGAACCAAATAAGATAACCTTATTTTCCCTCAGAGAAATCAAATAATTTTATATTCCTTCATCACAAAGTAAGTTTTCTAAAGCTCAGATTACTCTGGGGGATATTTCTTGAACTCTTCGTAAATAAATCAATGACCTTAACAGATACTCACAGCGTAACTAGCCACAGCATCCAATCTGGATGTATGATTTATTCCACCAAGATTGGTTAACTTGGGACATACATGTTCATGTAACTATTAGGTTTTTCAACCAGCCACCACTAACAAGAAAGTTTACAGATGCCAGTTGCAGAAAAGGTTTGATAGCCACCTACAAATTTCAGAATGTTGTTTTGGAGTTACAAAAAAAAAGAACTGAGGTGAAGTGAAAGCACAGAGCATACTCATTCTCTAAATGATTCCATTTCTCTAAAGGCCCATCTCATGTTCCTCCTAGGTTCAAAGAAATGATCATTAACAGTATACAGACTGACCATCATCAGGGACATCTCAACGTTTTATTTCTGGAAATGAGGAGATTGATCCCAGGATTAAACCCTTAAGCAGAAACCAACCTTAAATCACAAGCCACGTTAAGATCTCAGCCAAAGGAAAATGCCTGGACTGATGGGTAAAAAGTCACAAACAGGCATTCTGGAGATGCTCCTCTCTCTCCACCTCAGCACAAGAAAGCTGAGGACCCCTGATGTCACGGAACCAGACAAAGGAATTAACATGCAGAACAAATCCTCCAGAGCAGACTGTGGCTGGCATGCTAACATGAACTTACTGTTGCCAGGTCTAGTGGTGTCTGACCCTCTTGATTCTTCATGGTTGGATCTGCTCCATGAGCTAACAGCAGAGCACAGAGTTGTGTCCTTCCTTTTTGTGCTGCTTCATGCAATGGTGTGAACGCCCATTTATCTGTTGCATTTACACATGTATTGTATTTGATCAACAGTGCTGCTATATCCACATGCTGGAAAACACAAGAACATCTTAATTAACATGACACTGGTAAAACATACATTTCTTTTTTCATGCTGGAGGTAACAGTGCCTAGAGACCTCCGTAGTTTCTCTTTCCTTTAACTCATTCTGCCTCCTGTGTCTATGTAGCAGCACAGTTCTTCAGGTACCAGTTTATATTGCAGCTCCACAGTCATGTGGATCTGTGCACTACCGGATCATTCACCAGTACATTAATAACTGGGATCAGGCACAGAATTATATTTCTGTCAAATCACCCTAAGTACATGGCATGAAGTTTGTGTCAGCTGCAGAAGCAGACATGATACTTGATCCTGCATTAAAAAAAATGTTCAGGAACAAATTTGAACTGGTAAATTTAAACGGCTGCAACATTTGTGATACAACATCAGAAGCTCTAAAGATCAATGTGTTGTGCTACTGTCTGTAAACAGAAGAGTATGTACTGTCTGTACACAGAAGTCTCCGTTGTTGTACTTTCTTTCTTGCAATTTCTTGCAAGACTTTGAACCTATCTGTGCCAGAACAGATTAGTTCTTTCTTCAATCATATTTTATGAGAGCTGTAATTGATAAAATGCATTATGAGTGTCATAAGGGACAACTGTTTTACATAGGCTATAAAAGTAATCAACTTATAACCCCATACTTCCATCAATATCCCGTCCTTAGAGTCTCCCAAGCAAAAATAAGAGAATGGAAAACTGGCAAATGAAATTTTTGCCTGCCTCTGAACACGTTTTTTTGTCTGCAATACAGTTAAGAAATAAAAAAGCACGTAGTCAAAGTGAGTGGGTAGGAGCATGAAACACTGAAACACTAAAGCAGAAGCACAAGCACTTGTCAATGGATTTAATTTTTTCCCTCAGTGGCAATTAAATGACTCTTTGTAGCTTTCACAAAACAGCTTGCTCTCTGAAAACGTGTGGTTTGAAAATACTGGAGACTTTATTTTTCCTCTCTGCAACTTTTAAACTTTTAAAGCAATTGCTGTTACTGTGATTTTTCTGCTGCAGGAAGACCTATTGAGGGTCACACAGCACGAAGTACTGGATGGGAGAACTGAAGATGCTTTATGAGGAAAAGGCAGAGCTTGTGAAACCTGCCAGCTATGAACTTGTGAAACCAGTACTCATCTCTCTACCTCCCATCACAGAGATCTAAACAGGCTGATGACAGCTCAGAGAGAAGTGTGGGATGCCACAGGAAAGATATACAGCAACTCTTAACTAAATTAGCTGATGGAAAAGCACTAAACACTGCCTAGTTAACTCTTCCTAGAGAAAGCAATTAGATTGGCATTATGAATTTTAGAAGTGATAATCAGCTGAAATTAATTTCTAATATTTATCTGAGCCAGTAAGGGATGCTTTGGCTTCACGTATAATGTGTGTTTTAGTTTCCCATGCCAGAACACAATCTTTGCAACAGAATTTATCTCTAGATCTAAGCAACATCCTCAGAATTAATACTTACAGCAGTAAGTATGACAAACAATATTGTTTGGTATTAGGAACCAGTAACATAAAAGAATTCTGTCTTGCGTTCCTAACATTTCATCAGGATTTGGAGCTTTTTTCTCTTTAGGACAGTGGGAACCCACGCTGACCTAAAGAACCAATGCAAATTATGTAGAATGAGTTTCATTCATGCTCTTCTTAAAAAGAAAGTGAACATTGTACTTTTTATTTTAGCTCATGGGTCTGTTATGGTCATCCCTCCCAGATTTTGCTGGTCTTGTGCCAGGCCAGGTAGTAACAGACAAAGCATATCATAAGACCATCAAAACCACTACAACTTTTTGAGCTTCGTGTCTTCTGTCTGACTGCAAGCACACTGCTAGGAGCCTCTTAAGCACTGTCTCTGTACAATTACTTGCACAAGATTTCTTTCTCACCTCATCCACAAGTAACAACTGCTTTTAAGCAATCTATCAGGTATCTGTGCAACTGGTACACAGACACTCCCTTCTGTATGGAGGAAGAAGGGCCTGCCTCATCCAAAATGGCTTGCATACCCACTGCAGCAGATGGCTTGCCCTGAAGGGCAACCATATTACAAACTCAGTAGCCCTTCAACACTGTAGCAGTAGCTTCCCACCAGACACCAGCTACAACAGACTTCCACTTGCTTATCATCACCTGCACATGATCCCCTGGTATTTTTCTCTTCCTTCCGACTAAGTGTTTCAGAGACAGCTTGAGCTCTTTTTTGTTTCAAATGTCACCCCAAATTTAACAGTGTTCAATCCTATGCATCTGCTTGCCTACATAAAAACTACGTTGTAGTGATCTTTCCAAACTGCAGCCTTTAACTGCTACAGCACACCCAAATCTGTGTCTTATTTAGATCTGTAGAACTGCAAACAGGACTCACAACAGCAACTTAGCCCAACAAATATTTCATGCCATCAAAACCTAAACTATTTTCACAGGAAGACAGCTGCAAAATAACTGGCTTTGGATATGACTTCAAGGAGTTCCTTGCTGGTCTACTTATGGCAAGAATGCCTGCACCTACCCCATAGGATGCTGCATTGTGTAGGGGGATTAATCCTCCTTTGTCCTGGGCATTAACATCAGCACCATGCTCAAGAAGGTATTCAGCTACTTCCAAATTGTTGTAACCAGCTGTAGAAAAGCACAGGAAAAGAAATATGGCATTAGGAGAGCTAAACTAAAGAAAAATATTAGACAGAAAAGCTAAGGCAATTTTTCAACTGCAAAAGTTCCTCTTTCCCAGTAATTGTATTACCTCCTGAAATACAGGTGCCACGGTTAACTCCTTGTACAGGACAGTTCTCTGCAGAACTCTTCCTATACCAGTCCTGGGTGAAAGATATCTGTAGCCCTACCACAAATATACAAGCCACAAATATACCACAAAACCTCGTGAGTCACCCACCTGCAAGGTGTAGCGGTGTTGAATTTCTTCCCTGGGTGTCTCTGCAATTGATATTTTCTTGAGTACATAACTTCTGCACTCGTGCCAGGCACCCCTTCTTGGCAGCATCTAGCAAGGCAGCGTCTCCTCGGAGTAAGTCCTGGATATCTGTGTCCCCTTCTTTCACCAAATCTAGAGGAGTGTTCCCATCTCGATTCTTTTTCGTTGGATCAGCTCCATGCTGCAAAGAGCAAAGCCAAATGCTACTGTCACAACCATGACCAGAGCAGTGAACATAAGTGTGTAGCTATTTCATGGAACAAGACAGAAGGCAGGAGATTTTGCTGACCTACCATCATGAAGTAACTGCACATGAGACTAAATTCAGTAGGTTGAGGCCTAACAGCACTAGCCTGAAACACAGCTGCATGAATCTCAACTCCATAGGCAAGAATGGCAACCCTCCACAAGAGCTGCCACTGCTCTGCTGACAACTGTATGTTCAGAACCATGTCCCGCATATAGCTATTTCCTACTGTCACAGCAGGTGCTGAAGAAAAGCCAACTGCAAGTACTTTGCTGCCAGTCCTCCCCTTCTCCTGAAAACTGGCAGGAATCAAACGGTTGGCAGAGGTATTTCCTCAGCACAACCTTCTGAGCTAGCAAAGCCAGGCTCCAAGTTTTATTAAATGCCACCCTGCTATTAAAAGGCACTTGTTTCAGAAGGGAATTAGAAAAATACTCGTCTACACATCCCAATAAATAACAGCACCATCTTAACCAGTTTGCAGGCCCTTGAAAGCAGTGAAAAAAAAACTGTGGTGGACAAGTGGAGGTGGATGACTGCTGGAGTACATCTGTGCTGGTAAAACAAGCAGATCAGGCAGTGATAAGAACACAGTACTGGAGCACCAGGAGATGAGAAGGGGAACATACAACTATGCAGAGCATATGGTGTGAATCATGTCCACATTCAGTTTTGTGGGAGGACAGTTCCTTCCCTGTTCACTCTCAGCAGCAGTGGAAAAAAACAAAGGTAGATAAGGCAGAGGCAGCTGCTGGCACTGTATTCTCTGACTAGCCTCTTTGGAATAATCAAAAAAATGATCCGACCCCTGCCAGCTAGTTTGCCCTATCATTTCCCACTGGACTTGCTGGCTAATCTGTGTTAGTGTGAGCCACAGGGAATGAGCTGGGAATGTGGAGAGCAGAAGGAATTAACTGCCTTGTATTTGGAAGCAGTACAACTATGCTCAAGGTGTAACAGATAAACAGGAAGGGACAGAAAGGGACAGAGTATTGATTACACAGAACCAGTTCCACATCTGTAGTTCTTTTAGGAAGAGAGTACTCTTTGCACAAAGCCCTTTAAACTGCAATGACCTCTCCAAAATATGACCTTAAATTCTTTACTTTAAAACTCATCAAAATTGGAACTATTCAAATATGCTCCAGAATAAGCATCTGAATGAAGAGGTAGTGTCTTCTGAGACCCCTTCCAAGGCATAGAAACAAATGAAGGTGGTAATTTTAAAGGAAGGAGATAAAAAAGACAGTGTCTCCAAAATGCCAGTATATTTTTGTTTCCTTCTTCAAGCAGACCAGGAGAGAAGGAGCACAAGTCAGGAGCATTCAAGCTCAATATCCAAAACTCAGCAGAACTGACAACACTGCCAGCTGGCATAAGAGACACAGAGGAGAGACCCAGTGCAAACTGCAGTGTGAGCACATCTCCACGGACACCCAGAGCCTTTACAAATGCCACCTTAGGAGAATATTTTAGCTCTTGTACAAGAGTGACTTAAAAAAAATAAATTTCAGCACTTTTCTATTTCCCGTTGCACATCCATTCAGGATCCTTTGAACACAAAATATGGCTAAATTCCCAGTGGAATGATCAGAAAAGGCAAGCGACCTCCAGTGTATATAAACCAATACCGTGATTTAGAGATTATGAGTACTCCTATAGCTTGAGCTAAAGTCTGTATTCAGCTGGTACTTCCATGGCCATCATCATGCCTACTTCAGAGACTTATCTGAGTATCTTCTGGTTCCTGCTGTAGATGTGTTTCAAACTAATGTTCTACTCTCTCTGACTGCTTTTTGGGTAATTAAGTGAAATAATGAATGAGATAGGAGGGAAATAGAAGGGCTTTGCAGCAGCAAATGAAAGGTTGCTGGGGAAGATCCTCACTATTTTAAGACTATCCATATTCTGACTTACTCCCATTTTAAATGCTGTGCTTCAGAGGGACATAAGTAGGCAAGGCTGAAACCAGGAAATAGGATTGACAAGAAATTCTACCCTAGTGCCACCTCTCACCCTCCCATGGCAGGTTACGACCTTATGTTAAGAAGTTTCTCAGACTCATGTTTCTCACTGGAAACATCTTTGCATTACTCATGCTTTTTACAGGTTCTTCCACTAAGTATTATGAATATTTATGCCACAGTATATTAATATGCATTTCCTCCAGAAGCTTGATAAATTATACAGTAACATAACAGTTTTAAATTTCTCTCATACCAAACACCATTTAGGACTCACCTTCAGTTATTGCTCTGTAACACACTCTTGCATAAGTATTAATAAAATTTACTTAAATGCAGTAACTGTTCCAGAAAGGGATGGATAGTGCAAGGTGAGGGTTTTGTATTTCTACTCAAATTCAGCTGGTTTTTCCAGTTTGAGAGTCTTGTTCTATTGGCTAATAGTATTAATACATATGCTGCAAAGAGTACCTGTACTGATGACTCTTTGTAAGTGAATGACATTACACAAGAAACCATCTGACAATTGTCAGATGAAAACTGATTCAAAGATACAAGAATTCCCTGACTGCTATTAATTTTGCATTAATTAATCTTCAGAAAAATAAACATATATGAATTTAAGGACTGTTGTAGCTTAAGCTCCGATGGAAATTAAGCACCATGCAGCCACCTTCTCAACCCCTCCGTCTCACCCCCCCCAAAACACAACATTGTAACAACTACTGAGAAGAAATTAACTCTATCCTAGCTAAAACCAGAACAAATACACATCTGAGAAGTCTAGCACATACTTTTAAAAGCAGTTTGCAGATTTCGTATTTTCCTTTTGCTGCTGCTTCATGTAGAGGAGTGAATTTCCACAGGTCTGCCACGTTGACAGAAGCACCGTGCCTCACTAAGAGTTCGGCCACTTCGTAGTGTCCATAAGAACAGGCGTTGTGCAGGGGTACTAAGCCACTAATCAAAAAGAAAGTATTAACAGCTAAAGAGAATAAAATCCAATATGCAATCCTATAAAGTTCCAGTAGATAAAACTCCCACTTTCACCAGACTTTATTGGTATCTTCCAGTCTTTCCTGTTTTCACGGTTTTATTTCTCTGCTATTAAAATATCAATTAAAACTTAATTATCCTCCTTCAGTTCTCATCCACTAGACTTTTAAATACTTAGCAAGCCCAGGTGTTACTGCCTCCACAAGCATGTAACTTCAATGATGTTTACAACAGCCGAAAACTAAACTGCAAGACTCACTGCTGTTCTGAGTTGGGTACTGAGTGTAAATTTCAGAAAAGATATAACCCTATATAAAGTGTTTGAAGTACAGTTATTAGGTAAGCACTGCACACCTGACAGATACAGAAAGATACCCAAACATTTCTTTCAGGGAGAGTCTGAAAATTCAGTGTTGGAAATTAACTATCCCCCTCCCTGAACTAATATATTGGAGTGAAAGATCAAACCTAATCATGCTATTCGACATGACTGCTTTGCAATTAATGCAAAAACCTGTAAGTGGTTCATACAATTTAACTGAACACTAACTCAATAAATAATTAACTACATAATAAAAGCTAACTAATAGAATTAGGAAAATGACCAGAGATAACTCTAGTACTTTACCCCATTCTATTCAAAACTAATTTTAGATCACCTAAACCAATTTAAAGGCTGCTTTTAAGCACAACAAAGTCTCCAAAATGGGTAAAAGGGGAAGTATCATGTACTACAGTGTACTTGACAATGGCTCTGCCAGAAAGCAAAGTATGCCTTAATGGTCTATAGATCTCCCTACAGCAAAGGAACAAAGCAGAACACAAAGAGAGGAAACGGAAAAATTTTCAAGAGAAAAACATGATGGTTACTGAGATATGAGCAAAATGAATATGCAGGATACGTCTCACTCTAAAAGAAAACAGCATCTCATGGAATTCAATGTACCCTTTATCTTTGGCATGCACATCTGCTCCATGGTGCAACAGATACTCCACCACTGATACGCGGTTATATCCTGCAGCAAAGTGCAGTGGCGTTGAATGACGGCCTTCCAGATCTCTACAATTCACATTCTGAGGGCTGCAAAGTTGCTGCAAAGACAAAAATAGCCAAAATCTAGTCCAGAACTAAACCAAACAAATAGAAAAACTCCACAAAACCAAACGACAACAACGAAACACCAAACAAACAACCCCAAAAAAAAAAGCCTAAACTACCACCTCTGAAGACCCCAAACCATTTATTATTATATACAATTTTTCAGAAGTTAAATATCAGGAAATTTCTTTCCACTTAGATTAAGTTAAAAAAATAACTGCTCTAGATTTATGGCTGAAAGTATCTCTATAACAAACAAGACTTAAATGATGGACACTGTATGAAGAAGATCCTAAGAAAGGGTAAACCTCTACATCATCACGTAGCAGTTGCAAGGTCATTTAATTTTTTCCAGATATGTTACCATTTCCTGCCTATACTGCCTTCAGAAATCTAGAAATATTGAGCTTAGCAGTCAGAGGAGCTGCTGGTGCACAAAACTGCTGCTGTTTGAGTATTAATATATATCATGTTGAAGCTCAAGGTGGGAATGTATGCAGAATAGTCTATCTGCAGACCAAGTCTATCTTGGTGCCCACACACCAAGCATGAAAGACAAGATCAAACCTTCCTATGGTGTTGGGAGTCTATGGCCTGACCCTTCACCTTCAGATTAAGGATGGTTTAAAATAAGAAGTCTGCTACCTGTTAATAGAGTTTGCTTGCCTTCTGATTGAATCATGTACTTCAGGCTTGTTTCTACTAAACTGATTCTGCAGATCACAGGGTTCACTTCAAAGAATTATGGCTACATCTGAGTCCATCAAAGACATGGTTGTGTGAAGGACTGGTAAAATGAACAACCAAAAACTCAAGAGTAACACACCTTAGCATTTTTTATGATGCACCATTCACTGGGCACTACTTCCACAACTCTCATAGCAGAGGCTTCCACAAGCCTTGCACAGCAATGCAAAGTGGAAAATTAACATGAATTGCTCAAACCTACCTTCACAGTTTCCAAGTCTCCAGCTTTGGATGCTTCTAACAACCGATAATCCACATCCGATGTGCGCACAGGTGTACTTTCTACACAGGGAAAAAGATGGTTTAGGATTACTTAGGATAATTAAGTTATATTAACTTGCGCTCAACATATTTTTCAAACGTGGGGGGGTGGAGTTGGTTTGTTGTAATCTGTAAAAATGCAGTTGGGGTTGTGATGTTCAACAAAACAGCTGAATAAGGAGTCTTAGTTTCAGTGTAAATCAGTAAGTTTTTGAGTCTAGAGCTGACATTCTTCTCTCTCAATCCCCATACATACTTCATGTGCACATTCTAAACACGTAATGCTATCTGTGTAACCAGCTACATTTCGGGAGTGGGTACACTTCAAAACAGTCCTTCCTTGTATTGCTATAAAATGCCTTTTTTTTGTCCTGTTTTAAGACAATAAAGTTGAAAACACTGGAAGAAATAGAGTTTCTAGCTACCACAGGTCTTCTCATCTATCTAGATATGTGTGCCTTTCCTTGACTATTTGCACATCTCACTGTAAGGTGAGTTACTTCCTCTGAGGTTGCTACTGATGAAATTATTCTTCTCTGTATTTGCAAAAATTCAAAGGTAACATGGGTAAGAGGATACAAACCCTTAAGCACTTAAAGGAAAAACAGTGGCACCCTCTTTAAACATCTACTGACTTTTTCAATGCAGGATATAAACAAATTGTTATCTACACAGTATCCAAAGCACTTTAACCAAGTGTAAATAGTGGTATTTTTCTGCCAGTAATACTCTGCTTGTGACTGCTAAAGTATGGAGTACCTAACAGGGAGGCTGGTGAAGGGAAAAAGGTTTCCTACATGCTGAGCAATATTCCAGTTGCTTTGGAACTTGCTACCAAAAAAGCCCCAAAACTCCCTACATGTGCCTTCCTACAACCTCCCTGTACAGGAGCATGCTCTAAATCTACAAGAGGTTTATTTTCTTCCCAATTTGCACAAAATCATTGACTGAGCAGGGCTTTTTATTTACGTATTTATTTATTTTCTGACAGGCATCACACAGGGATAGATGAGAAACCTACTGCAAGTCTCTTACATTGAAAAAGAAATAAGACCCAAAGCTGTAAAGGGAGAAACCAAAGTTCAAATACGCAATCCTTTATTTTTACCCACCACTTAGAATCTGTTGCACTGCTTCATTTCCCATCTGTGCTGCTGTGAAGCCTTGTAAAGAGATGATGGAGGGATCAGAGCCATAACTCAGCAACAGCCGGCAGGTTTGCAAGTGACCTGCTAATGCAGCCCTGTGCAATGCTGTTTGACCAAGTGTGTCCAGTGCATTCATCTGAAAAATCAGCAGCAATATAAAATAAAACACTGTTATAATTAAAAGCCTGCACCTGTCCCTGTCCTTAATAAGACGAATTTTCTGGCAGACAAATTTATTTATCAATTCCTCTGCACTGCAATTAAACAAAACCAAATGACAAGATAAGTAAACACTCCAAACGAAAAATAATTTACCATAGATATTTTCCTGTCTTTTAACAACAAAGGTTATTTGTTTGCAGAGCCAGCAGACAACACAGGATCCTCAAAACCATACTTAAAATAGCGATCAAGCTTTTGACAAATTCGATGAACCCGACCTTGTGCAAGAAAAGCAAAACTATCACAGAAGAGGAGAAGGATGTAAATAGTTTACCAAACAATTAGAAGATCTTCCAGCTTTAAGAAAATTACCATCTCTCATGCTCAGAAGGAAAATTAACTCAACATTACACACTACCAAGTATTAATGCAAAACAAAGATGTCAAAATAGGAATTCTATGAAGGGTGGGGGAAAAAACCTGGATACAACAGTCCATTTCCCCCTCGTTTTTTGCGCCTTTACAGAAATGTTAAGTATAACAGGATATAATTCTACTCAATACAGGATTGCATAAACAGGCAAAATGGAGTATTGCTTTCACAGAGGATGAGATAATGGAAACATATCTGTCTGTCAAGATCTAAAAGAGTACCTAAATAACTAGAAGCACCTCCACTGGTACACTATCAAAGACAGGAAAAGAATAATAGAGAGCTTTAAAAAGCGGAAAAACACCCCCATGAAAATAACCTTTCGAGAAGATGCTCTGTACCTAGCAGCAATTCATTACAAATTTAAATGCAAATGCCCAACAGTTTTTTTACCACTTTATGAAATACAGAACTACTCTATATTCTCTGCAAGCAACTCAGAACCTGTTATCTGTTTCCAAGCCTACAGATTGCAGGCTGTGAACTGCATGCATAATAGACTTTGTTCCTGTAAAAACCCCACCCTTCTACCTTATCAAAATCTTTAGGGTGGCAGCAAACAAAGGTTTTGCTTGCTATTTATCACCTTAAATGCAGCATGCAAACCCTACTGGTTTCCACAAAAACAAGTGAAAAAACGTTTTGGGTAAGACACATATTCTGTAACTAAATTAAATTTAATTAGAGAAGTAACTATGTAAAACTCTACTACCAAATAGGCTAAAAAAATAAGTAAAATACCTGCAATACTACAATATCAAGTCACAAGGAAAGAACAAAGAACAACCAATTGAATAAAGAGAAGCATGACTGGATATTGTCTGAAACGATTTTACAGACTGATAAAGCAAAAATTTCTCAGGTCACAAACCTCTCTTGCAGGAAGACAGACAGAAACACAGTTCTGCTCTCCTCTAACTGTGCTCAGCTCATGCCACTCTAATGGGATTGCCCTAAAAGTTTTGTTTCAAATAAAAAACTTACTGCTATCACAAATATTAAATAGATGCTGAATGTCCCAAATCTGTAATTTTGTTCAAATGAGGATCCTCATCTGCTTCGGGACACTAGATACCTTTCAGCACTCAGAAGGGCACAGAGAAAAGCAGAAGTCTGGGGCTATACATGTTTAGTGATGGTAAAGGCAGAATGAAATGAGATTTGTGAATTCTGGAAGTAGCTGATAAGATTGTTCATCCAAGAATGAAAATCATAACTAATGTCTTCTTTAACACTGAATTCCTGTGTTAAACATGCCTGTACTGAACAAACTCTAGAAGCAACAGCAGCAAGGCATTCATACTGCAGAACCTGATACTAAGTCCGTGGAAAAAATGTTAATATTCATTTGAAAAGAACACTATCAGAGTCATCAGAGCCATCATCTCACATGTCTTCTCCAGGTCTCCTTTCACCTCCAAATCATTATCTTTGCCAACAATCAATTCTAGTGGCAGAAGAACAGCAGCCATTTGAAGAAATACCTGCTTACTTGTGAGACAAAAAGGGCTGCAGCTGACAGAGCGATGCATGCACCAAATGCAGCTGCTCTTTACCTCAGGAGCAGAATTATGCTTTGTAGGGCAATTTCACTGGGAATGTGTTCACTTTGGAGCAGGTCTTCTCTCACCAATAATGCAACACTTGTCTAAAACCAACCAAAGAATGTACTCCAATAAGGCTGGAAGAAACAGAATTTATTTCCAAATGAAAATCAACTTGAGCACTACAAATTGAAATACAAAACTGAGATTAAACTGAGACTGCAAAATAAAAAATAAACCTGGTACAGCATATGCTTGAGTTAACCAATGTTTGACACCAGGTCTAAAAACATATGTCCTTTCAAATTCAGAGCTAAAGTTCAAACCCTATTTAACAAAATATAAAATATCTAAGATGTACTACCTTATTTGTGCACCAGGAAGGCACATTGTTCCAGCTGCACTTATCAAAAAATGATAAATATTCACTTGGTCCCCTTTATAAGCAGTCTGAAATTAGAAGGCTTGCAGCTGTGAATTATTTTACAGACAAGTTTTCTGCAAGGAGTTAAAAATGACAGGTTTGACAGCTTTTACTCCACAGGACACTGGCTTTCAATCTGATTTCTTCACCTTTAAGCATGAAAGCAGTCATTCCACTGCTCAAAACACAACGTAAAAGCAGAACGCAGTTATCAAATGAACAGTTTTTAAGTAAAGCTTTTCCCAGACGGATATGGTCCTGTACAGTATTTCCCAATGTAGACTTCCTTCTGTTCTTTCTTTTCATCCCCTTCATTTCCTTTTCCCCATTCTGAACAGACACAGTAGAGAAATGGAAATGGTCATGTATCATCAGACACTGCAGACACTTCCCTCACTGCTGCTCTCTTGGAGCTATGTACACAGTTACAGCAATATTCCCTTGGCTGCCAGGCGCTTGTGGCAGCTCAATAGCTGGGACCTGTTCAGGAAACATTTTTTGCAAGACTTCATAATCATATCAGCTTTCTGTCAATATCAAATGCCCTAAATATCCTCCTACTCCTTGATACTACAGCAGCACAAAAAGCAACAGCTTCCAAGCACTGCAACTTTCTCTGAGATCTTTCTAGAAGACGTACACTCTAAAAATCACATGTGCTCTGACAACAGTTTCAGTATCACAGTATCCTTCCCTGCGGTGCAAGTGTTCTAACTGCTCTCCTGATGCATTAATTCTGAAGACAAGTTGCAGTATGTCTTGTGTCTTTGTGCATTGCTAACAATAAACATGACTGGAGTGAAGAAGCACTGGTGAGAATTTTAAGCTCTGTCAGCAGTAAAAAAAGGGTCAGTTTCACTCTGAAAGCTCTTACGTGATCCAGTCAGATGTTCCACAATTGCCTCTTCTGCATAAAAGCTTAAGATTAATGTCAGGATGTTTGCATGTCTCAGCAGTGAGAAAATTTGAACCATTCAATCACAATAGATCACACAGTTATTCACATTGTTAGCTGTCATAGTCCGGAACCCACTTTATGAAAGGAAATTTAATTTTTCAAGGCTGCCTGTTTACTGAGAAAATCATACCTCTACCTGAAATGTTGGAAGAAAATGTATTATAGAACATGGTTATTAAAAACCATTTCAGTTTGTTGTGTTGGTCTAGACAGATGGTGAGTTTTTTCAAATCCATGATCATGAAAGGTTGACACCATGCTACTCCAATGCACAGAAACATCTGTATTATGCAAAGATCCATAAAGCAAGATCCTCCCAGAAGAGCAGAACCAAGTAATTTCTGCTACCATCATGAATAGGGACACTATCTCTCTGACATGACCTTAGAAAGGTCATTTTCTCTTGTGGAAGGGTGGTTTCAATAGTATCCTTTAGACGTGTATCATAGTTAAAGAGCATTCATGACATCCCCACACTTGCCCGAGACACCAGTGAACTTGCATGCGTGAAGGTTTTTCTTTCCAACAATTGTTCCAGTTCAGAAAATACTCTAATTCTGTTCCTCTGCACTACTAGAAAGCTGAATATCTTTCTGAACATATTAAATTTCTCATGTATCTGTAAATTCCGAGAAGGAGTTTGTTGTAAGAAATATTCAACTATCTAGCAGTACAACAAAACAGGATGAAAGTCAGTTTTTCACCAGCCCACCACCTTCAAATTTGATCATTTTCAAAGATAAAATTGTGGCATTTGAAGATTTGCTCATCATTCTAATAAAAATTATTTATGTTTGAGGATTCTTTAAATATGCTCTGCTTTTATTTTTCATACAGTACTTTGAGGATATTCAACATCAAATAGGCTGTGGTGTGAAATGCTGTCTCACACTGCAGTTCAGGCAAGAAAGTAAAAACTGGATATGACAGTTAAAACCACAGATATTTATGATCAACATTCTTGAAGAAAATTCTAAGAAATACCAAGGTTTCTCACTTGTGCTTTAGATGTACAATTGACAGGCAACTTCTGCAAACTCAAGTAAAAAGCTAATGAAAATATCTTCCATGGCACATGTATTGCTTAGCAATAACATGCTGACGTGCATGGGATGTGCACCAAGGACTTCTTTATAGATCAAATTACAAACCTAGTTTATGCTATCAGTAAGGGCCAGTACGACACACCAAAATAAGCAAGTTGTGGCTTTAGATTAATTCTTGCCAATACTAATGTTCTTGGAAATTCTTCTGTAAAATAAGTCCAGATCAAGCACATGTTATTCAAGCAGTCCTTCACTGTTTATTATTGTCTAACATACTTCAAACAGCAAATGTACACAGTGATAAAATTAAATCCAGCTGCAAGACCAGGATCTCTTGTTCATCCCCAAAAAATTTTCTAAAGTAGTCTTTTCCATGCTACAGCCCTTTTTGCAGAACAAGAAAAGGCTAAGCAAACATACATACTTCACTTTAGCCCACTTTTGCTGTCTGACTGCTCCTCAAGAAAACAGCACAATTTCCTCTCTATTGCTAATACAATCACAAATTATTTTCAGTCTTCAGCACTTTATATGACCTTGTCTCCTAAATCTATTACTGGTTATTTTGTGGATCAGCTGTCTCTCTTTTAGCATGGAATTTCAGAAGAAGGAAGTTCCACTTTCTTTGAAGCTCCAATTATGCATATTTTTCAAATTGTTACTCTCTCTATAATCAGTAGTGGTTTTCAGAAGGTAGATTAAAGCTGACTTGTACAGTACCTCTCCTTTGAGAGAACAAATGACTGCAAAGTAAAAAAAGACATGGTAGCTGTCATCCATAAACACTTCAGAAAGCATCTGATATGGGATCACATGTGAAATATTTTATATGGGAAAAATAGGGATTGGTTGAAGAACTGAATGTATTGAAAGTGGGAAGGCTGCTCAGTGGTTGGTTGTGGGGCAGTTTTGTTTCACTATTTGTGTTAATGATCTTGGCAGAGGAGAACTGTGCTGAAGGGCACAATTAAAAAAAATATTTGCTAATTTAAAATGGAATGAATTCCATTCTAACTGAGATTCTCTGTGCACTACAAGGTTACAGGAAGGATCTGAGTACTACTATCTCATGTCTTAAAAAGGCAGACATGATCCCAATATGCATCAGTCCAGCATTTACATCAGAGATATGCAAGTGCCATCATGGAAGACAATGGAATGAATTCCATTCTTGTTCCCTAAGCTCCAAGATTTTTTCTGGTGCTAGCAAAGAGAAGGGGTTATAAGCATAAATAGGAAATGGCAATGTTCCCTTATGAAGGATGACTAAGTGTTTGAGGCTCTTATCCTACAAAAACAAAGGCTTAGAAGAATCAGTTTGTTCACCAAAGGAAGCATCAAAATGGAAAAGATACATTTAAAGTGCAGGAGAGCGCTGTTCAAAGCTGCTACTGCAGTGGGACTAGATCCACCAGCTTGTGAGAACCCTCTCTTGTAAAAAATACAACTAAACACAATCAAACATATTAGTGCATCTTATGAAGCAACTAAAATTCAAGGCACAAAAAGAGTAAACATTAATTAAAAAGTTTCAGAAACACAGCAAATTTTAAAAAAATAAATAAAATATCAAAAACCTGTATCACGCTTCAGGGATTAAAGCTACCATTTTCCAACAATCAGAAACAGAGAAATATCAATGTTAAAAGTATCTAATAAACTGAACGTCCACAGTCGTCCACAGTCAAAGCAAAAGGTCAAATAATATATATATTGCAAGACAAACATTTTAGAGTAATCAAATATGCCTAGTTAACTAATAAATACTCTTGAGCATATCCCATCTGGGAACTTCAAAGTGCCTCATAAAACCTTAATGATTTACCTCTCATTAAAAATTATGGTTGCATTATGTACTGTTTTACAGCTAAGAAACTTCGGATGCTGATAAAGAGGGATCTGATCCCTTACAGTATGGAAACATATACTTAATATTAACTTCAATTGGTCTCCTGCCATGCACTTAAGTGCTTTGCTAGATCATAAATGTGAGTGGCTATCCTCAGAATAACACAGGATACAGGGTATGAATGAAGAATGAGGTTTAATAACTACCTCTATTTGCATACTGTCAATGGAATAAATGGAACACAGCACTCAGCATCATTCTGTAGATAACTGTGGGTCACTCACCACCATCATTCAGTCCACAAGTGACTCACAAATCATGATTTAGGAAATCCTGCTTCAGGATTTAAAAGCTATCAAAAGAACACACTACTGACAAAACCAATAAAATTGAGCCTTCCAGTAAGGATGACATCTTTGAGCTTACTCCTACTCTGACTACACTCAGCCAGATTTTCAAGGGAGCACTAATTTAAATACCTAAAGTATAGTAACAGGCTTTCCAGAAAGCCTCAGCACACACAAACTAATTGTATTTCCAAGCAGGTAGTATGTTGGTATCAGTACATTTGAAACTCCAGCATGGCCAGTTCAGTGTCTAACCCAATACCATCAGTACTCAATTCCTGTGCAAAATCAGATCCATAAAGCCATGAGGTATCTATTCAAATTATGGCAAAATTGGTTTTTTCCACTTCCAATGCATAAGTATGCTACTAGGGGTGAATCTGAGAAAATAATAATGAATGGTTTTAATGACTATAAGCGACATCTCTGTCCCTGCTTCCCCCCTTGGGAAAATCTTGGAAATTACCACTGCATCAGGATTCTCAAATGTGATAAACTTTGCCACAGTACTGTTGTTAAGCCATTTTCCTATGCCATTAAAGTACTGTGGAAGTGAATCAAATACTGAACTCTGACAGTGAGATCTCATATAGGCTTATAAATTAAAACCCACTGATTCAAAATAAAAAGACATACTATTAACTATGTATACAACTGCATTGCTCTTACTTCTTATCCCAGCAAGAGTGACATTAGCTTATTATTACAGGTATATTTCTTCATTTCTAGCTTCCTGAATGACAATGAAGACTCAAAAAGAGTAATCTGAGACCCATTAAAAGCAAAAATAAGGAGATCATTTATATTTTAACCAACGCCAAGAAAGAATTTCTGAGAAAATTAAGTAGCTAAGTATATCATTACCATAATGTCAAGTTTGCTGCTAAAACTTGGAAAAATATCATTCTGAAATACTTCTGAAAGATGCTTAAACCACATTCTAATTAAAGTTATACTTTCCTGTGCCTTTACGTAATAACTTGTTGAACCATGTGTTTCTAAACAAGCTTCACTGTAAGTTCAAAATTGCTTTGGTCAGCACCTATCAACAGTTATAGGCCACAGCAAAAGGATCTGACCGAAAGAATAAGAAGTGAGCAAGGGCTAAGGGATACTCAGCATTAGACTACTGAACTCGGTGTCAGCAACCTCAGACATTGGATATTTTCAACAAGATAAAGTCAATAAGATAAAGCAACAAGAGGCACCTAGATGACCACATTTATTAGAAATTAGTAGCAAGATTCATTAAAAATGAGTAAGCTAGACTCCTAAAACCTGTATTCAGATACCTGGAGAGAAGACCTAATTTTCAAATGGGCTTTCTGAAGATTCTGTACTCATTTAAGATAAACATTCTTCAAGGTTAACACAAGAAGCACAAGGCATACAGAATAAAAAGCAATAACTATCATAAAAACTAACATGATATTTAATCAACATAACCTTTCTTGCCCTTTGCCTTAAATAAAATACATGTAAGTATATTTACCTTTGCTCCATGTTTATGCAGAACTTCCATGACATCATTATGAGCTTTTTCAGCTGCAACATGTAAAGGTGTCATGAAGCTAGAGAAATAATAATAATAAAAAAATATTAGTTTTACACTCCTAGTATGACAGAGTCCTTTGGAAAATTCAGAAATTTCAGAAACCTACTCTTTGTTTTTCTCATTAACATTTGCTCCTTTCCTGAGCAATAGTTCTGTAACTTGCTTCCGCTTGGGATGCACAGCAGCCACAGCACAGTGCTGCAAAAAAAAGTAAATATAAATTACATTTCAACTACATAGATGACAAAGAACTTTAAGATACATTATTTAGTCTCTTAATTATGCTTCTAAAATCAGACAACAAAATTTACAAACAGAATCCATCATATTTTTGCTGAAACTTAACATACTGAACAAAATACAAGTTAGTGATCAACGCTAAATTATTCTACTCAGAAAAACAGTTTTCATTTTAAAGCTGTCACTTGGGAAAAAAGTGGTATGGTCCCAAACACATTAAGCAGCTATCGGGACAAAGCTGACACATAACGCACAAAGGAGGTAAAGACAAACGGTTTGAAACAGCCTAACTTCCTGCAGAGTTCTTCCAAAGGAGTCCTTAAGATTCTGCTGCTCTTCTCAGATTGACATGACTTGTATGTTGCTTTGTTCCTTCTTCTACTTCAAAGTGTCCTGAACTTGCTACTGGCTATTTATGTTATGCACCCAACTACAGATTATGTAATAAGCAAACAGGCAATAAATTTCTCTTACAGTCTCTTTTTTTCCATGCTGTGAGAAAGACAGACCTTTCACATAGGGCTTTTCAATGCTGACACCTGCCCTTGTGGGACACAGACTGCACGGTCCTTTGCTAGGTCTAACTATACTCCTAAATGTCGCTGGCATCTGCCACTGTTTCTCAACAGTGGCTCTATCAATGCATTCCTGAGGCCTGAAATTACCAGCATGGTTCTCCAGATAAGATTGAACAGCAGGCTTCAAAATCAGTCCAGAAATGTTTGTTTCAAGTTTGGATGTCTCAAGATAGCAGACTATGAGAAATAGGAGAAACTTTTGGATATTTCCGTTTACATGTGTACCTATGTTTTAAATCAGTAACCTATAAAAACCAGATAGTCTCCTGGAACAGAGTTCTCTAAATTTCTAACAGCTAAACTAAATCCTTCCACTTGGACTGGAGACCACTTGGAAATCTGAAGTACAGGAGGCAAAAATTGAAAAATCACAGTCAAACACTTACTGAACAATGAAACAAATACATCAGTACAGCTAAAATATCCCGTCTGGCCCAGCTGCCTCTGCAGAATGTGCAGGCAGAAAAGAGCAAAGAACATCACAGGACTATGAAGTGATCATTACACAGCAGCAGCTGATATACTCAGGAAGAAAAGGATAACATCATTGCAAATTTCATACTGCATTCACATTCAGTCTATAAATCTCTCTTCTCTATCTTGCTTCTAAGTTCAGGCTAGGATGCTGAGTCCTCCACAGAGGAAACAGACCATATGGATGCTTGGTACTCAACACATAGTGTTCTGACCACAATCACAATGTTTGTAACACTAAATATGCAGTTGTATGCCTGCGGCTGAGACCTACAACTGTGAAGAAAATGTTCCACTGGAATAAAGTATCATAACTATAGTGGTTTTAATAATACCATCAGTCCCACTCAGCTTCAACTTCCGCACTGCATCTGGAATACTGGCTGTGTTCTTTGCCTCCACTGCTTCTTCAAACAATGAAATAGGAGGATACTGCCAGGAAAGTCTCAAAGACCTCTGTTTCCACAGCTAATGTGGCACTGTCAGTATTATTCTAATCCTGTAAGACCCTGTGATATACATCTGTTTTCACCACAAGTTTACATATCCTATGAAGAAAATTTGTAATCCAAGTTTGTCCATATAAAATATGAAGAAACAGTGGACCACAAGATAGAATTTAACCCCAGAAAAAACACAGCAACTGACCAATAAAAAAAGATGGTGATGGGGAAAAAAGAAAGAGAAGTAAAAAAAGAAAAGGTGGGGACTGGCTGGAGGGTTTCTGTAATCTACCAGAAGGAAGAAAAAAGTGATAAAATAAATTTTATGGTGTTTTTCTATAACAGTGATTTTATTTTACTATATTAAGTGTTCGATGGCAAATCCTCAATCTCAGATGATGAATGTATTTTCATAGTGTAGAAATAAAACTCCTTGACTGCCAAACTACCACCACATTTATCATAAAACAAATGGATTGACTGTATAATCTCACCAGTGCAGTCTCATGAGACTGTGGCTGCTTAAAATTAATGATCTCCAAAGCAAGCGTCTTTTTCACTTTGGCTAGGTCTGCCTCTCTGGCTGCTTGCAGTAAAGAGTGTCCTTTGAATTCATCTGTTAGAGGAAAAAAGATGCATTTAATATTCAGCAACATGTTACATTTATAAATGTTATAGGAGAAAGGTAGCTATACTCAATTATGAGGAAACAGGAGTGCTTCTGCACATCTTCAGGTAGTAGTTGACCTGGACACAGAACATAAAACGTGTTTTGCTGAAACCAAAGGGATATTCTAAAGGAGAGGGGAAGTGATTCCTTTAGTAAAATCCTTATAGCTTTTTGCCCTCTTATCCTCCACCCACTTGACATTAAATGCATACGTGACCTCTAAATTACCTATGTATGAGTTCCAGTGAGCACAATGCTATTCTTCATAAAAAAAGTATTCTTCATAAAAAAAGTATTAAGTAGCTTTTCAAAAACCCTATTGTATTTACAATGACAAAAAATTCACTGTAAAGCCTAAACTTATAATTCATATAAAATTATAAATAACAATAACAACAACAATAATACATAGATAAAATATTAAACTACTGGTCTTAAAGAAAGCTAACCGGCTAAGCATTTGAAGCCAGTCTGCTACAAAGATGAGACAGGTTTTGACAGCAGATATGTCTTCGCAAGTACAGAGAAGTAATTTTGTTATGTTCACATCTTGTTTAGGTCAGCAACTAGTTCATTTTAGTTTTAATTTAGTTTTAACTTCGAATCTGAAAAGGAATGTACATTTCTCTCAAAATGTACACATGAAAGGCAGGTTAGCCAAAATGATGTCTGGCCCTGGGAACTAGGAAAAAACCCACCTTGATTTCAGGAAAAATATCAGTATTCGTCTTTCGTAAGCAAGTTGGAAATACTAAGCTTGTTAAAGAGGGGGTTTCTTCTCCCAGCTTTAACTTCTTGTGTATTTGTGGATTTATACATAGAAATAAATATTAATAAATACTAAATTTTAATTTCAAATATAATTCAAATTTCTTTGTAAACAAAGCATTACTCAAAGCACAAGTACAAATAAATCCTGAAATAACAAATATAATGTAATTTTATTCCCAAAGTACAAAAATCAAACAACTCAAGATGATAAAAAACATGATATTTTGGGTATGAAAATACAGGATGTCCCATCAATATACTGTCAAATTTGACATAACAGTCACATTCGTATACAAATTTCAGTGGATATTAATGGACATGCATCTTCCCCCATTACTCTTGAGGAACTATACATACAGAAATAAAGCAAAGTTTAAATAGATTTTTTTTAATGCTTGTTAATTTAAGTACATGGTAAATTAACCTTCCTCAGAGCCAGAAGCATCTTACACTTTAGCCCAGAATACAGACTAGAGAAGAAGGTAAAAGGTACTAATGTTCTCCTCTTTTCTCCTAGGTTAAAGTTTTCCACTGCACGTGGTCTCACCACCTTCACATGCAAAGAATGGTGACAGACTAAAACCTGACTATCTGTGATTGCGAGTAGTGCAGGATCACATGATTAGTGCCAGGGGCCTTCTGCTCTACTGGAAAGGCAACAGACAAAATCAAAAACTTTATAATTGAGAATCTAGTTCTCAAGAAGTTTTCTGTAACTTCATAATACTCTGTTTCCATACTTGTCTCAATTAATTATCTTCTCCATTTTATTACATTGAGAAAACAAATCCCTCAAAGAGGGCTAGCAAAGACATAGAAATTCAAATGAGAGCTGTTTTGTAAGCAGCACAAGGATTGCAAAGACTGCAAAAGAAGGTGATGGAATTTCAATCTCCAAGTTTGCACACCAAAGGTAGCTACATTTTGGAAGTTTCCATTTAAGTCAATAAAGAGCCTCAACATAGAGTGACTGAACTGGACCTCAAGCATTAAAAAACCCACAGTCACTGATTCAGCAGTGCCTTAATAATTTTAAACTTAAGAAAACCGGGCAACATCACAAACAGTATATTAGAGGTACCCACATCCTTCAAAGCAAGCAGCACAGCTGCAGCTACTCTGCTGCTTTGTGTCCACTTGTGACACTCAAGGAAGCTTTCCTGAAAGGAAAGCATCCCTTTGTACCCGATACCAACTGTTTGCAGTCTGAGAACACTTACAGGTCAGTCTCTCCCTGAGCTCAGGCGTTGGAGCCATATCAACCGCGCTCTTGCCGTGGCAGTTGACCAGCGTGGGATCTGCGCCGTGGCTCAGCAGGAGGGAGCAGACCTCCACACGGTTCTTGGAAGCAGCCTCGTGCAAGGGGGTAAACTGCCAGAGGTCCATTGCATTCACACAGGCACCATGCTAGCACAGCAAATAAAGTCTCGGATTAGTAAGAAATCATCTCCTACTACTAAAAAGCTTACACATTTTCCTTTTATTAAAAAAAAAAATTGGTTCCACTCTTGTATATATGAACACGTACACAAAAAAATTAATTAAATACCAGTATACACAAAAATACTGTTGAATCCTCAAAAAAAATTTGGAATTTCTGTGTACGCTAATTTTTGCACAGAAAAATGCAAATAAATTAAACTCTGCTATCAGTCCAAAGAAATTAGGTGGGGAAAAAACACATAAAGTGCTCCATACAAAGACCTAAAGTTGCAGGCTTCTGAAATGACAATAGGATGTTTGAAACCTGTTACTACAGCAAAACAAAAGTCTTGTTTTTCAAATCTAGTATAAACAGTTCATATCTCACCTAATACCTGAATCTACGGTAATTACTTTCCATCCTTCTGCTTACCTTAAGTAGCAGCTCTGTAACCTCATAGTGTCCATACGAACATGCATTATGAAGAGGCACAAGACCACTGTAGGGAAGAAGGCAAATGATATTTATTTAAGCAGCATTTTTAAGGAAGAAGGAACAATTTTCTCTCTACTGAGATGAAAATATCAAGTTAAAGCTAAACTATTTATAGAAAAATTAGGATCCACAAACTAATGGGAAAATCTGACTTTCCAAACAACACATTACTTAAGACTGACATTAAAATGTGAGGGTTTGTTGCTTGGGGGTCTTGTTTTTTGGGGGGCTTTTTTGTTGGTGTTTTTTGTCTTAACAGGCCACAGATGTTTAATCTACCATTAGGATTAGCATTAAGTGGCTTTAAAATGATCTTTCTTGAAGCTACTAAGGAGGGGGGAAGCTCCCATTCTGCATTCCATTTGCTCACCAGTGCTCTGCTTCTGCCTAAACATGAACTCCTGTTTAAAATGATATGTGAAAAGCAAAGCTCCCCAAATAACACTGACATAACTCCTGGGTATATTATGATGATGTAGAAATATCCATAGAAAGCAGACTGAAATTGCTATTCCAGACTGTGAAATGACCTGATTTTACTCCCTTTTTTATAGTACAACCTATTTAACTGTTCATGATACTTCTAAGAGAGTCTCTGTAATTTTTTGTACAGCTATGTTACTGCAGGCCATAGTTAAAAATGACACTAGCAAAGTAAATAACAGGGATTTGGTCACAAGCACAAGATGTAATAAAAAAGTCATGCATTGAAAAGGAGATGCAAAAAGGGCAATTATTGCCGAGAACAAAATGAGTTTAATTCGAGCCAAGCAAGACAGGTTACTTATGGATCAAATATGCACAATACACTGTAAACAATAATTAACTCTTCACCATTTATGAAAAATACAAGGGAGTGATTCCCAGAATTGCAACATCAACTCAAAGAGCATTAAAACAGCAAGTAGTAGACAACAATTAAGTGAGTTTCATTTTAAACTGCATCTGAGAAGCAGCACTGCATTTGTCACAGGAGCAGGAAATTTGTTTGGGGGAAATTTTCCAAATTGTTATTTTTTCATCATCACTTTTCTTAATTACAACTTATGGGCATATGTGTGGGACAGAAAGAGACTACCAGCGAGCACTCAAAAAACCTGCCCTCTTCCAAAATGATGGTCATCCCAAGGGCAGTCAGCAAAGGACAATCACTACAGCAATGCACCTGGCCACTTCTGCAGCAACCCCTTCCCTTTCCTCTTCCAGCACATTGCAACTTTGTGCATATCAACTGCAAGGGAAAGAAAGAACCAAAAGAAAAAGAGCTGCTTCCTTGGCAAGGCTTCTCTTTGGGAGTAACTACAAGTGGTGACCATTTTGAAAATGCAGCCCGGTTCCTAAGGGCTCTCTTTGAAGTCACCCCATTGAAGAGAACCTAAGAGGTCTATAAAATCAATCTAACCTAATTTAGCTCCTTAAGTGAAAAGTAACATTTATTTACAGCATTATTTACTTATAAATTATGTATAAATAAGAAACAGCAAGGTAAAACAAAACACCACACTGATTGGAAATGTGTGATGCCACTGAAAAAAAGTGGGAGCTTATTAGGATGTTAGACATTTCTAAATATGTTTGGATTGACCTAAAGTTATAATACAGAGTAAGCATATTGGTTTTCCTTCCTTTTTTTATCTTTCTTTCCCCTCCTGCTTCAGCACCCAATTCAAGTTCAACTCAGTTACTTTTCACACTTTCCAAGCAAATCATTCAAACCTCCTTACAGCATCTACACTGGAATTTTCTACCAATTGATGCTGAAATTTTTGAAAGGTGTAAAATACCTCAAACTTTCCTAACAGTGCTGGATCTACCTGAACAGGTAGTATAGAAAGCTTTATTGTGGGATTTTTGTGTTTTATTTTCTTTTTGTGGCTTTTGTTTTTGGGGTTTTTTTGACTTGCACAACATGTCATTATGCATTTCACAACAATTCTGATTTTAGAAAGCCATTGGGGTGAATGGACAGAATAAAGTGCTACAACTAGTCAAACTTCAAAATTTTAAGTACACTGAGGACTGGTTCGGAAAGAAAGGACAAAAGGAAAAAAGCTAGGAAGTTGATTTAAAATCTTTGAACACTAGGCTGGACTCACCCTTAAATGAAAATATAGGAAATGTCTCAAGTTTGCTCATGGAGACAGAACACACACTCAGTAATATCTTACTTCTGTGGACTCTGAATACAAAATGCATGCCTTTAACCAGGGGCTCAATTTCTACAATGTTAGGACTAAGCCCTTCTAACAGACCATCATGAAAATCATCACCTTACAGGTCAGAAACACGTGGCTGAGAACAATGCACGACATGCATAATTCCAGATTTCTGACTGCTGTGCACTTTTGTGATATCTTACATAAGTACCATCCTTACTGCAAAAATAGAATAGTTTAGTTTCCCCTACATCTTGATTTTTGCTGGCAGCATCAATCAAGATACATCTCCAAGGACCACTTGTTGTGAGCACATGAGCATTACTGATGTTACTTGGCATTACATCCATATATACTCAACAGCATAATGAGACAACATTTAGGTTTTTCAATGCATGTTTTTCACTAAGCCCCCGTATCTTCCCCCCATTGTCTTCTCTAAAATAATGCTGTTAGTCCATGATTTCAGAGTAGTCTGTGCATGGAAGTAAAGAACAAAGATTGGAAAAAAATGTAAAGGAGTGAAAAAAGACCTAAAACAAGTGCAATCACAACTGTCTGTTATCAGGGCTCTAACAAAGATTCTTTTATGATGAACCACACACAGATTTTGGAAGCAAGTATCGCATTCTCAGCCAACTATTTGAGATTATGCTGCAACATGAACCAGAGAAATAATTCTTCATCTTGATTAATACAAAACCTCAGCTGCATATAGATAATAAATCAGTTAATTTTGCATACCCTTTGTCCTTTGCATGCACATCAGCACCATGCTGAAGCAGAAGCTGGACTATCCGAACTCTGTTGTAGCCTGCTGCTAGGTGTAAAGGAGTGGACTGTAAAAGAAAAGACAAAGAATGGGAGCAACATAAATTTTAACTCCTGTACTTTCTGCCATTGAAATACTGTTAATTTCTCTTACACACTGCATCAAGATAAGTTCCCTTCTGTGATTAGCCAAATTAACAAATACACAGCACATGCAGGCCCCTCCTGTAGTCAAACCAAAAGAATGTTCCTTAAGGTGGGGAAGAATACAGGTACTCCTTAAGGCAATAAAACATCCTAATTTAAACTTAATTTAAATTATGGCCCATCTTTGGTTTGGTTGGGCATTTTTGTTTGTTTCTTTAGTTTCTTTTTTTTTTCTTTTGATGCCATAATTTTAAAATGCCAGAGTTGGGGTTTTTTTACAAGTAAATTTATACAGTTCAGGCTGCATACTCACTCGTTACAAGACTGCTTGTATATACACTTATTGCAACATGTGCACGAGATGTAGACTGCAGAACAAGAAATAATGCATTTATCCCAAAGCAGGAATGTTTGTCTTCAGCTCCTCACCAAAAAAGTAGCTATGTGTATTCTGTACTGTGCTGTGGTAAGAGCAAACTGTACGCAGTTTGCAGTTTCCTGCAAAATACAGATCTGCAGCAGTAATGCACCTTGCTACATAACAGAGCAATAAAATCTTTCTCCATGGATAACTTGTATGAATTTTAACTGAAAGCTTTTGAATTGACAACAGTAATTCCCCTTGAAGTTTATTTGAAAAAGCTTTTTATTATGAAACAAATTTTGTGTGCCATCTCAGTCTGAAGGGACTGCTTTATTACACAAATGGGTAACACTGTTTCCTCCTTCCCAAGGCTTGGAAGCAGAGGATTTTAAAGCAATCTTTGGTGCAATTTATTTTGTGGCATGCAACCAAACAATACAATTCGATTTCAGTAACACCCCATACATAAACCAGCTTGAAACATGGGAAAATCTACATATCTCACAGTATTATGCCAAGTACAGATTTACTGTCAACATTAAAACAGCATTATATAGTATTACAAGTGAGACATCACATTTCACTATTATTTCCAGGAATACACATTTAGTATGTCCATAACTTGGAGTAGTCTGTATTATATTTCACTGAAGTCTCAACACACTGTTACTTTGCTCCAGAAAGAGTAACTACTTTGGCACCTACAAGGTGTCCTGTGTATCACAGTGAGGACACAGCTTGTACTATCAAAAATGACAGCACAGGGCATCTCTGAGAAAAACATCTGGATAACTCAGTTAATTTAGGGAAGCAGTTATGCAAATTTCCATAAGACCCATCTTCAGAATTATCTATAGTAAGGACCTATCTATTATCTAAAGTAACGGATAAAGCTGATGATAACCCAAAGATCCCCAAAGCATTTCCAAAGTACAAAATACCAACAACAACAGAACATGTCCCACCTTTAAGTATTTGCCCACTAAAATTGTTAGGATCTATTACTCTAAGAAGCTTCTACTACTGAATTAACAATTTACATTGATCCAGAAGGCATTAAATTCTTTTTACATCTGCCCCTACTATAAAATAGCTGGCTTCTGCACATCATAAACACTAATGAAAATGCGGATAAAGCTGATGACATTGACATTGACATTAGCAGAATACTTCAGTATGTTTATTCTGACAATTGCCTTGGTTTGGTTACTAAATCAAGCTTTATCAATCAAATTAGTAACTCAGAAAACCTGAAAGGAATTTGAAATGGGCTGTAGAAAAGTAAGTCTATTGAAAGGTCTAAACTCCAGAAGGAACTGGAGCAAGCACTAAATATTTGGACCACTGCAGGATCGTTTAACCTCACTATGATTAAACTACATCCATTCTTGTCTGTATGCCACTTCTAAAACAATGATGGCAGACTTCCAAAATGATGCTTTATTCATACTAAGTGTTATTAACAGAGGTGTTCTCAATAAAGATACATCAACCCCAGAGTCTTGTTCACTTCTTAAGATTAAAAGAAAAACTATTATGACTCAAGCTGGGACCGGGCACTTTGTATTTCTAGCATTAGTAGACCTGCATTTGCCAAATAACTTTATTAGAGAAGGAACCCAAAACATTTCACATTTATAGCTGCAAGACAACATAAGTGAAGCAAAACAGTGTCATAACAAATCTTCAGACAGCTTATATCCCCACCTTTCAGAGAGGTGAGCTACTTCTCCTTGAGCAAGGCCACAGAGACAGCCCAGTCCCATGAATGAACACAGCATACCATGTCTTCCCCAACACACCGTGAAGTATTTAGCTGTAGCCAGGCACCTGACATTTGGCGTTCTGATCCACAGCAACTTCAATGAAGCTGTGGCTGCCTCTCCAAAGAGGTGTCAACTGATGTTCCCTGCAACCATTCCTGGTGACAGAGCTGAGATCTCCACTGGTCTGCACGCTTCACACTGTAACTGCAAACCATGTATCCCAGAGGAACAGTCAGTGCTGGAGAGGAAGGGAGTTATAGGGCCACAGAGACCATTTGACTGATGGGTAAGGACAAGTGAACGCACATAACATAAGTGTGCAGAAGCAGCGATCCTGGAGGGCTGCTCCTCCTGTATCCACACGCCAGCATTGCCAGTTGCTCATTGGGCTAAAAGGCTCTTATAAACGTTGTCCTTACATATGCTTCAGGAAGGAGAAAGCAGGAAGGTCCTACCTTCATGATTTTTTTAAGAACTGTTTTTCCTTTCTCATAAGAAAATGAATTTATTAATATTATAGTTAATAGTTAAAAATACTAATCTGGAGTTACAAGCTTGTATGCTAATTAAAGAACTTTGGTACCTAAAAGATAATGTTGTTCTACATGAGCTACTCATTATATGGGATTATGAGCCCTAAAAAAACAACCAACCAACCAAACAAACAAAAAAACACAAACAAAAAAGTGAATGATGGCAGCAGAGACTGACTTTTAAAATTAACATGCTATTTAAGTTCTACTTCTCACCAGAGAAGTAGAAACTAGCTATCACAAAAAGCAGTATTGTATACTGCACCTGCAAGGTATATCAAACGAATTACTTTATATTAGGAAAAGAAATTTAATTAAGCTGTCAAGTAACCCTTCCTCCCATATCTTGCAACACTTGGCAAGACTTACTAACAAAAATCCCTAGAGGGCACTTACCTTCCAAGACTCACATTCCCAGTTACCAAGCCAATCACACTGTCTTGCTTGCTAGTTTAATTAAAAAGAGCATAACTCCATTTTTATTAAGTAAAGTAGACCCTCATGCAAGATGCTCGCATTATTTGAAAGTTTTATGGCAGCTGTAATTGAGTCAAAGCACGTACTGTGCATTTCAAGGAACGTCACTGTACACCAGATGGCAATTGCTGTGAACTTGTATACCTACAATTTATACTAAAGCAGGTATTTTTCCTGCAGTCTTTTTGATAATGTGTTGCCTGGGAATACAAGAAATGCATTTTTTAGATTTAAAATAATGAATATACAGCATTTTGATACTACTTTCAGTGAGGCCTACATACTTTCACACTGCTTCATTGCCAACAGCTGATTTGCTGACCCCTGTTTAAGGTCAGCCACCTTGGACTTGCTGCCCCTGTTCACTGGCCTCAAACAATAAGGGCTCCGAGGAATCTCCAGCACTGCAGACTGGTGAGCAGCTTCTACTGAAATCTGGAAATTGGTATCAACAAATTGTCCACAGGCAATGTGGGAGTGCTGGCTCCAAGCACCATCCGCTTCCCTCCCTTATCTTCCTATCAGCAGCTCTTAGATGGTAACACTGCTACTGCCTCAGAAGAAAGCTTCGTTTTCAGATCCAAATTGCACATTTTAAGGGCAACTTTTAACCAAGGGATCTTATGTAATGATCTTACATTATGCATTATCTGCATGCTTAATAACAGCTGCAGGAACTGTTTTAAGAACTAATATTCCCTGTTCTTGCTTGCTACTACTGAAATTTTTATATAATGATAACGATCTTAATCAATGCATTTCTCTCATTCTCAAGTTAGCCATCCCGAAGGCTATTAAAATCAACAAACAACAATCTTATTACATAAATGATGTCTCATCATACATCTTATTCGCAATACTATATGGTAATTTAGAACTAAATAAATTAATTTAACCTTCTACAAGAAGGACATTCTTACAGTAAAGAGGCAATGCCCTGATTTTGAGAGTCAGTTCTGGCCTTGAAGTATTAGGACTACTCTCACGCTCAGAAGGTCCCCATAGGGATATGCACCAGTATGTATGGCTCTTACACAAATAGGCAAACAAGTAACACTTGGAAAAAATATCTAATGACACTTGCATGCTTATTGTTAACTCTTCTACAACACCTTGCTGACAAAGAACATTTAAAAAAGAAAGAAAAAAAAATGAGGGAGAAGGAGGGATTTTAAAACATTTCATGTAGACTTTAATATATGTGACTTTTTTTACCATGTCTGTAATTATTTTCAGGTTTGGTAGATTTGGAAACTGCAGGTTTGCAGCAAGCTGCCATTTAACGTAGGTCAAATAAAACCTTTCTTCTAATCAGACCATACTACCTGTAGAGAACAGTAGCAATAAAAGTGTCCTAAAGCATTTGCAGTTTGTCTTACAAACTCCCTCCAGAAGCGTGTTTTACCTCCTTTGAATGAAGGCAAGAGCAGAGGGGTTTCTAGTTGTAGAAGGGACCTTCATTTCACAGTTTTGCACAAAACTGTTTTGAAAAATGTCCTGACTCCTCATAAGGCAAACAACTCTCTCTTCACTATGTTAGAATTTATGACAGAATCTTTCTTTTTAATCACAACAGTCTGCGCTTGATGCTGCTCTCTTACAGACATCTCTAAAATGAACTGCATCAATCATCAGCGTACACCAGGAAGACATTCCGGATGCTAGTGGAGTACCTCCTGTCACCACTTTATCATTCTGATTAATGGGGTAAGAAAACAAGTTGCAACAACATCACAATCTTGCAGACACATTCCTGAACTTTTCCATTGTGGAAGTGATCAAGTTTCTCAGATACCAACTTGCATTCTAATTTTAAACAGTGTACCCATCTTACACCTTTGTTTTTAAATGTAGTTCTAAGTTTTCTTGGGAAATAGTTCATTGACATTTGTTTGTATGGTGCTAAGCCTAGGTTTATATACAAAATACTTCCTTCTAGTATTTCAAATAACTCAAAATAACTATTCATGCTACAATGCTCTTTCTTACTCACCAAGTACTACAGAAATAAAGGTCCCTAACCTTGACTGAAGGTTCATGCTCTTAATGAGCAAGAAAGGGCCTGTGCTGTTCACCACCCATACAGCTTGTCCACTTCAGCCACCCAAATCATGCAGCGTCCTTGGTCATTTCATAGCAGTACTAAGTTATTTAAGTTCATGGTTGACAATTATGCTTTAGGGACAAACTTAATAGATGCTGCTCCAGGAAAACAAGTAATGTTGGACTGCTGACTGGAGATGAGCTAGCTGCAACTCCAGAGATAAATAAGCACACGGATGAAGAGCTTAAACTACCTATCTAAAAAATCCTAAAACAAAGAAGTAAACAAAACCAAAAATCCCTACAAACAAACAAAATTCTTAAAGAAGGATTATGAAATGCTCAAGGAAGACATTTCTCACTCCACTGTTTCCAGTGGTAATTCCACTCCTTCATCTTAAGAACACAGCCAGTAGTATTTAACTAGACTGATGAACAGGACAGGCTTAGTATAGGAAAATTCAGGAAAACATGATGTCACAAATTTAACAGACAGTGCTTCCTAGCAGCTAATGGCAGGGAAAACGAACTGAACAGCTCACCAATTCAGAATCTGCAAGTCACACGGTATCTTAATTTAGAGCTCTTATCAGATGATCACTTGGCAGGTGTAGGGGCAGTGGTGGTAAGGAAAACCAACTGTTCTGAGCTGTAAACCAGTAAAGATAAAAACAGTTTGATTTCACAGACACAGTAGTGCTAGGGCAGAGCATCACTGGGCAAAAATGTTCATAAACCACAGGAAATGATAAGAGTTAAAAAACACAGAAAGACTAAAAATACTGCAAACACACTGACAGAAAAAGCCCTCATTTGGAAAATGTTTACTTGGGTGACCAGGACTCTTCTACTCCTCATATCCAGTGAGTATTCAACTCTATTGCTTCACAGGGGACTGTACTGTCCACACTACTGACTACTAAATGTTTCACTAGTAGATCTGACCTTTGAGAGACAACAGAATTTTCTGACTGCATGTCTGAACCTCAAAGACTGCGTGAGAAGGGTTAGCATCAGTTCTACACATCAACATAGTAACCATGTTGTACTGCAAGTTAGGCTAAGTGTTGGTAAATAAGGGGACATGAGATTTATGAGAGAACAGCTTTCTCATCACCTACCCTGGGGTAGAGAAGGATGAACAGGATGACAAGCACAATTTTGCACAAGGTAGAACAGGAAATGAGTGCTTTCACTTATCTGCTCAGGAACTCCTCCTAATAGCATACAGCACCACTACAGAAACAGTAGGTATATGAAGGTCAACATAATATGCCTAAAAAGCAAAAGAGGGTAAAAGGCAAAGACATCTTTCCTAACAGGAGAGAAAACATGCAAGCACTGCAGGACCACACAACAAAAGAAAGTTTCATCTGCAGAGGCAAGCTTAAGGTGGATGTTTGAAGATGACCATGAAAAAAACCTTATGAAATTCCAGAAGAAAAACTCTGTCTCCCTCGACCACTAGGCTTCTTCAGATGATGATACCTGACTTGCAAAATTATAGAGATTATTATATTTACACCAGGATGGCAGATCCTTAATCCATGTAAATAGCTCTGGAAGTTATTCTCTTAACAGCAGCATTATATAAAGAAAATAACTGAAAGTCATTACTTCAGAGAAAAGGAAGCAAAATCAAACCTGAAAGAGCATCATTACCCCCCAAATACTAATGAGGAAGCTTAGGTCCCTAACAACTCCATACCAAGGTGCTGCCACTACTTTCAGATTCACCCAGAAGGACAGACAAAGAGGGAAATTGTAAAGGGCTAGGAGAGACACTTAAATCTTTAAATGAGAACACTGTTGATCTCTGAAGGATTTCACAAACAGCAGGTCCCGTAAACAGGGCACTAGTAATCCTTGACCTCTTCCTAAACAAGAATTAACATGCAACATCTCTTCCCTCCCCTGAAACTCTTCTGTACTTGCACATATCTCGACCTACCACCCATTTGGCAAAATAGTTCCACAGAGGATGACGTGTCAAAAAAGATGAGCAACCTCCCTCACAAAACCACATTATTCTCAGAAAACTGATCCTTACAAGAATCTCTATCATTTCTATATGCAAATTATGAACATTTAGCTGGGGATGGAATTGCAATTTGAAAAATAAATTCTGGAGCTTCCACCATGAAGTAGCATTTGTAGTTTTCCCAGATTCAGAAGCACAGAATACATCTCTGGCAGCACTCAATGACACAAGCAGATGAACTTTGAGATGGATTATCAGAGAAGCAGAGGAGTATACACTGTTTCTTTGGTGACAGATGCTGACAGCTGAGGGAATAGTGGCTTGCTGAGCTACAGAGAGAAGAAATTACAGTAAAGATCCACTCTCTCCTCCTAAAGGAATGTTGCTGATGTTATTTAACACTGAAAGGAGATGTATGCTGCCTTGAAAGACATGGCAGAACACTACACAGGAACTACTTAGAGTATCATTGTGTCCAGCATGGCCATTTTTGTTGCTTCTTTTTATCACCTAGAACCTGTCTGAAATTCAAGTCTGAGGTGAGGCACTGAGGCACGACTGGCTCCTGCTAAGGCCAAGGTGAGAAGAAGAAACTGGGCCAGCAAGGTTAACTAAAGTCAGCAGAGGGTATTCAAACCTCTAGTAGTCCAAAGAGCAGCTGGTAATACCCGCCAGCCAGAGAACAAACTCATCTGGGCTGGTGAACTTTGAAAACACCGACGCACAGCGTTTTCTCATGGCAACAGCTAAAACTTCTTATTTGTTAAATTGCACACTGGAAGCTCTGATTCAAGTTCAGTGCACAGGGAAGAACAGATGCTACTGCTGCTGGTCTGGGCAATGCCCCCCAGAGAGTGAAGCTTCTGCAGTTTTTGAGAGCATATTAGTGCCAGCCAGCATAGTTTGCAGCCCAAGTTTCAGCCCATCAATCTTGTCAAACTGCAAGCTACAAATGCTTATCAGTCCAGGAGAGCAAGATGAGACAACACTCTCTCCTCTTCCAGCACCAATAAGTGTATTTTTATCCATGCTGTCAGTCAGTGTCAGAAGCCTTAGAATCCTGTTCTTTAATTATTTGTTCAGGCTGCTGTTTCCACTTTCTAAGGAAATATTTTTGGTTTGTTCCAGCAGCACAAACAAGTGTTAACAAGAAGTTTCTGTCCAAACAGTCATGCCAGATAACTGGGGAAGGCCTGCATACCAACATTAAAGCAATCTGAAGATGCATGCTGGAACATCAAGGAACCAAAACTGCTGGGTTTTTTGCTGTTGCAGTCTCTTTCCACTTGCCATCATAATCTTTGTAGAGTCACAGAATATCCTAAGTTGGAAGGGACCCATAAGGATGATCAAGTCCAACTCTTAGCCCTGCACAGGACAGCCCCAAGACTCACACTATGTGCCTAAGGGCATTATCCAAACGTATCTTGAACTCTGTCAGGCTTGGTGCTGTGACCACTTCTCTGGGGAGCTTGTTCCAGCGCCCAGTCACTCTCTGGGTGAAGAAACTTTTCCTAATATTCAACCTAAACCTCCCCTGATACAACTTCAGGCCACTCCCTTGGGTCCTGTCACTGGTCACCACAGAGAAGAGATCAGTATCTGCCCTTTCTCCTTCCCTCATGAGGAAGTTGTAGACTGCAATGAGGTCTCCCCTCAGTGTCCTCTTCTCCAGGCTGAACAGACCAAATGACCCCAGTTGCTTGTCATACAGCTTCCCCTCAAGGGTCTTCACCATCCTCATTGCTCTCCTTTGGACACTAATAACTTAATATCTTTCTTATATTGCAGTGACCAAAACTGCACACAACATTCAAAGTGAGGCCCCACAGTGCAGAGCAGAGTGTGACAATCCTCTCCCTTGACTGGCTGGCGATGCTTTGCCTGATGCCCCCCAGGACACAGGTGGCCCTCCTGGCTGCCAGGGCACTGCTGACTCATATTCAACCTGCCAGTGACCAGGACCCTAGGTCCTTTCCACGGCACTGCTTTCCAGCATCTTATTCCCCAGTGGGTATGTACATCAATCTTTTTCCCACTACAGTCAACTAACAATCTTTTATTTCCCTTTTCTTTTTACATATCTTATTTTTACCACTTCTCCCATTCCATCTATTTATTTTGCTTTGCCTCCTTCCCCTTCCGACTAGAAACTTTCTAGGCTTTAGTCTATAAGATTTTCACCTTACTAAGAAAGAAAAGCTTCTTAGAATACATTAATTTGACCATTCTCTTTACTAACATGAATTCAAATCAGCATTTCATTCATTTTATTGAAACAGGGGTCAGAATGATCTCTGTTAAGAACAACACTTGCAAATTGATTGTGCTTCAGCTCCAGTGCTCTGTATAAAATAAGTATTTATAACTTATAATTTGGAATCAAATTAAAACATTAAATATAAAATAATTCATACAATACACAAAATGTTCTTTTTGCATTACAGTGATAATTTACAAATTTTAGAATTTAACGCCTTTATAATCCAGTCAAACAGACTTCACTGTTCCTTTGAAGAGAAGCCTTGCAAAATACAGGAAGAAAGGCAGAGAATTTATCTTGTACTTACAATTGAAAAGTTACGGTTATTAGAACATGAATATTCTAAAGAATTTAATCTGTAAGAAATAAGTTTCTTTTATAAGTAGACACATACTACATTACTTGGAAAAGACTAATCAAATCACTTCAATTTTCTTGTTCATCAATGACACATCCATCATCAATTACAATGCCCTATTTTGGTGTTTCCCTCCCTTTTTATCATTCATCTGCTGCCTCCTCAGTCAACTTAAACAATACTTTTAGAACTGGTTATATAAATACATCTCTTCTTGCACATAAGTATTTGCAGTTCTTTTCATTTAGAACTAAATTGATCACTCTAAATTATCCATACAACCTCTAGAGTCAATGATGGGTTTGTATGAGCAAGTGATAACTGATGTGCTGAGAGAAATCAGAATCAGAAAGGCTAGAAAACACAAGGACTTTGGGTGACTTAAGAAGTGAAATGTTTGGATGCTATCAGTGCCTGTTCTACAGAAAAGGTGCCTAGGAAGGCCACCAGGGTTAATGCACACCTTCTGTTGGGAAGGGCTTGATATAGTGAAGAAAGCCAGCATGACCAACAGCAAGTTAAAAGAGTTTACTAGAATTAAGGAGACATCGTTCAAAAAGCTGCATTTACAAGCTGAAGAAAATACCCAGGACCACAAAATCCAGCAGTTTAGAGGTAGAAATACAAGTAGACAGGCAAAAACAGTTTAAGCAGTAACTGGTGAAAGGAATTCAGACCAAACACAACTTCTTGCAACCCACCAGGAGCACAAAGTGCACCAGCCAGTCCAGTGTGGGAAGGTGATGCTAGGGCAAGAAACAGAGCTCTTACAGGCGAGAAGACACTGTGAAGAACTAAAGGAGCTCTGGGCATGGTATACATTTCTTCTAGAAACAATAACTCATACCAGGATACTGGTGAGTGAGCATGTGCATATTTGGGAGCATGGAGAAACTTGGCAAAGGATTTGTCTGAAACTAAATTATGCATCATACCCATAATCAAAATGAATATAACAAATTGCCAGGGCCAGACTGGGTACACTTAAGAGAGTGATGGAGAATGAAACAGGTGAAGTAGTAGCGGTATGTGACCTTCACTTAAGGTTATCTTGGTACATTAAGATGTGAAACTGATGCTGCAAACTGATCATTAACACACATTTTGGGGAACTACATACAGGCCTGTAATCTTGATGTCTGTACAAGTTAAAATACAGTATAATAACAGCTAGAATTAGTAAACACAATCTGCTTGGGAAGAGTCAAATAGTGTCAAGGAGAGTTCCACCTTTAAAACTCCTGGAGTTTTCTGAAGCAGTCAACAAGCACGTGCATAAGGGTAAGCAAAATGATACTGGTTATATGGGTACTCAACACCTTTTAACTAAATCCTTGCCAATGGTTTATAAGGAAGATGATGTACGGTCATCTTCCAGAGATGGGAAACAGTACAACTAAATGATAGATGCCACAACAGAGGAAGGCCACAAAGTACTTTAATATCACATTCAAAAGTGAAAAGCAACATTAACGCAGAACAGTTTACTACTCAGTACTTCTCATATTCACATAGAGGAATTTTGAGAGAGAAGTGACACCAAGCATAGAAATAGCAGTATTCACTATACAGTACTCACTACAGTCAACCATATACAGAAGTCAAATGCATGCAGCCCATGGACATTTCAACTCAACCTCAGCAAGCTCTGTGAAGGAAAGGGCTCCACTCTCGACATCACAGTAGAAGAAACATCATCGGTACTCAAATTCTGGATGCTGTCTCTGTGTTACAGACAAATCTAGAGCACAGGTTTGAGTTAATGTACATAAAATATTACATGGCAGCTCTGCCCAAGTCTGCCAATTTGACTTGTTTTCTCTTGACAGTAGATGGATAATAGCATAATGCAAGAAGTCATCTCCTGTGTGAAGCTAATCATCAAGGGGAAAACAATTCAGGAATAAAAAAACCCCATACCTTCAAACATTTGAAGGCTGCCTGAGGAGCACATTGATTAAGAACTAAAGCATAAGATTTCCTGAATTTTACAGAACAATACAAAGAAAATTACTACAGAGAAAACAATTTCTTTCCAGTCCTTCAGTCCACAATTTCTGCTTGTGGACATGATAGACTACACTTCAAATAACAGATGAAATGATACTGAAATGTTTGGGGGCAAATGAAGATCTCATAACAGAAACTTAGAGCAGATGGATCAGTTTTACATTTTATTCAAAAGGTATCATCTTTGGCTATAGAGGGTTTAAGTAACATCAGGGATAGAAATTCAGCCAAGTTATCCACACTTTACAAAGTCTGCCAAGGGATTATTGTGTTACCCACTTTGACCACACTTGGATGATGAAATAAGATGGGATCACAGCATAAAAACCTGGGAACTATCTTTTTTTTTAATAAACAAAACAGTGTTTTAAAGGCAAAATACACTTGTGGTCATTTTTGAACGTTCTTTTTTATATGTACTGCATTGGGCACTTCTGCACCAGGCACAACTCAAACATTATAGCCCTTGCTTTGTAATCAATTTGTAATGTTGGATATGTCATCTTTTATTTTACAATGCACTATTAACTAAATGCAGAAAATACCTTTAATTTTGCATGCAGAATTTGATTTAAAATATTTAACCTGGCCTAGTGAAACATGTATCTGCCCATGGCAGGGGCGTTGGAACTACATGATCTTTCAGGTCGCTTCCAGCCCAAGATATTCTATGAGTCTATTTATCAATCTACACACTCACACCCCTAGGTTTACCCTTGATACATGTGTTTCATGACACACATACAAGATCAGTGCCAGCAAAGACTGCAGTGTGTATAACCCATCAGCCAGGGCCAGCTTTGCACCAGCAAACATTAGCTAACAGAGCACGTGGTTATCACTTATTTCAATAACTGCAGTTCCACAACACTGTAATCATGCATCATGAATCTTCCGGCTAATATTTGCAGGACCACAAATAAAGAACCCAGAATCTGCACATTTGCCACCCGAAAAACCAGTTTTATATCACTTCATCAAAACCGAGCTGATATTTATGCTAGTAAGCAGCAAGTGAGCAAATTTAGCAAGGGGCTTGCCCATCAAGTTATTATGGAATAACTGTTTTGGATTTGTGGAGCTGTCTTTTTTCTGAAATAAAATGACAGTTTTTAGTGAAATTATTTTTTATATTTTTATTTTATTAGATTAATCAAGGAGAAAGTACTCATTCTGAACCAAGAATCTACAGTCAGCTGTTACTCTATATGTTATGATTCCACTGCTCCTCTCCTTTGAACTAGTTATTTTTTGTTGCGGATATGCTTTGAGAGTAGACTATATTAACACACCACATGAACAATGTATACCAGCAGAAAAAGTTCATATAATTTTGAGGAAGATGAACTGTAGATTGTGACAACACATATTACATATGACAAAAAACCCCAAACACACATGCAGAGTCCATACTGAGATTCAGACATACCCTAAGGCAAGACAAAAGAGGTTTTGCATCAGGTATCGGCTCACAAGTCTTTTGCTCAAATATGCAGCTTTTATCTGCAGAAACGTATATTTTCATAACATTCAAACAACACTTTTTATTGTATGTGAAATAATTTCTTCCAAAACATATTCCATACTCATCTGAATATAATCTCTATGACACAGATCTACAGAACAAACAGACCTAGACGTTTATGTGGTATTAGTTCTCATTTCTATCTGTAGCAGAAGAAGAATGCACACAATTGTAAAGGTTTAGAGTTTCACTAGCACACAATGTGTTCACATCTTGCAGTACATGCCATTTTTCTTCAGTCCTCAGCTCCTAAAGCCAAGATGATTACAAGAGAATCTAAACCTCTGCCCAGGTCTGTAGGTTTAATAACTGTAAAGGAAAAGCTTGCAAGAATGTGGATCAATTGTTCCATACAAACTCAGAAACTGGAAGGCATACAAATTTTCTTTCAACCTGCAGGATTTTGCATTAAAATGGCTGTGAACAACCAGAATTCTGGAACAGGGGCTGGCAAATTCACTTATCAGCAGCAAATTGGAGACTCCCTGGTAAAAGAAGACATAACTCACCCGATCTTGTCAGAATTCAATTTCTATTTATCAGCCTTTTGTTTATAGGCTGATCTTTCAATAGGAGAAAGAAAGAGAGGAAGCAAGAGAAGGAATCTGCAATTCCATCCAATATAATGTTACTTGGTATCAGAGATGTGCCACAGCAAAAGATGAGGGGTACTTTGTCCTCTTCACAAAACACACACATGCAAGACTTTTGGCACTGGTTACTTCAGGCCAAGGATGCTGGTACTCAGCACTGCATTGCAGACCTTCTCAGAGTTGGAATTCTTACATCTGTGCCCTGTGTCAATGAACCTGAATCATGCCATGCACGAGAAAAATAAACATCTCTATGGCAAGAAGGAAGGGTCTGAAGAAATAGCCTCAATCAAACCCAAGAGGCAAATATGTCTCCTATGGCTCACAAAGTTTAATGAAAAGGCCTGATCCTGATATTCTGGATCCAGGGTTGTCTACAGCTAGTTTGGAAAGGCATGACAACAAAGGCATTGAAGAGGCATAATACCAAGCAAGTAAGGACCGGTAGTAGGAGCTGTTAATGACTGAAAACTGCTAATAAACAAAGAAAGGGGCACTACAAGTCAGAAGACTACAGTGAAATTAAGTGGAGCAAGACCGCGTGCATGCTAGAAATGGGCTTTAATTAGTAATTTATTAGCTTTTTTCCATGGGATCACTACCGTATCCACAGTGCTGGATGGTCCTGTGCTTGGAAAAACTGAGGTGCACTATTTGCAGGATCCCCTATTCACTTGTTGCAGAAATTTCTACATATCCAGTTTCTGACTATTGAGGCTGTGAGGGAAGGTGCAAGAAAAAAAACAACAATGTAGCTGCAGAGGAACTGCATTCTGTGCTGCCTTCTGGTAGTAATTCCTGCCTAAAGATGAACTAATACCCAAGACCAAGCTGCCACAGGTAATGCTATTCTCTGTTTTTCATACGGTTGATCCAAAATGTAAATACAAAATGCAGCTGCAACAAATCAATGGAAACTTCGAAGCATGCATTTTATTTTTCAGAATAATAATTTTTGTATGCTCCAAAGAGCTCAAAATATCAGACATTTGCACTACTTCAAGAGATGAACTTTGAGAAGAGGATCAAACAGACTGGTTTTTCAAGCAACAACTGGAAGAGTTGGGTTCTCTTGCAAGAAGGAAAGATTTTTTTCAACTGACACCTGAGTACTTTAGTGACAGCATGATCTGAGCATGTGTAATGCAGTACAGGCACAGCATATTATGTACCAGCAAAAATCCAACTTCAAAACAAAAACCCAACTTCCCATTGCTAATAGCTACCATATCAGTTGGTAGTTCACCTTGGAAAGCTATCAAGAGTAATGTGGGAAGACTTGTCTTGAAGAAAAGAGTTCTCATCTGAATTGCTAAAACCAATGCTTCCTTATTAGCTCAGATGCTTCTGCATTTTTAAAATGGAGGCAACCATTTCTTCCTGAAACACCTTTCAAGTGTTCACAACAGCTTTCCAAAGGAAATGAGAGAGCTAAGAGCTTCTACTCAACCTGCAACCATGACACATTCGATTTTAAACCTGTCTCTTGCCTACTGAATTAGGTAAGCAGTGACTGTTGTAAAAAGTCAGAAATGCAGCTCCTACGACAAAATACAGCTTTAGTTTCCAGCAGTAGAAATAAACCTGGTGATTTAAAATAGTCAAAAAACAGGTTTTGAAAATTCACTCACAACTGAGTCTTGAAAAAGATACCCCCAGAGAAAAATATCTGAGGGAAAATAGCAGGGACTGTAAAGCCTATATACCTTTACATAGATAGACACATAAATAGGTGCCTTGGCCTTCTAACAGTATTAAATTCAGTACCATCTGCTAACTTCAACACTATAGCTTGTCTTGTAAAAGTCATTACTTCTATAGATTATGTAAAGACCAAAGAGTCTAGCAGAGCTCACAGGCAGGACACAGTGAAATTTCCAACTCATCGGGAATACACAGGTGCTATGCATTTGTACAAGTTCTGTTTTGACAGAGCAAACACTTTGCTAAGCAATGTGAGCAAAAGTGATGAAAAAATTACGAAAAAGTGAAAACCAATTTTGTGTTAGACACACCACCACATCCTAACAATTCTGTGAGTTTCCAGCCTCCTGTTTAAAAACAGAAAATCAAAGCAAGACTACCTGTCATGAAAAAATATTATGGTATTTCAGCTCAAGCACTGCTTTTTAAAAAGCAAATAGGACAACTTCAAAAGAATAGTTTTCGTGAAATTTTACCTTTGATAATACTCATCTGCATACACTGTACTATATAGCTCAGTACTCGTGCACTATTATTTGTGCCCTCATATGTATTCAACAGGTACATAAGCCAGTTCTTACTCAAAAAAATCAATCATTACCCAGCTCAATGAAATCATTGTTCCTGAGATATTACTGTTGATTTTCCTTGGTCTTCAAAACAAACCCCCACAAGTTACCTAGATCCTCGGTATGCAGGAATGCTTTAGCTGACATATAAAATTGCTCTTTGTTTTGCACACACTCCTTCATTTTTCACTGCAGAAAATAACTGCAAAAGTAGACACAGAGAATAAATTCCCTCTTCAGACAACAGCTCAGGAGGTTCAGTAACGTGAGCGTTTCTACAATGCCCATAATCTATCTAAACAGTGACTTGGAGGGGAAGAAGGAAGTTCAATTTTCATTCCTATTCATCTTTGACCTCTATGCTAAATACATGGAGCAATGGTTATGAGCACCAGCTTGCTTTTAGCAGCAAGGAACCCTGTCCAATAGGAATCAGACTCTGGCTGTCAATACTTTTCAAAAAGGCTGCACGCAGCACCCAGAATGCAGTAAATCTTTTTTATTTCCATCCTGAAATGGTTTCAAATCAGCAAGATACTGTCAGAGTTTTCCACCTCTCTTACCTGTTCTATGAAGCACAACCTCACAGCACATGCGATATTTGATAAACCTAGAACTCCAGATGTTGGTATACATGGGACACAAAAAAAATCCCCACGGGGTAGGGGAGGGAGGGGAGAAAAGACAAACTACATGCAATTGCACCCAAAGTATGAAAGAAAAAAAAAACCCCAAACCTACCACCACCTGCTAATACACAAAAAACTGTACTGGAACTCAACTTCATTTCTTCATCTACAAAGCTAAATGTTTCACAGTAGTGCTGGACATCTCAGAAAAACAAGGAATGCACAAACTGGAGAGTCTGTGGGTATAGTTGTACTGCAGAGTAAGCATGATGCTGAGAAATCTCAGGCCAATCCGCAGCGTCTGCGCTTCCTGGCCGTGACAGCTGCATTAACTCTGTGGCCCTACAGTGTCCTAAGTTTGAGGCTTGAATACTCAGAGGATCTTCCAAAAATAATTACAAAATGCATCAAGGAATGCAAAAGGCTACATTCAAAATGGACAAATTCTCAGCTAGTGTGAATCACCATAGGTCAACTAGAGGCAGCTACACCAGCAGAGACTTTCATTTACAAGAATGCTGTGCTGTAGGCTGAAAGGTTCACTTAATTTGCAGCACAGCTTAAAATGATTAAACACTAAGTGATCTTGCACTAGTACAGGACCTGAAAGCTTTGATTTACAAATTAAATACTTAACAGTTATATACTACACTTGTTACAGAGCATTACTTCACCTTCCACAGCTTGTACACATATGGTGGAACTAAAAATATATCTGGTGGACATCACTTTAAAAAAGCTAATTAATATCAATGGCAAGCCATCTTAAAAGGAGTTTCAATAACCAGCGCATTTAGCAACAACCAAACCCAAAACCATATTTTCAGAGTGTCCACACTCATGAGCTTTAACTATAATATGCTTTCTGAGCTTTGGGCATAAATTTTCAAACTAATTCAGAGGCTGCAATAATACATAAATACTTTCTGCTAGCTTAATATGAATTTTAAAAGCTTCATTTTTAAAAATAATTTTTACTTTAAAATGATAAATATTCAAGAAAACATCTGCAAGGGCTTATTCCTCACACTATTGACAGAAGTCATAACCCTGCATTTGGCCTTAGATCAATAGTGATAGGGACTCAATTACTCAGTAACGCAGTGCTGTATTGCACCATATTTAATTATAACACAGTGCACTATTAACACCTAGATACACTCTTATTTGAATTACAAAGTCTTAAAAAAATGAAATTGAAGAAATATGGGCAATATGTTTACCCATATAACATGGGAAGTGTTTCATCAGTTCCAATACTGCTAAACAAAATAAAGCCTTTGTTCATTTGCCTGTCCTCAGATCATAAAATTAATTGTTTTCAAAACCTGGAAGATGTATAAACTTTCAATGAATGATAAGTGTAAACAAGCAAAAAAACTGGTTGGGTTTTCAGTCACATGGTATGTATCATAGGCATTACAACTAAGAAAACATTTTAATATGTGAATAAAAAAATAGGAATTTCTGTACAATGGAGCTGTACTATATTCAGCAACCACATACTTTTTAATCAAAAGGAAGCATAAACTGACCTATCTTCATTGATTTCAGTGGAACTGAGCTGTTCCACAACAGCTCCAGAATTGGCAGAGGTTTATACTATGTTTGAACAAGCTTCACCCAAAATAAAGAAAACTACAAAAGAAAACACTCCTATGCTTCTCCAAAAGTGAGAGGTACTGTTACAAGTGAGACACTTTTTTAACAGATGCTTATTAAGAACATTCTGGTACACAGTAAAAAAAAAAAAAAACCATAACCAACATTTGTAAATCCAACAGTCTAGACAGACTATCATCTTGATGTCTAAAACATCAAAAATCAGAGGATCTGCTTCTCACTCCGTATGTTCTTCCCTCCTCCAGTTTCAGCCTAATCCTTAATTTAACTCATTCAAACATCCCTGCCAGAGAAAGTCAAAACAATATCATCAAATTTAAGAAAATGCAGAAGGTGTTAAGCATGGCAATACATGTGTCAGTCTATGTAGCAGGGCATTAGGAGCAAAGCCGAATATCAATCACCTCACTCAATGTTCAAATACAAACAGTAACTTTCCTCCCTTAGTTATTTTATTAATCTGCAACAGTATATTTTGGTTTTCTTACAAAAGGTCTTAAAGTTTCATTTTACATGCACACAAGGGTTTGACATTTAAAAGACACACAGAATCCATATCTGCTGACCTGTCACAACTGCCAGTGTCAAGTGTACCAGGATTTAATTTTACGATGAAAAGGCATCACAGGTTCTCCCCCCCATACACTCTCTTGGTTTATAATACACCTATGCTTACCAATATGTTTAAATTGGTCTTTCTTGAATAACTGAAAGATGAAGCAGGCATTAACTTACCTTACGCCCATCACTTGCATGGCAGTTCACATTTAAAGGAGTCAATAAAGCCATCAGTTTTTCTTCATTACCACTCCTGTAAATGGGGAAGAGAAGATTATGGGAAAAGGGGGGAAAAAGGACACAGATTTTTGATATCCTGATTCTTCACGAGTATTTTGCAAAGTATAATATATTGGAATTTGTACTCTGCCAGGGAGAATGTCAGATGGCTAAAGAATCTACCGAACATTTCAAAACCAAGGGTAAATAATGAAAAGAATACTAAATTTGCAATTAAATGTATTACAAAACATCATGCACAAACACCTCAATTTCTCTCCTTAACCTCATTTTATATTTCCTTTATCAAATTTTACAGATCCTCTGAAAGCCATTTGCTGAAATAAATGTTCTGGATTTAACATATTTTCATAGCATATGGCCCATAACATTTGAAACAACTACATACCAATACCCAGAAATTTTTCAGAAGGGTTAACAGTCTATATAAAATGGTCTTGTGCAGTCAGAAGGAAAGATGAAAAGCACGTTTGCAATATATGACTGAACTTTACACCTTTTGTATAGGCTTCCATATGCTCTGTTCTGATAAAGCCTATTTTCAAAATACATCCTATGGTAGCAGTAAAAACCAAAAGAAAAGAAAGATTCCAGTATTTAAATTGCCCCTAAAAAGAACAGTCACAAAACGATAAAGAGGATTTAACCAGCTTAAAGCAAAAACTCAATATTAACCTTATAACCACCATCGTGGGGGATTTCAATTACATAAACAGGCTTTTATATTTGTACCAGACTGTAAAGTCTGAGGAGGTTTATGCTAATGAAGTGGCTTGCTTGCATCATTTCAGGGAAAGGCAATGACAAAACATTACTATTTTAAAAATCCCTTTTCCTCGCCTGTTTCCACCCCCAAAATATGCTTTATATTCTAAGCAGCACTCACCTAGCAGCTTCCAGGAGTTCGTCCTTCTTGTATTCACCTAAATGATTGCAAAATATCATGCTGTTAGCATTTGGCAGAAGACAGATTAAGAAATGCAGTAGGAAGCAAATACAGAATTAAAACAGAGAAGAGGAGAGAAAAAAGCCCACACCCCGCTGGGTGATGGAGCTGTGACGTTAGCCAGCTTGTGGAGGCAGCATCACCAGTACCTTGGAGACGGGCAGCAAATTGACGCATCTTCTTGTCCAATCCTCAGATGGAAAGGCTTCCTTCGGACAACCAATGACTGCAAAATCTTGTGTCCAGAAACACAGTCCCGCTGATAACAGCGTGTCAGCTGAAGACAATGTCCCCACCCCCTGCCCTATTCAGTATGTCACATTATACTTGGAAGCATAATAAATTCCAAGACAAAGCAAGGCAGTGCGGCTTTTGAAAAGGTACAAATTACTGATCACCGAAAGCTCTCACCTGCCTATCTGAATGGTAATATTAGACTTTACCAAGTTCTTTAGAAGAGCAGGGATTATTAAAAAAGAAACCACCACAGATATTATATCATCAGCCACTTTCCGGATTTGAAAATACAAAAATTGCATTTGAAATAAAAGCACAAACAAAAGAGGATGAACTCTCCAACAGATTTGGTTACGAGACAGATTGGAGATAACCAACAGTAATGTTAAAGCAATATTTACATTTGAAATTCTGAGTAAAAATAGACAACTCACAGGGGTTGTTGCATCACGGGGTTAAAACTGCATGTTAATATATTAAAAAGAGCATGGGACAAAATAACCTATGGAAGTAAAACAGTATTCTACAAAGCTGAATCATGAGGATATTGTGCAATAAAAATGGAAGGGAATTTCAATGCTGAAATTAGCTTTTTAGAAGCTTTATAAAGTCACAGAGCAAAGGGTATCCTATAGTAAAAAGGCACAGGGCTTGAAAAACATACTCTATTACCATCTGCCAGAGAATTAAAACCTCTAACCACAATGCTATAAAAAAAACAAAAAAACACAAAACAGGAAGAAGAAGCTATCATGCAAGAAATAAAAACCTTTGTGCTGCCTCCTATGTGTAATTGTAATAAGCCTCCAATGAAACTCATTACAGGTGAGGAAAGCCACTGGGCCATGGAAAATGCCAGATAAGACTGCAGGTAAGCCGGAAGGTTCATACGAAAACAACACCCCTCTACAAAGAACATCTCTAGGCTGCGGGAGGAGGGTGAGTCCTCATCCATCAAAAAGAGCTTGCCAGTCCCCTCATCACAGCTCCTCCAGTTAACAGCAGAGGGTGACATGAACCACAAAACCAGCACTCTCCTTAAGCAGCCCCGTTTATTTCAGCATCCTGCCTTCACTCGAAGTTAAGGAGGAAGAGGGTGAGTACACACAACCATGCACTTCTGCCCACTTCCCTTGGATGTAGCTAGGGAATTTTCGAAGGCAGTATCTGCATCTCATCATACTGGTGATTCTTCCTTTAACAAGTGCATTTAATTGCTTTCTGAAGCAAGTTCAGCTTTGGGAATTCACAACAACCTGCAGAAAGGAGTTCCTCCATGCAACTGCCTCTCACATAATGGGTCTCTTAGCAGAGGGAGTTCTGTGTTGCTGTACCCCAGTGATGGAGCACGTAAATTCCAAGCAAAGGTGAAATGGTATTTCAAATACAGGCCATGAAGGTTAATTTAGCTTTTGAAAGAATTTGTATGTCTGTCGTAAGAAAACCTTAATCAGAAAACAAGTAAAACAACACAGAAATATGACTGCCTTTGACTTGCCACTACTCTCCAACTTCTCCAATCAGAAAGGGGCAAAAGCCTTTTCTAAGCTATGGTACATGATCCTCTTTTTTTATTTTAATGAAGATAAAATAATGGGTGCAGTTGTGTTTCAAATCAATGGTAAGCGAAAAGCTCTGGCCAGCATGTGAGGAGGAAAAAGACCCTTTATCACTACTGCATTACTTGTGCAACAATCTCAAACAGCTGGATTTCCTGCAGTGGAGTTATTGGCCTGTATTATATATCAACACTTTAGGGATCTAACCAGATTACAAGACCTGTTTGAACATTGTGGTTTGAATACTCTTAGGTTAGACAAGTGTAATAACAGTTTTCCTTCATGCTCAGTAAGTTGGTATTTTAAAACACAAAAGCCCTTTCCTCAAGTACCTTGATTAGCAGAAGCATTACTGACCAAGAGAAATGGAAGACTGTGGCTCTTGATTTAGAAATGTCCCACTGTGTGCCTAATTAAGTCAGTCACTTTCACTAAGCAGTACTTTTTTTTTTTTTTTTTTTTTTGCAATAAAACACCTAAAATTATAAAAGCACTTATAGCACACCATCGGCCAAGTGCGCTCCACAGGCTCTGTGAGATAAAGATGAGCCCCTTGACCACTTGAGCTGTCAGCAGGTGGCACTCCACAGAGCCCAGAAAGGTCTGGCTGATGGTATTTGGGAGAAGCGGGTGGCACTGCCCGCAGGACTGACTGCTGCTGGCACCGGCTGAGCTCCCACCAGAGGGCTCTGCCAACACAGCCAACGCCACTTGGCTACAAAGCTTATCAAAGGCCATCCTGCAGCAATTGGCCACAGCTACCTAATAAAACATTCATTTGCAAAGCATTTGAAAACAAACCATGTGTGCTTGGGCAGAGACGAATTTCAAGTTCTGAGCTGAAGTACAGGAATACAGACCATCAACCTCACATAATACTTCTGTTCAAAGAACGTCAAACTGACTTTAACTAAGCTTAGAACACAATTTAAAGAGCTCCTTTGGGCAGGTTAGGATTTATAGTACTGCAAAAGGGCATCTGCAGAATAAAGTGGAGGTAACAGCCTGAATTACTCTTCCAAGTCTCTGAGCAATTGCTAGTTTTGAGAGAAAAACATCCTTCCAATTAGAGTGTCAACACAGAGGATTTTTGGCAGTAATATTTTAGATAGCACAAAGCTTGTCTGCCAGAGGTGTGAAAGTTAATGTTAGACCTTGCCACAGAAGACCAAAACTGAAACAAAAGGCTGCAAACAGTTTTCATCTAATTGCTATCCTGCCCTTGTACCACATATTATCTCAATCTGTCCTTGCTCAATTTGTCCTTTCTGTGTTTTCTGGCAAGCCCAATCAGCATGCAACCACACCACCAGATGCATCCTGCCACGCTAGGTAGGTAAGAATTTGCCTCTCTTCTCTGTACAAGAGGAACCAGAGTGACTGCCCAGAAAGGCTGCCTCTTCTTGGTCCAGCAGCCCACAAAGACAGCACTGGACTAGCTCATCTCTGCACGCTGGGTAGCCCAGAGTCAGCTGGCCTGAGAATTTTTGAAGGCAACAACAGTGTGTAAAATGGAGAGCAGAGAACACTGTACCAAAAGCAGTGTCCCTCTTCCTATCTTGTCAGACAAAAGTTGGCAGGTAAGCAGAACCTGCTCAGCGTCTGGTGTTCATGGCACACGACGAAGTTCACTGCTTACAGCTTGCTCAGTACCCTTTAAACCATGGTCCCAGCTCCAGATCACCAGTGCTGCTCCATTTACTCTGGAATTAGACGGTCACCTCTGGTAACCACAGATAACCAGTGTTTCAAACCACAGCTACCACCAGGCAATTAACTAGCCCTATTTCTGTTCCCCTCCCAGAAGAAAACCAGTTATCTGCAAGACCTCTGATCTGCTGCTGCTACTGAGCCACTGCTGTACCGGGCCCTAGATTCATTTTGCAGTAGCTGATTAGCAGCAAATGCTTATTAACTATCAGACATCAGTGGCTGCTTGCACCTGGTGGTTGAACAGATCAGTAGCTGGAAGCTCAATTGAGATCTCAGTGGAAGATAGGAGACCTTGCCTTGCACCGAGACAACCTGCTGGTCAGCAGCCACTTTGAAGCGATCCGCGGCAGATGAAAGGCACTGAAAATGAGCAGAGTGCTGAGCTGGAGGCAAATGCAGACATATGCAGGAACACTGTATTTGGGAGAATGAAAGACAGGTGTGCACCAACAGTGACAGGCTGAAATCTTTGCTCCTCATGTAATCCTTTCATTTGTGCTTTCCAGCTTAATGATAAAAGCTGCAGCCAGAAAAGCACCACCAGCAGCAGCCAGAAAAGCACCATTGTTGCGGACAGTCTCCATGAGCCCTCCTCTACCATTAACCTGTTCTTCCTGATTCTCATCTTCAGGATGCCATCTTCCTATTTTTGTGAGTATCGATGCCACATAATTACGTGGTGTTACACTAAAGGGCAGCATCAATCAATTCCATTATTTGAGAGTTAAAAAGGAATAATCAGTCAACCCACTTCTAGCTCTAATTCACTAGTACACTTTAATTCTATTTGATGAGTCTGTGAAACATGATCATTATATACAGATGTGTTCAAGACAGAAAAAGAAATCACAAATTCTGGGAAAAAGATAATATAATGAATCAATCTGTACAGACAAATAACCCTATTTCGCTCTGTCCAAAATCTCGAAATTTCTTTTGAATACTGCAAGCTGAAAAACATATCTGAATGCATGGCATAAACCAACAGTGCTTTTTCCATGCATCTACACTCCAAACCAAGGTGAATTCCTCTCCTGTCTCTCTGTACGCATCAGCTGATGCAGAAACCAGCCAGAGTCAAAATGTCAACCTGGACAAAGCATGTTTGGCTTTACCATACTATCACATGTCAGTTTTCCCTAAAAATTAATGTCACACAAATTAAACAATAACATATTTAATATATTTGATAATATTATTATCAAACATAATGGCAGAAAACAATTGGAACAAAAAGGATTAACATATTCTCAATCATACTGAAAAACTAAAGAGCCTTTTCCATATGAAGTGATTCAATGGAATCACAATTATAAATTTAAATCCCCAGACTACTGAGAAACAGTGAAATTTTTTACACAAGCCAATGGTACCCTGCTTCTGACCTATGTGCCAAAAGAACATGAGTCTGATAAATGTGCAATCATGGCCAGAGGCTGGGGAGCGAAAATTAATGAATATCACAGAATCACAGAATGTCTGAGGAACTCTTATTCTTTCTTGGCAGCTGCAGATCCTGAGGTCTAGCAGCATTGGAAGTCAGGGGCGAAATCTTGCTCCATTAGAAAACATGGCAGCTCTATATTTGACCTCAACTGTGTGCAGAGTACAGCTTGTTACTGGCTGCCTCCCCTGAAAACATGAATTACCACTTTTGAAAATATACATCCCACATGAAGATTGACAAGTTCTTCATGAACAGATTCTTTTCGTCCAATGGATTCTTTTTTTCCCCCCCAAATAAGGATTCACAATTATCCAGCAACACAGAGAACATGGGCTCTCCATCAGAGCAGTAGAGACAGCAGGTATCACAATCTCTACGTTTCCCTCATTGAAAAGTGTTTCTGGTGCCTTTACAACAATGTACTCTGCTAGCACAGGAATGCATGGGGCTGCTGGCAAAACAGCAGAGTCCTGATGCAGCTGCAGGGGCTGAGAACATGTTTCTCCATCAGATTTGTTACTTAATCAAGCTCAGCCTGTGGCCACCCAAATAGATCCCTCAGAATGAAGAGCCTGAACAAGATGATGCTGTGGCAGGGAAATGAAAACTCTGCATTTGAGCTGCCATTGCTACAAAGAAAGCAATCCATGGACCAGAATCCAAACAGAGTTTAGCAAAGGAAAACTCTGTAGAAATAAATTAAATTATACCTTTTCCCTGACCTCCAGGACTTCACAGACCTATGAGTGAGCAAGGAGCACACTTCCACATATGCCATCCTTTTTAATCCACTGAGATCTTTGGAGTAATATTGAAATATTTTTAAAAATATTCAAATTATACTCAGAGCACAAGGCCTTTAGTGCTTGTAACAGACTACTAGGGTTGTGGGGGGGGGTGAGTTTTTTTGTTTGTTTGTTTGTTTGTTTTCTGTTGTTCTTTTTTAACAAACTCAAATTTTATTTTCAATATGGCTGCTTTTGGAAGAGTCGATCATACCATTAAAATACTCATCAATTCCTTCTTCTCCATATAACTTTTATTTTATGTAAAACAGAAGCTGGGACTAAAATATGGAGTTATATCAAAGCAAGAAAGTATTTTTATTTTTACCATCTGAATAATGCAAGGTTGTAGGAATAACTAGCTAACAAAAACAATTTGGGAGGTCATTTATAACTAAATACCACAAGAAACACATGAGAAGAAAGAGAAAACCCCAGTAATTTCAGGGTTTATTAATAATTATATTTCCTTACTTCCCACTTGTTTAAGGTTAATTTCTTTATGCCTCTTGCACTTCTCCACTCAGCTGTCTCTCACAAGTAAATGGGCTAATTTGATAAGCTGTCTAATAGGCTCAATCAGGAACATAGTAAGACCCTAATTTTAAGCTCTTGTCACAGATGAAAAAGACCAAAGCAACTCTAGCATACACAAGTGACAGAAAAGCAACTCAGGAAATAATGCCTTCAAGAACAAGTTCCAGAAAAGGAGGACTGTTACACAGGAAGAAAGGTTTGGTACCTTGACTTTACCACTGCTGTAAGATGAGTCAGGCACTGTGCATGTGGATTCAAATTAGCCATTTGTAACTGAAATTTAAAACCAGCAAATGACGCAGCTAACAGCGAAGTACTTTTAGGGATATATTTTAAAGGGGGGGTGGAAGTTAAAGAAATAAGCAAACATAGAATCATAGAATAAGATGGGTTGGAAAGGACCTCTGAGATCATCAAGTCCAGCCCTTGATCCACTACCACTGCAGTTACTAGACTATGGCACTAAGTGTCACATCCAGTCTTTTCTTGAATACCTCCAGGGATGGAGAATCCACCACCTCCCTGGGCAGCCCATTCCAGTGCCTGGTTAGCCTCTCTGTAAAGAACTTCCTCCTGATATCTAAACATCATTTGGTTTTGACCACAACTCTACCAAACCACTGAGCTAGCAGCATCCTGCCTGGAACAACTTTCAGTTAAGTGGACAGAGCTTGAATGTAGAGCATTCCTGATCTATTCTTCTAGAGAAAGCTGGATCTCTTCTATGGCCTGTCAGAAAGCATCACATGAGAAAATCTGCAGCTTTGTATAGTGCAGATTGGCAAAACCTGTTAGGGTCTTAAGTGATGGAAGAGATTCTTGTCTATTAAGTCATAAGCATATACAAGATACAGCATTCAAATGTCATCTTCATATCTAAGTATAAAATACACACATTGTACATTATGGGGTCTGGTCACTAAGTAGGATTAGGTAGAGTATCAAAATGGGTCTTCAGTGCATGTGTAGTTATAGCACCATTAAGCTTACATTAGGCACATAACATAATTCTGTTTCTCAGAAAGGTTCTTTTCAGTGTGCTGACCTGTTTATTGAAACGACACTACCAGATTTCCTTTACCATATTAGAGCAGAAAGACAAAAAAACCCTTTTTGTCAGAATATTTCAAGTTTCTTAACCCTTAAATCTACATCAATCGCAACAGTGAGAGGAATTTTCCTAAATGGATAGGGAAAGGCCACAACACATGCATTTCAAGACGATAACGACAGTGATGACAATAATAATAGGAACAAACCCCAAACCAATAACAACCCAACAAAGCAACTAAAACACCCTACAACCATGCATATAAATCATTTTACTTTCAACACTACCATACCCTACAATAGAATTTCTTCTGAAATAATAAATCTGATAAAACTGTTAGAATCCATTCTCTTTAATGTAAAAGTAGTTTTCTTTTTCATATTAGTGCATGCTGCTCATGTAAACATCATGCACATCCATTTTTATTTGCAGTGTTTCAATACAACTGTACTATTTCAGAATGCTGTAGTTATCTTGAAGACACACCAGAACTCTCATCTGTCATGTCTTCAGAATGAAACTGGAAAAGTTGAAGAAATTGCAGAATATCAAGGAATTGTGAAGAAAATCCAAGCCTTCTGCCATTCCAAACAAACTTGTGTGAAAGAAAAATTGAAGGGGTTGAGGCTCATCTTTTCATCAAAGTTCAATACTCATGAGATCTCTTGTAAAATTACATATCACAAAGGAAACCTGATTGTTTTTTTCCCAGAGCCTTCCCCATTACCCACCCCTTTTCATGCCTACTGCAAAGGCAACATTCCCATGCCTCTCCCCTTCATCCCTTGTATAAATTCCAGCTACCAGCAAAAACAATCATCCCCTGTAATTCCCACTACTTCGGCCATGCTCAATATTAATACCTAATAAACTGCTCCATTTTTTCAGCCATGACTTTTTTCTCAATTCTGTAATATGTCTGCATATGCATTTTCTCTCCAGGATTTCTAAGAAAACTTTCCAAAGACAAAGGACTAAGAATTTTTTTGTCCAAAATTTGACTAGAGGTGGACAGATAGCCAAGCTGCTTTCATATTAGTGCATCCTTTTCAAAAACCAGCTTCCTCCCCTTTCTTTCCAAATAATATTCACGAACAAGTAAATTATTTGATCCTCCAGATCAAATCCTCCAAGGAGCAACCACAGAAATACCTGTTTATAACTGACACAAAGCATGAAAGAAAACTAGCAAGAAAAAATTAAAATATAACCCTCAGGAAAGCTACATTGTATAAAGGCAAGCTCCAAAATTATGCTTCATCATCTAATCTTTCTCTGAAAAGAACTCCAGAGTGAATATGGGCAGACTAAATTTTGCAATTTCTCCAGTTTTCCCACTGCAAATAAAACATACTAGCAAGCTGGGGACACTGTCTGAAAATCTATAGCTGGATTTAAAACCAAAGTATTTATTTTAAACAAAAAATCTATATTCTCTTGGCTACAGCAAACACTACAGATTTTGCACTAACAAACTGTACAGATTCAAAGAAGTGGGTTTTTTGAATGCTTGCTAGAAAATGAATATGAAACATAAAATGTATATATGTGCCAAACTATTTTTTTTACTGAGCAGTACAATCCTTCCTCTGTACATCTGAAGCTGCCCCACGTATCTAAACTTACTCTACAAGCTTCAGAAAACACAGGCTGCCACCTCATAAAAAATGCACGTGTGTTGCCATGCTTGCCCTGCAGCACATATCCTGGAAGGAACTCAAATCCAGTTAAATCACTTTGCCTCCTAGACGAAAAAAACACAAAATGTTTCCTCTGCCTGCTGGGCCCTGGAGTAGTGAGCAGAAGGGAGAACTCCTTTGTAACTGGAGGAAACAGAGAAAACCTGTCCAACACACAGCAGTGAAACTACCTAGATGTACTTTGGAAGTTAACGAAAACAATTATCACAACATTATCTTATTACCAAGAGCAGAGATATCATTAAAGGGGAAAAACAAGCAACCAACCAAACAACACCAAAAAGAGTCAACATGTATTTATACAACACTTAAACAAAGCACATCAAGTAAATCCTTACTAAAAGAATAACAAAACAGTCCTAATAGATTTTGTTATAATGAACAAATCTGTCATGCCAAACAGGAAACTAATCTGTCAAGAGTTCAGTTCAAACAGTTTGAAAAATATGCATCTCCCCTGGAAAAAAAAGAAGGTAACAAATAACCCAAGTGCTTTTCCACTCATATTAAGGCCATGCAACTCAAATAATTTTGTCTTGATGCTCCAGGCAAATTTTCCCTCCTTATGGGTTTTTATTTGCCAGTTAAGAGTCAAAAGACAGTGGGAAAATAAGGGAAAGTCCAGTCCAAATATGGGGGGGAGAGGAGACAGTAGCGTGACTGGAAACAGGATATGTGGATTGATATGGAAGACTCATTCTAGTACCCCAGAGCAAAGAGCAGCTGTTTGACTTGGAACATCCTTCTCCTTTCTTATCCTTCTCATCAGATCATATGATAGAGAGAATATATACTTAGAAGCAATGGTTCCACTTGTTTTGTCTCATTTTTACAAGTTATCTTTTAACATCTTTTCTGAACATGTCTGCACAAGCAGTGATCAGCCACAATAACTCAACTCAAGCTTCACCTGATCTGAGCCATGGTGTGGGCTCTGCATGTTCACTCAGGCAAAGAGCCACTCTATGCCCTAATGTGACTAGGGGTGTGTTGTAAATGGAAAGAAAGCTTGAATTTATAGAAAATGTTAGGAAACTAAATTTGCAAACTGTTGTCCTCACTAAAAACTATCTACTAAAACACTAGCTGGGGGGGAAATTAATTTGTTATTTACATTCAAGTATTTTTTGCTACTCCTGTTGGAATAACATACCACAAGATGGAAATACAGCAATAACAATATCTACTGCCAATATGCAGGAGATCTATCTGAGAAGTGTTATATTATTTACCAACAATAAAGAGTAATTAAATAATACATATAACTAAAATTTTGTAAATATGTTCAGTTTCTTGTGTCAAGTTTATTGTTTTAAATGTTTTATTAGTTAAATTCCTGATAGAACAGACTATTTTGGTTGGAAGGGACCTACAAGGACCATCCAGCCTAACTGCATGACCACTTCAGGGCTGACCAAAAGCTAAAGCATGGTGCTAAGGGCATTGTCCCAATGCCTCTTAACCACTGACAGGCTTAGGGCATTAACCACCTCTCAAGGAAGCCCTTTCCCATGTTTGACCCCCCTCTCAGTGAAGAAATGCTTCCTAACATCCAGTCTGAACCTCCCCTGGCACAGCTTTGAACCATTCCTATGCATCCTGTCATAGGATTCTAGGGAGAAGAGCTCAGCAGTTTCCTCTCCATTTCCCCTCCTCGTGAAGCTGCAGAGAGCAATGAGGTCACCCATCAGCCTCCTTTAACCCAAATTCTTTAGCTGCTTCTCAAAGGTAACAGGTTGACACATATGATTTCTTGAAAAAAAAGAAACCTTATTGGCCTAAATGCCAACATGGTTCACTACAAAGACTGGAAACGGAATAGTGCCACAGGAAAAAAGAAGTTTGTTGAAGGAAACAGATACTAAGTTGTCAATTAAAGAGCTCTAGTTCACCAGACTGCTGTCATTATAAGAGGAGCATTCCTTCTCCAATTTTTCATTTATCCACAGCAAGTTTCATCACATGCAATACAGGGCTGCCTGTTTAAGAGACAGCTTATGAGAGGTGACTGTATGGAAAGCAGTCACCACTTACATCCAGCTGGACAGTGTTGATACACCACACACATGTTATTGGTACTGCACTGGAAAATTAAGCACAAGGACTTCACTGTCACAGATACATCCACAAATAAAGCACCTTCCAAAACAGATGCTCCCTCTGTTGCAGGCCAGAAAGGAAATACATAAACTACCTGTACCCACAGCATGACAGCTCTGCAGGTTTCTGTGTAAACCTGCAATAAAAGCTAGTTTAATTGTGTTCTACATGAACTAGGAAAAAATACTGCTTTTCATTCTCACTTACTTCCAGAAATCTCACTGGATTTAAAGACTCTGCTTACCTCAAATAATTCAAAATATAACTGGACAGAAAGTATTCCTACATTCCTCATGCATCACAACAATTAATGATGTTAAATATACTCAAGAAAACGCGTTTAGGTGATGTTCTATTTAGGCAATGGGATTAGCAGCAGTTCCTAACCCAGTCTATTTTTCTTTATTTCCAAGTTATTCTGAGATACAGTTCGCTGTTAACTTTGAAAAAAAGTGGTATTTTTAATCTCCATTTGACCTAAAATGAAAGAAGACCATGCAACTGTTAATGCAGGCTCTCTCTGCTATGCCCTAGGAGTGTTAGTTTGGCATGAGCTAACTCAGTATTAACACTCCTTCCAGAGAGCACATACCATCAAGGACAAATCATACTGTACCTTCCCCTCCACCAGTTTAGGATTCCTGCTTATCTGTTTCTATAAAAGTCCACTTACTGATGCAGGGAATGGTGAGATTATTACTGAGGGAGCTTGCTCCCTGGCGCTGACTCTCCTTTTGCCATCCTTCAAGCACACCTCAGCCGAGCAGAGCAAAGACAGGCTGTAAGAGAACTGGGTCTGTCTTCAGAGAGCAGCACAATGAAAACTGCAGGGAGGGAGAACAAACGCCCAGAGAAAGGACAGCTCTTGCTGGATCACACTGTGCCATTAAAACAGTTCTAGCAGTAACAACCTTTAGTGGAATCAAAATGGGTTTGGATTTAGATGAAGGACACAAGACTGAAAAGGAACAGGCAAGGAAATATTCAAAGGGAGGGAGTACTAAAAGTTTCTCGCTTCCCTTTTTCCGTTCAACCCTCACACCAGCAGTCCTGACCCTTTGCAGTGGGCTCTTATAAGAGTCATCCAACAATGAAAGATGTCAGTCTGCCTCAGGTTTTTGTCAGGACAGTTTTTATATTTATCATTTCGGTCCAAATAAATGTTGTGCTTAGATATGGAAGTCCACCTCATTCTTGAATCTTATTTGGAAGTACGGTACTTTCAGCTTTTAAGGAGGGATTCTTGGACAGCAGCTAAGAAGAGTCTCAGCAGTCACACTCCTCTTTTCCTTCCCCTTTTTCGCACCTTCTCCAAGATGCTCTTAGCCTTAGCAAAGACAGAAGATCCTACATGGGAAAGTACAGCCATATATGGTGAGAAGCCACATGCACACAAGTCATAAATTATTTTCCCCCTGATCTGTTTGCTCTCCGGGAGAAAAACGCTCATCTACCATCTTGCAGTAGCGCAGGCAGACAAAAGGAGGATTCCTGAGATGGAGCTACATTTTCCCTGCCAGTGAGCAGGAAGAGGTTTCCTTGCATAACTCAACACAATTTCAAAAGACAGAGAGGTCCAGGAAAGGAAGATTTACTGGGTAATTTAGGGTGATGAGGGAGCTGGCAGAAGAGCTTGCCAAGCCACTCTACATCATCTTCCAACAGTCTTGGCTCACTGGGGAGGTCCCAGACGATTGGAAATTGGTGAATGTTACCCCAATCCACAAAAAGGGCTGCAAAGCTGAGCCTGGCAACTACAGGCCTGTCAGCTTGACCTCAGTGCCTGGCAAGGTTATGGAGCAGATCATCCTGAGTGCAATCACACAGCACCTACAGGATGGACAAGGGATCAGACCCAACCAGCATAGGTTTAGGAGGGGCAGGTCCTGTCTGACCAACCTGATCTCCTTCTATGATCAGGTGACCCACCTGGTGGATGAGGGGAAGGCTGTGGATGTGGTTTATCTGGACTTCAGCAAAGCCTTTGACATCGTCTCCCACAGCATGGTCCTGGAAAAGCTGGCAGCCCACAGCTTGGACAGGGACACTCTGTGCTGGGTTAGGAACTGGCTGGAGGGCCGGGCCCAGAGAGTGCTGG
>VYXB01001089.1:1051996-1107017 GCA_013397135.1 Pachyramphus minor
TTTAGTCTGGAGAGGAGGAGGCTTAGAGGTGACCTCATCACTGTCTATAACTACCTGAAAGGAAGTTATAGCCAGGTGGGGATTGGTCTCTTCTCCCAGGCAGTTAGCAACAGGACAAGGGGGCACAGGGGAAATTTAGGCTGGATATTGGAAAGAAATTCTTTACAGAGAGAGTGGTCAGGCACTGGAATGGCCTGCCCAGGGAGGTGGTGGATTCACCGTCCTTGGAGGTTTTTAAACTGAGATTGGACATGGCACTGAGTAAACGGACTAGTAAACGGACTGGAGTTGGACCAAGGGTTGGACTTGATGATCTCTGAGGTCTTTTCCAACCCAATCGATTCTATGATTCTAGAGCACTGATGAGATTTCTCATCTATCTCCCTGAGGATACTGCATCATTTGAAAAGACATCACTTAAAACACTTACCTTTTAGATTTGTGGGGAAGATTAGCAATGTAACCACAGAAATGTTATTCTCTCCATTCTTAGAAAAGCATCATACTTAGTATATAAATATGTTGTTGGTTTGGGTGTAACGTCTTATTTTGGTCTTTCTGAATCGCTCCGATTTTATAATCAAGCATTCTTTTTTTTTCCTCTTTTTTTTTTTGTACATATAAAAAAAATTGTCTTTATCTACTGGAAAAGTTGCTCATAAAAGATTTATGGCTATGCTAAAAAGTAAATAGAATCTGCACCCTTTCTTTCAAAGAAAAGGTTATTTTTAAGTCAGATAAAATAAATCCTTTACTTCCAGGGCAATGGATGATAACAAACTAACTAACAGAATCATATATGAAATAATATATTCCTGAGAAAATAATGTCTCTTCACAAGTCTGCTTTGCCTACATTTTTAACAAGAAACTTGCTTAACAAGAACAATTCTACAACTGCAAAATGGACACCCAGGTTTTTGGATGGCTCTGCTAACTGGCAGCACTCCCTCAGCATCAGATTATCTGTTCAATTTCAGCACAAAATTGCCTTAAACATGTGAGATTTACTCTCCAGGCAAAGGATTGCTGAAACGTAAACTCCCTGCACTCAGTCCTGCAACAGCCTGGCCACAGAAGGAAGTCTTCCCTAAAGGAGGTTAATTCAAACTGACCACACACTGAAATGAGCTCTTGACTGTGCGGATGTAAGTCAAGATGCCAATGCAGCCTTACTCCTGGGCAGATAACTAGAGAGCCTACCATTCCAGTGGAGCTGACAGCAGGAGTTCAGGCAGGAACACAACACACAGCAACTTTGCTTATGACTTTGGGAAAGTCAGTGACTGCAAAAGAAAATATTTAGCTACAGAAGTCCTGGTGCCTTAATCCCCTAAGCAGAGTCTACTAGAATAATAATTATTACTATAATGAAGTAGCAAGAGTAATATGATCAAAAATTACTAGTAAAAATATTAGTAAAGGCTGGAATTCATTAATTAAAAAATTAAGATTCAAATATAGTCTAGTTCTCAGCTTTTTAAAGGTAAAGTTCTCAAGGCTCTGCCTTCCTTTTTCACTGGTATTAGGAACAGAGCCCCTAAAGGAAGGTGCATATTTTATTGAGTCCAGCTCCCTGCATGAATCTATTCAAAAGCTTTTCAAAAATGAATAGCCCAATTTCCCTGGATTCGATGACATTCCATGCTTGGTTTTTGGCCCTTATGCCCTCTCCCGTGTTACCTTCCTGAAAGTAAAAGTAGACCATGTATAGAAAATTGGAGGATTATGCACAGAATCAGTCATTTGTCATGAGAAGCAGCTACTTTAGGTCTGACAGTGGTAGATATGAGGATCTGAAAGGTATTCAAAGGTACTGATATGTATCACAGGAATTTTAATGCTGTCTTTACAACAAGACGACAAGCCCCTCTATCCCATACTAGGTTTATTCCCCAAAACTGCTGGCAGCCTTGCCAGTCACTTCTGTCATCTGGCTTGGTTTATGTCAGACACACAATCATAGCAAAAGGTTTATTGAAGAGGGCAGTCAGCTGAAAGTTGCCATGAGTCCACTACTTGTGTAAGGACAGAGCTGCCCAAATTGAAAAAATAAACCGAAGTCTGAGTTCATGCCAAAATGTTCTTGCCATTTGACATAATAAAGATCAAACAGACAAGAACAACACTGTATTCTCAAAAGGCAAGCAAAACAAAATTTGCAGCACACTGGAGATGGATCATGATGTTCTATGGCCAATAAATAATCAAATTAAGTTATGAGCTGAAAATGCTACTGGAACAGCAGAAAAGACAGATGGTTTCATTTCAAAACACAAAGGAATGCTTTCAAAAGAGTAAAGTGCTTACTTTTAGGGTGACCAAAGGAAAATAAAGGACTATAGAAAGGAAACATGCCATTCATAAATCTGTATCCTACAGAACAAGCAACTATTTAAAAATAAGTTATGATGACAACATTTCAAAATATATGCTTGAAAATACTATGGTGTCAGTCCTCTTATCTCAATGCAGTGTGCACTGCAGTACTGCACTGTATAAAGCCCCTATTAAAAGAATAGATACCTAACAAAAAGAACAGTATCTATGAATAACAGTCTCCTGGAGATATCTTTAAGACCTTTTTTTAGTTTGTAAATTACTTGAAACGGTCCTTACATATTGAGACATTTATGTAACCAGTCCCCTTCCCTGCGTCCTCCAAAAAACCTCAAATCACTGCTTGTACTCATTGCAGAGTAAAATTCCAAGCCTGTCTTTCCTCAACACCTGAAAAATTATGCTGCTCTCTCTGGAATATAACACTTTGCTCTTCTGCCAACACGGAACCCATCAGCCACCAGTCAGTTTTTCAGCTTCCCTTGGCTCACTCACTGACTCTAGACTGGTACCTCACAGTCTTAATTTTGCTCTCAGGAGATGCTTCATCTGAAAAGCTCTACACACATTTCATTGCTGCAGACAACTAGCTGCAATTTATGGATAGAAAAGACGTACTCCTCCATGAAGAAATAATGTGGGTTTAATGTTTTACTCATTCTTGCCTTGAATGCTAGCTGAAGACAACATCCTTCTCCGCTTGGCAGCACTGGTTTTCTTCACACCAGCCTTGCCTCAGTTTTTAATCAGGATGGCCATACAGAAATGTGGAGACAAAAGAAAAATAGTAGTATGTAGAAATGGAAATTGCACAACATTGCAAAAGGAAAACAGAGTTGAACATGCTTCTTCCTATCTGCACACCATCCAAGAGCACTGAAGTAAACAGCACATCGTTTTTATTGAAGACCTGGTAAGAAATCGCCATAAATTTACCACGACGGGTGACATTGCTAGTTCAGTGCCTCCTTTAAAGGGGAGATCGATTCAAGCAACTTCAGATCCACTTGCTTGACCTCAACAACAAGTACAGGTCAAAAACAATTCTCAAGGAAAGATGACAGATGCAATATGAGACAGCATCGGAAAGGTAAATTACCCCAACCAAATCTTTGATGCAATTAATGATGGTTAAAAGGGAAACACAGGGTACCTTATCCATGCAGATACATGGAGAATTATTAGTTCAGAGGACGATTAGTACAGCTATTGTAGGAACAATAAAGAACCTGAATGGAAGACAACTCACATTATCCTTGAAAAGCAAACTACTGAGCTCAGAGTAGGGGGGGCAGACTACTCTGTGGTTTGAATTTTTATTCCTAGTAACTTCAATTTAGTGCAAACACCTTCAGTTCATGCACTTGTCTGGCAGAGTTGATCACTACATTAGCACAGCAACATCAAGGCTGCCATTAGTCTGAATTACAACAGCAAGGTAAAAAAAAAAAATCATGAACCCAATCAAATCCATAAAGTTGTGATGTGACAAAGGAGAGACAAGTAATCCAGAACTATTACCATCCACACTGTCTGCCCCCACAGAAAGAACTGAACCAGGCCAGACAAGGTTATGGAATTCTGCTTCAGGGATATATAACTATAATGTTAATTTTTCTTCAAATGTGCAGCAGGCCAGGAAGCCTTTCATATATCATAATTCTTTACTAGTCCCCATATCTTTTGCATATTTATACTGAAGAGCCATCTCCTTTTTCCTTTCTGAAAAAAAAAGATTTTCACTCTAGTCTGGCAGTGTAAAAGAATCCTCAAGGTCACATTTGATGATCCCTTAGGCCACCAAAGTAGTAACAAGATGATTTTAAATGGATGAAAAATCAATTCACTCTGCATTTACTTAAACCCCTTAACTTCAGTCTTTCAAGCTTAATTCAGCTCTTTTCCTTTTCATCTGAACTTTTCAAATTTTATTTATATGTTTTCACTCTTGTGAAGCTTAGGTGATAAAATGTCTATTCCAAGTTCCAAAAATAGTATGGTTAGACCACTCTAAAGTATGCTTAACTTTATGCATGCATGTGAGCAGCCCTACTGACCTTGATATTCTCATGTCTAATGCATTTTGTTGAACTGTAGCTACAAAGAAGGCTATCGCATTTCTTAACCGCAAAAAAGTGCCTTGGTCTTCAGCTCAAGCCTGCACTGTGCTGCCATGCTCCACTGCAAACACATACCTATTTCAATAAATGTCATATCATCATTGCTCCCAAGGAAGACAGTACTACCTACCTATAATATCTCTAGACCCCTTCTTGCATTACTCATTTGTCTTTTTCAGAATGCAAAAAACAAGTCTACTTCATTAATCTGTTCTTCAGCTCCTATCATTTTGCCTTTTCAGCAAGGTAGACTGCGCAGCACAAATCCCAATTAAGGGACACCTCTGCAGCCACATAATCAATTGCTCTACTTGGTACCATTAGCACAGCCAACCTCCCTTCCTCAAACGGTTTACATATGAATTGTATAATGGTGAGGCACCACAATAATAGAGTTATCAGTCTATCTAAAGCACTTGGCACTCTCTAAGAATAATAAGTGACTGTGAGTACTGAATTGTGAAAATCTGGACTCTTTCTGCACTTGCATTGAGTACCAAATCCTCTTCACTACAGACAAGCTAGGACAAGTACTTCTTTCAACTTTCATCTGACACAGACTTGATTCTTTCAGCCAGTTTCACTGTGAATTTCTATAACCTCTCCTTGTTTGCCAAGCAGAAGTACACTTCAACCCTCTGGAGACCACCAGAGGTGGAGGAAAATAGGGGAAAAAATAAGGACGTCTTTTAGACATGACTCCCAAAGTCCATAGGTACTTAGAAACATATAAGGAAGCTGTTCTAGAGAGTATGACAGGCAGAGAAAAGAAACAGAACAGGACAGAGGCAGAGGCAGAGCTGATACAGGACAAGAGACAGAAGGGCTACAGACAGGAATTATTCTTGTATCAAGAAAATAGAATCCTTCAGGTGAATTAAGGTGTCTAAGTTTGGTGTGTAGCAAACCTCACTGAATACCATCAGCCTATACACAAACAGAATAAAACATTAAAAAATAGGGACTTTGCATGCGAATCCATTCCAAGCACTTAAGACACCCTGGACTGCAGTCATAAAACACTGGCCACTGATATACTGCATTGCTACAGATAAAGTTCTTCAAACTACCTTCACCACCAGTAAGGCCATGCTCAAGGCAGTCTTTCCTCATAAGACTGTACCTGAGGAGCAGGGCTTGTAAACCCTATTCATCTGACAGCTATGATACACACAAGCATATATTCATATGGCAATGACAAGATCACAAGGCAAATATATTCAGGACCTGGTGACATTCCTCCAAGTCTTCACACCCTCTAAACAATAGGAAGATTCACTGTACCTCCATATGTGCTCCGCAAACACCTGCAAAGATTGAAGGAGTAAGAGCAACAGCAGTATTGCAACCTGCAGCATAGAGCTGTGCTTAAGCAATACACAAATGCCAGCAAATTCATACTGATGCCATTCCTCAACTTGTTAAAACAGCTTTGGCTGTTTCAATAACATAGAATAGCTTTAAGCACAGTGTGGCAGGATCAAATGAATTAGGGACAATAAATCAGGCATTAACAGAATGAAAAGTAAAGTGATTGAAAAAACCTAATCCTCTAAGAAGAGTATATCTTTGGCCACACGTAGAAACACCTCCCCTTATTCCTGCCAAAGGCAATGCTAATCCATAAAACTAGTGTAAAAGTCTGGGTTAGCTCAATGACCTAGAAGAGCTTCGCCAGAGGGCTGTACCAAGAGAGGTTGACAAAGATGTCTCTGATACTTCCGAACTCTAGCATATTTACATAAATGTTTCTTCTAGATCTGGAGAGGGTTTTCAAAGTAATCATAATCCTGACCTACTGTACTTTTGTGCATATACTGTAGCAGTCCTGGGGTGCATCATACAGATGTCTTTCAGGAAATTTTCAAGAGGATGCACTCCAGACCCTTACTTGGTAACTGCATGTGTGTGCGCTGAGTCCACAGGACTGGACCAGGCTAGAGCTACCCTGCATTAAAAGAAAACCCCAAACAAACAAAAAACAAAACAACTTATATTTAGAGTTGTTGACAGGAGAGTCAGCAAAGATTTCTAAGACTTTGCACTTCCAAAGTAGGGAACTGAACCTGACTGTTGATAAGTCTGACAACATCCAAATTCAGTAAACTAAAAACCTAACTTGAAAAAAAAGCAAATATGGAAATGCAAGAAATTGAAAGAAGATAAAGGGCAAAGAAACATAAATTAGGGAAAAAGTACAGAAGACTAATTCCAGGCATGTTAATAAATTAACATCTCTACACAATTAAAGAGCTGTCATTTTAACTTTTCATGTAAACTAGGAACAAAAACAGAACTTTTCAGTATTTTATATAATCTCACCCCGTAATAGAAAATGAAAATACAGAAATAAGCACTTTACTAAGAGAGGAGACTGAAACTAAATTTCACCAGTATACAGAGGAGAGGGATGCTATTGCCTACTCAAGGCCAGCTCTTCTGACATGCCTAAGAAGGTCAACAGCAAAGTATGCCAAGGGACTGTTTCAAAGCTGTCTCCCAGTACTAATAAACATAACCTTTATCACAAGCTCTCTCCCACTATATACTTCCACTCAGCATATCAGGGTGAGAAGTTTGACAGTATTTAGCTGCCTTCCCCTGCCTATGCTCATACAGTTCAACAAGCTTCCTGGAGCAAGGATTGAGAAGAATGTGCTTCTTCTAAATGCTGAAATCTGCATTTGGCAATGAAATGCCTGAGTCTACACAGAGTGTGAAACCATAATTTCATGTTAAGTGCTTCCTTAATTTCAAATGAATATGCCTCTGACAACAGGAATTTCTTAAAAATCCCCCTTGCTAACTGCTTTATTGTTCAAAGCACTTCACTAACAACGACCTAACTCTATACACCCTATTTACATTGAATGACTGTGGATTTAGAATAGGTCTTTAACAACTCATGGCCAAGCTGAAACATTCCAGTATCATTTGCTTTCCAAATTTCTGTAAATACTACTTAGACTGAAAACTTATTGGTGTACATTTGCATGACTTACTCCATTTCCACCATTTTAATATCTGGTAGCATATTCTGATGCATAATTGGTGCCCTCAGGAAGTCAACTGAAAAAAATACTTCCTGCAGCAATGAAGTGTCTAACTTTCAGTTGCAACCTGATAGTAAGTTCTTCGGAAGTTTTGGAAATGAAAATTTTCAGAAACTTACCGTTCATCCAAAATTAGGTGGCCTTCCATAGGGGAAGTTAAAGGCAAATCACCGAATCCAGTGCAAACATCTGACAAATTTTAAGTTTCTGCACCAACCATAAATATATAGAAACAATTCAACAGAAATACTTGGTTTCAGACATTAAGAAAGCTACTTGTTCTTACTTTGTTGCTACTAAATCTTTTCTACCTTTTTTTTAACTGCAAGAATAATCAAACACTACATCAGGCTGCCAAGAGAGGTTGTGGATTCTCCATCCTTGGAGCTTTTCAAAACCTGACTGGACATGACTCTGGGTAATCTGCTCTAGTCAACCCAGCTTTGAGCAGGTGGGTTGGACTAGACTGTCTCCAGAGGTCCCTTCCAATCTGGAAGTTTCTGCAACTCTGTGACACCAAACCAGATTTTAGGTTTCAGGTCTTCAAACTGTGAAGTATGAAAAAGACAAATCCATTAACTTTGATGGTAGGCTTAAATGAAATAGTAATAAATGAACCTCAGACATTTCTGGCTCTCAGGGAGTTTAATTTCATTGTTAAACCCCAGGGCAAGAGACAACTAAGAAGGAAGAAATAAGATCAAGCAGAATTGTTGAACTAAATCATTTCAGTGCTTTTATTTAAGTAAACTTTTCTGAACAGACCCATAGCAAATTTTTATTTAAACAGCACAACCTGATGACACTTCCTTGCTTTAGTTATCAAGTATGGGAAACCAGGACAAGCATTTATGGGGTCATCAATCTCTGTAGATCATGCAGCATGCTGACACAAAAATTATGCAGCAGTCTCATGCCAAATAATGTCTTTGACATGCCCATGATGTTCTCAGAAGGACCATGCTGGACAAGAGTTAGGTCACCTAAGTGATTAAAAAACTGACTACAGTTGTCTTGTAGTAAGCATTCAAATTTACTGTTTTGTGCACCTGGCCTGCAGCAAGACTACACAAAAGGGAGGAAAAAAATCCTATCTTCATAGACTTAATAATTTTTAGTATCTTTGAAGTAAGTTTCACAGACTTAACACATGGTATGTAGAATACTATTAGCACCTGAAGGAAGCTGTGGCTCCTGGCTAAGTATGCCACTCCACAGAAAGAAGCACAAGATACAGTGGCACAAAGGAAAAACATAAGTGGTAGCACCACCTTGAGCCCTGGGAGCTGGACCTGTGAAAAAAACCTTCACTTTCAGCACTCTTGATGGGACCTGAGGTATTTAGAGAACAATTTTCTTCTCAGATTAGGATTGGTTTTGGCACACTGGTAACTGTATTAACAGATCCCACCTCCTCTGCAAATACACTGGTCTCTGTTCTCTTCTTGGGATTTCTCTGTGCTTTCTGCATCACAGTGTATATCCATTATGAATGGCTCTATAGGGCCTACCAATCCTAAAAAACAGAACAGACATGGAAATGTCACAATAACAGACGGGAAACTATGTGCTTCCTAGCAATATCCCTTGGAGAAAGGGAGCAGAAGGACATTTTAGAAGCATATTAATGAACTTTAAATGACTATTCTGGCTGTGATACCAAAATCCAAATATTATTAGCTGAAGTACTAGCTTTCAAACCTCTGGAAAATGTTAGAGACTTACTGGGGTAAGAAGAATGCCAGGAAATAAAATTTCTGGTAAGTAGTCACACAGCATGACATTTTCCTTACCCATTAAATGCAATACTTGATATCCTCAGCTTTATTTATATTTCTTCTATATGGAGAGGTAAATGCTTTCTTTAGAGTAGAAAGTGTTACCCCAATCAGCATAAAATTTTGCTTTTAACATTACAGAGGTTTTTGCGTAGTTAAGTATTAACAACCATCACTGCTGCAATGCCAAATAAAGTTTAGGTACATTTTAAAAGCTATCACCAGACTATAAAGCATAATGCAGTAAAAATGGCTAAAGTTCACAGTAGTCAAAAGTGTATGTGCTGAATGCTAAATGTGTATACCAAAAGTGATAGCTGCTCTTCATGCACACTGATAAATTACTATTACATTCTAAACTTTTGTCATCTTTGAGGAGCAGACTACTTTATAATGGCATAGAATATGTCTTTAATTACAACTAAAACTCTCAAGAAAAACTCATGAATTATTGCAGAACTGAACTATTCAATTTTTTTAGAATAATATGTTTCTTCTAAGGAGACATATGGCTTAAGTAAACAGCATCATTAGTCACATTGAGGAGTCATTCTTTTGAGAGCTCAAATCACAGAAATTCAGACAATATTTCATGTCTAACATCTGCAGAGGTTTTTCCAGTACAGCTAATGTGAAGTGGAAAATCCAAAATTCATGTTTTAACAATATTTCCAGAAAACTACATGTAAAATGTGAAAAGGTAAGTTGCATAGTTTTGAGCCAGAGGAGGTACATCTATTTTTACACTATCCCCAATTCTGATAAGTTTTAACATGAAGATAGCCATTTGCAAATTTAGGCTGTTTTACAGTGAGAAAGAAGAGATGAGTACTTCTCTTCACATAAATATGATTTTGGAAAAAAATTACAAATATACTGCAGAACAATTACATGCTGGATAGAAGCAGAATGACTGATGTATTCACACCATGGACCCAATGGGCTTTCTGGAATGGGCACTGTTAAATAAGTGAGGCTGTATTTCAAATTAGCCTGACAGCACTGTATATGTGGTATAGCAGATGTCAGTCATTACAGCAGAGGCTCATTTTGGGAGCTGAAGTTAACCCTGCATTTAATAAACTTGTGTCTGAACATGACCAATAGGAGACTTCACCCACCTAGCTTTCAAGCTGAACTGTGTGCAGTAGTCAAGGTTTGGGCTTGTCCTCTGCTGGACACATGCACTTAGAGCTGGCTCTGGTAAGACTCAGTGCTGACCAAAGCTTAGCCCGTCAGCACTGTGTTGGTGGTGCCTCTGTGGTGACACATTTAAGAAGGGGTAAAAAACACTTCACAGCAGCTGTGAGAGGGGAGTGACTAAGTATAAAAGAAACTGCTCTTGCCCACACCCAGGTCAGCAAAGGGAGAGGGGGAGATGGTGCTCCAGGTGCCAGTGGTGAGATGCTCCCTGCAGCCCCAGAGTAGATATCCAGACTGCCATCCATGGAGAACCCCACATCGCAACAAGTGGATGTGCCCTGAAGGAAGCTGTGGAGAACCCACACAAAAGCAGGTCTTCAGGCAGCTGTGCCTCACAGGGAACCCTGCTGGACCACTTGTTGAAGAACTGCAGGCCACCTGAAGGATCCACATCAAAGAATTACCGAATCTATATTACAGAATATCTGAAGTTGGAAGGGATCCACAAGGATCATCAAAGTCCAACTTCTGGCCCTGCACAGGACACACCAAGAACCACACCATGTGCCCAAGAGCATTGTCTAAATGCTTCCTGAACTCAAGACAGGCTTGGTGCTGTGACCGTTTCCCTTGGGAGCCTTCCTGGTGCTCCACCACCATCTGGGTGAAGAACTTTTTCCTAATATCTAATCTAGTTCCTAATAATCTAATCTAACCTTAATTCATGAAGGACTGTAGGGGGAACAGTCCTGGGTGGGACTGGGTGGGGGGGACCTACTCTAGAGCAGCAAATGAATTATTAAAATGATGATTAACAGGTTTTAGTCAATCTTTCAGATGTCCAGGAAACCCTGAAACAGACAAAGAACGTCAACCCACAGTTCATGTGTAAAGTCAGTTGAGGGCACTGGACTAATTTAAGAATTTTTCTTAAAAAGAAGAATGCCCAGTTCTTTTAGCCTCCTTTTACCTTTAGGATTAATAAACATCTCAAAAGTTCACTACTATTACAACTACAAGAAATATGAGACTTGTTCTACAAACAACTGTCAATACAAAAAAAAAAAAAAAAATCTACACATCTGTTAGCACTGTGTAGGTTTTCCTCAGGTGCCTATATTTGCATCTGTTTATTCCCAAAAAGGCTCTAGATTCACCATCCTGACAAACACCACAGAAAATATTAATCCTGTACTGATGAATATAATTATTCAAGGCAATACAGATTTTTTGGGATTGGCCAGAAGATCACCAGCTTCCTATGCTCATTGGCTCCTTTCTCTATTTTCAGGAGCATAGAGAACAGAGCTTCTTTCTACCAGAAGTAAAGGAGAAAGTTACTGGTTTTGTTTAAAATGGTATTTTTATGAAATTTCAAGATAACAGCACTGTCTAATTCTTTTAATTAAGCCCACTGCTACTTTGCTGTAAATAATATGCTCATCACAACATATACTTTATAAATCTTCGGCAAGCCCTGTATCGTTGTCTTCTGGCTTGTCAGGTCTGTCTGCCTTTTCCATGTGTCAGCCAGTAAAATGGTCTGTGGAAAGCAAGAGAGATACCTAATTTTTAGAGGAGGCACATCGGCCAGAAACAAGGTGTATCAAATAGAAATGTGAAAAGAGAACAAGGAGAAGGGATACAGGGAATAGCCATAATAAAGATACTGCAGGGAACTGAGGAAGATGCACAGGGAGAGAGCTGGTGACATGACCTTTGCTGTCAGTTTGCTCCTTGCACAGAGCCAACCATCCATGTCCTCCAGGCTCTGGACTTTGCTATGATGATCAATGCTTGCAAGTTGAATTACTATGGGTGTAACTTTTTAGTAACTACTGACAAGCAAAGCTTTGTAGAAACTTGCTCCAAAGAGCTGTATAAATGATAATTGACCTGAGGTTTTAATAAGGAAGGTAAATTGGTTTGCAGAGATGGACCATTACATTTGTGGGTCAATTAAATACCAGTGGTACTTTATTTCTACTTCTAAAGACTTCATCCAGACTTAACAGAGGCATCATTGTCCTTTGTTCTGTAGAGCCTAGGGTACCCCTCCCAAGACCCAAGGTGTCCTAACTCTTAGACACAGCAATATAAATTGCTATTTCCAGAGGAATAAGCTTGGGGATATGAAACTAATTTCCCCGTGAAATACTAAGAGGAGACAGTTAAAAACAGCTTCCTCATTGACACACTCCTCTTCAGTCAGCGATATACATGCATGGGAAAACTGAAGAGGAAAGAATTAACTCACAGGTTCTCTTCCATGTCCTCAAAAGAATGAAGAAGTGCTTCTTTTATCTACTGGATAAATGTGAGGGGGCAGATTTGTTTTTATTTTATAAAACAGTTCTTGTTCACTGAATTAGCTTGTGTTTCTCACTTCTATTCTAGGCTGTAACTCTGCAACTTGCTCCAAGTGATCAGCCCTCAAAAGAGCAAACTTAGCTGACCTAATGACAGCATTTCTGCTGCCACAATTCATTTCCCAAGTTGCTTAAGAGGACTAAGACATGAGTCATGTATGGTCTAATGAGTGCTTAACATTATGGAAACACTTATCACCCAAAGCAGCAGGATCTGTAGAGTCTGGAACAAAGCAGCAGAGAAATAAGCCTATTATCCATAAAGATGGAAGCCTTATTAGACTACAAGAATTGCAACACAGGATAAAAACTCTTTTGTCCAAGTGTTGGCCCTGTAATCTGTCGCAAGGAAAAGTAAAATGCCACCAATGTCTATCTATTGTATCTATAACATACCTGCAACAAGTTTCAGCTACTCTGTCTCTAAATTAGCATTAAAAAAAACTATTATTCTACACCGAACAAAAGTGTAGCTGTCTTTGTGGGACAGGCATGGAAGTAGTATTGTGGAAAACAAAGATTTCTGATACATATTAATCATTTATGAGAGACAGTAGCATAGCACAAAGACATTCATATTTAATGGTCTACTGTGTTTTAATTCCAGTAAGTGTTGCAACATAACAGAGTATGATTTTTCAATGCATTTCCAAAACAAAAGAATTTTGCTTAACTTACATTATAGCTTGCCAGATGTGTGAAAATTTTCCATTAATAATGTGGTACCAATTCAAAATTTTATGTCTTTGTGTAAGACTGACAATAGATTAACTATTTTGTTAAAATTAGAAACTGTTCAATGCTACCAACCAAGTAAAGCACTTAATCATACAGTTCTTTTAAGCATAAGAACAGTTGCATTGCACTACAGGGGAAAGTTATGAAACACATGATTAAATGCAACTAAATTAGGTAAAAATCATAAAAACAATCCCATATTTTTGAAAAATCTCTAAAGCATACTGGAAATAAAGAGGTTTGTGAGACATGGAAAGTTGAGTCTTGTTTTGCCAGAGTTTGTATTTCATGTATGAAAAACGTAAAGATAAAGGAAGACCAGAGCTGATGCATATTCAGAGATGACTTCTTACCTCCCAATGAGGTCATGCTCTTTAAAATCGCCTCCAAAATTATTACATAGAAGTTCACCATAGATCTTGACACGAAGTTAATTTTTGCTGCATTATAAATTAAACTTTGAACCTTCATGACAGTCAGATAAACAGCTATGTACAAATGACAAATTCAATCTCATTTCAGAGATTTCTATTTTCCTATAGCCCAGAAAGAATCTTCATTGTATACCCACAAGAGACTGACAACAGCCCTCATACACAGTAAAAATCCTATTCCTTCCCTACCCTTGGAAAAACAGCACAAAACAAAACAAAAAGACAAACAAAAAAGCAGCAATTAGCCTCATCAGGTAGGCTTTGGATGAACAGTAAGTATGAGAAGAAAGAGTCCACCCCCAAGAAAAAACAACTCTACTCATAAACTTGAAGAAAAAGCAAAAATGTTAATTTCTACAAAAGGGGACCAAAGATACAGACAATTAGTAAAAAGGCTTCTGTGTCCCCCTTGTGTTACTCGCAGTAAGGAGAAATCAGCATAGGAAGACTTCCTAGGCTTGTGGTGTGCACCCGAATTATCAGATATTCCTGCCAATGCCACCGTGAAGAACCACATGCCCGAAGTGGAAGAGCGCATTGCAACGACTGCAGGAGGCTGTGGTTTGAAAAAGCTAAAGAGGAAAGAGATCCCATGTTAATCCCAGGACTAAAAGCATTTCACATGTGAGGCCCCATTTCTACAGAGCACCAAGACAAACACCTTGCAGCCAAGAAGTATGTTGGACAGACACACAAAAGAAGCTGACTCACATCAACACATGTGGTTTGAAGGGCAAGTCCTGCCTTTTCATACCTGAACACAACACTTTCATAAATAGCCATCAAGGATATGAAAGCTCAAACACCATGTTAAAGACACTCTCTCTCCAGCTCAGAAATTTAACTTCAATTTTTAAAGAGAAAAAAGCTACCTGTGTTTCTTTCTCTATGAAGACAATAAAATTAGAAAAATAACAGATCTGCCTGCTCATTACTGTGATTGGAAATACTGCTTGGACCTGACTTACTCTTTTACAACCACAAATTACATTTCTCCTAAAAAATCTGCTTACAGAGAAAAAGGACTGTAAACAAGTAACTTGCTTCATTTTGTAAAATCTGGAACAAGGCTTTGTCTACTCACAAGATGCAGACTACAGCCATTGCCCTCATGTCACCCATCATACACTCCAGAGTAGAACACTCACTGAGACCTTCACTGGAAGGGTCTCCATCTTCCCTCCAGATACAGTCAGCAATTATGGCCCTGCTTCAGCATGCAACAGTCAAGTATCCGAATAAACCCCAGCTTAACCACAGATCTTTCTTGGATCATAACTATGGTGACTCAGCATCTGGCAGGATTGAGCCCTAAGGACACATGCAAGAAGAAATTAGCAATTTCCATTTAAATGCTAATACTTATTCTTCCCAATGAAAATTGAAGTATAACAAGTGATCTCTCATCACACAGAAAGAGCCTTGATTGTTATTTAATGATCAAAACGAATAGTTTAGAAAGCATGAAATGAAGCTAATAAATCTTCTGTTGAGCCTGACACTTTCAACAAGCAAAAGTACTCAAAGTTTTCAAAAACAGTTCTGTTTGATTTTTTTCATCTTAAACTAAACTTTCCACGTTCTTCAGTCACAGATCCACATTCTGGCACCACATAAACTGAAACACCCGGCTACTTAAATAATTTTTTTTTTAAAATTTCTTTTTAGTGCTACCTATACAGAATAAAATACATTATATTCTTTAAAATTCAAGTTTGTTCATCAGCACTATTCACTGCACCTGTTTGCCTTTCAGGGATAAATTAGGAAATAAGACAAACACTATGGAAGTAAATTTTTTTTCCTTTCCTACTCCAGCCTTCTAGTAGGATATAAATACAGTTTGGTTTGCTTGGGTTTCAAAGCTACGTTCCGTTTTAAGTAAGACAAGCCAAGGATGATTTTTGTTTGACAATTAAATAATTTGAACCATGAATTAAAAAATTTAATATTTTTTAAATAATAGTCTATGAGACTGCTTTTTCTTTCTCCCCTGCAAAAGGGAAAGATGAAACAAACAAAAGCTCATGAAACTAAAGCCTGTGACTTTTGAAACTTGAATTATTTGTAATAGCTTCAATGAATTAGTCACCACTGAAATGCCGACTTTAACAGAAACTTAACAGTTTATTTATGAACTTGTAACACTAAAATACCCAGAGAGAAGTGTCCATTCTCAAAGTCTCTTCATGCGCCAATGAAAAACAACACTTTTGACTTTAACTGTGTAAAATCAATACTGCCATTGCTTACCCTGAGAACTACCTCCTTTTTGTTGCTAATATAAACATACATGTGCGTATCTGTGTACACGTGAGAACTGCAACACTCCCACACACTACAGCTCCAGTATAAAACAGCACAAACTTTCTTCAGAGTTAAAAAGCATAATGAAAATACCATAGAAGCAATGCAGTTCTATTTCAATTTTATGTGCAGTATGCTCTAACAAGAGATAAAAGCACCAAGGCATCATGTTCAGACTCCATATAGTGCCATACGAAACTGTAGAGGAGCATCTGGAACATTTCTAGAAAGAAAATAAAGTCTCTGAGAGGTTGAAATTATTCTTTGCAACCTGTCCAACGAAGAAGAAATTACATTTGCCTTAGGTTACCTCCCTCCCCTTCCTTTCTCTCCTTCATTGACTGCCCCTTCAACAGAACAGGCTGGGTGGATAGCCTCAAGTGTCTGGACAGTGGGCTCATGTCATGGCACATACGATGCACATCAGACCTGTGGTGCTTGGCCGGTGTGATGGAGTAAGTTAAAAGAAGCTTATACTTAGTATCATGTATCTCCTTATTCATCTCTGAAAAATTTTGTACAGCACAACAAAAAAACAACCCACGGCCACATGAAATGTAAACTGCTTCTGAGCCTGCTGAATCAGATCACTTTATCATGTAAGTCAGGTCAATTCCATTTCCATTACCTATTTCTACAGTTATAAAAGTCCTCTATGCCATGAAATTAATTTTGAAAGACCTCAAGGTAGGTGGTCTAAGCTCAGCACCACATGAAAGCAAAACAAGCTGCACCCAAGAAATACTGGACCTTTTCCAATACACCAACTGTAGACAGAGCTTGTAGTAATTCTGATAGCTGCTAGGAAACTAAAGGTTACTTAACAACTATGATTTAAACACCAGTTTCCAATGTAATTCTGCCAACTTTGAATCCTTCAGGCTGAAGTTCTTCTTGTTTATCTTGATCTAGTTTTTTGAAATTATGCTAAAAGAACTGTACCACATGTGAAAGACAATGAGTGTTTGTGTGCTATGTATTTGAACAAATTATAGGTCTCTTCTACCCTATTTGAGAAGAAATCTTAATATCTCGGCATTTCAGAGGAGAGATTTGAATGACCCAAGAGTTCTGCCACATTTCAGACTTAGGAGAAATGCCTAGTATGGCCAATCTGATAAATCCAAATGTATCTGTCTAAACTGTAGGTTGTTAACGACTGCATCTTGGATTAGACAGATTCAGGGAAAAGCAAATAGACAACTAAGCAAATAAGGGACAGGGTAAAGGAGAATGCTGGGAAAAGTCTAAAAAAAAAAATTGATGTTACAGGGGTCTATTTATATTAAAACACATTCCCCTCCACTATCTGGTTGACTTCCCATGCACACCAAACTGAACTTGCATGTATGTGCATTTGCTATGGCCATACTGCTTCTAGAGGAACCCTGATTCCCTCTCTGCATTCAGTATATGAGTAAGGACAGCACAACAAACTAAATCTTATCTGCAAGACACCGGCTTTATTTAAAAATGGGAAAGCACACAGGAACAGTTGGAAGGAGCAAACACAGCAGTGGAGTCCAGTGCACATCACCTAGCAGTTTATGATGCAGCCTCTTAGGGTGAAATGGGATATCTGAGACAAACACACATGCTGTGCTTCAAGCCCAGCAAAAGAGCACAACAAAACTTGGGGCATGGAAGTTGAAAAGAGCTGCAAATAAACCCACAGAGGACTGTCACAACCTGAAGTGTAAACTGTCTCATCTAAGAGACAATTTTTAAACATACTGTTAAAATTGATTTCCTACTACACAAGAAAAATCACAGCCTTAAATCTTATATTAATGAAGGAACAGGGATTTGAGAACTATCACAAGAGTTTTGAAGGAGATAAAAGTTACACAAACAATACGGGAACACCTTTTTTAATAAAATTTGCATAAAAATTCATTTAGATTTTTAATATCTCATAAGGAAACAAAAGAAGCAAAAAGCTATTTTATTTCTCCTTCTAAATATTGCCGTAAAAACACTTGATCATTTACGCTAACAAAATTTAACTTGGGTACCCAAGTTCTTTTAAATTTCAAGAGCATTTACTCCTCGGCAAAGTCTTACAATTGAACTAAAATGACATTTAAGCCCATGTGTAGTACAATTAAAGAGGAAACAAAGTTTCTGACCCAGCCAGGTGCCCCATGCCACAGAGAACACAAATTGCATCCTGTTCCCATTACTCGTCAAGGCAGGAGCACTACTCCGGTGGTAAGAACAAGCCCCCTCTCACCACAGCAAAACTGGTACAGCAGCTCTGCACAGAAGGAGTGCCCAGCACAGCCACACTGTGCTGTCTTGGTTCCTCCCCAGAGCACAGTCATCCATCCCCTTGAATGAGGCAGTGGGGAACAGTAAGCAGTCTCATAAGGAGAGTTTGTGTCCTAATACATGCATAAGAAGGTAAAATAAAGCTTGTCTGCCCCTCTCACTTTCTAGTCAGTATATTTTGCTTACGGAACATTAACATTCTTTCCGATTCATCTGTTGAGCTTGGCAAAAATCATCTTAAATGTTTCGTCCATGCACTCACAGACTGCACAGATTTCAGCTGTGACTGGCTCATCGCTTTCAATATTAAACATGGCTTCATTTTTAGAAGAAAACAAGCATGAAAGACTGCTCTAGAAGCTACAGTAAAAGAGATAAAAGCAATGGGAACTTTTATATGCAGGAATTATCCAGCTACCTAAAAATTTTTTTGTAACAGTTGCATGCTCGCTTACACACTAAATTACCTATTAGAATCAAATATAATACACCAAAACTGTATTAAAATAGTTACAACTGCAGCATGGCTATCCTACTTACAAACAGAATCAAATACATGAGACGTTACAGAATATAATATTCTCCATCCACTAACATCTTACCACTACACCTGGCTTATTAGCACATCCAGTACACAGTGTGAAAAGGCCATTTTGATACAACAATCCGAGAAGTTATCCATGGACAATGGAAGAAAGTAGTAGAGATCAAAACAGTATTTGGTCTCAGGACTGGCAGAAATTGCTATTAATAACCAGAAATGTAAAACATAGAATATAAATTTAAAAAAAAAGACACAACAAACAAATCCTAAACTTAAAAACAAACTTAATTACCTAATCAACATTTAGAGAAGAAAAAAATTCAGTAAAGACTGGTCAGTGCTCAAAGCAAAGGAACAGAAAGAAGATGAGTGATGTGATGCACTATAGAAACAGAAGTGCTTCTTACACGTTTCTGCAACTGTTTTTCTTAGGGCAGCATGAAAAATACATTTTGGGCTCTTTACTTACAAGCTATGAAGATCTTATTTGTTATTCTGTCCATTTGAATAACAACAAACCTTAGGAAGAAAAGCCTCTTTTCAGTTTGATGTTGTTAAATTTCAGTGTGTAGTATAGGCTAAATAAATTTGTGTGCCTCAGGTACAAAAGTTTGCAAAGCACCTATAACTCTATATAACAGCAGAGCTGAAAATCAGAAAACAAAAGACTTCATCAAGGTGTTTCACGAAAACTTTGAGAAGTTAATTTTTTTCTCTGACAACTTAAGAGTTTGATTCCATTTGAAGAGGTCTTACTAAACATTACTGAAGGTTATAGCAGTAAAAAGAAAACGTGAAATAGTGAAAAACCTGGCAAAGGGGATGGTATAGATCAAAACCATACTTTTCATAAAAGCACCAGTCCTAAATCCCACACTCCTTCTTACTTGACTAGCTACACATCAGACTAGAAATTTTTAACTCCTTGCTTAAATGAAGGTTACAAAGAGGAATGAAATGTTGCCTATCTAGGCCAAAAGCCACATCCCAAAGAAGTGACTTCAAGACACAAAACCAAGTATAGACAAGAATAAGGATGATAGCACCGAACTCTAAAATATGGAGCAGGAGAAGTGAGAGAAGCTCTCATTATCCTAAAACTAAGCCCTATGAAATGAGCATCCAGGGCTAAAGTTACACTAGGAAGAAATCCAAGCACATAAAGACACAGAAATGGAATTCAGGCAGCACAACATATACACCAGTTTACATAAATCCTTGCACAAGTCCCTCAGTAAGAGATTAAAGAAATTATGCAGTCATGGAATCAGAACCAAAATACTTCAGCCACTTAAAACCAGGAGTAACTTGTTTCCTTTATGATAAAATACACTGCAACTTGTGTTAAATAACCTACCACATTAAAGGAAATATTTATATTATTTAATTACCAGAGAAAACAGAAGAAGCTAGAAAGACTAAAAGAAACTGATGGAATGGGCAATAAAATGGATAGACTAAAGGAGTAGCAACAAATTAAAACAATAAACACTGCATGGATAATATAAATCATCTGGAATTATGCTGGAATATAAGCAACAAACTTAAGAATTCGGAATTGCTTTAGAGGCTCCCATAAAACATTTAGCTCTTCTGCAATCAGAGAGGTCATAAAAAACAAACTTAGCCCAAATAAAACCTGGGGTAACAAAACACCATGAAAGCTATTAAATCATCACTACAAAAGTCAATGGGATGTTATACCAGAGCACAGTGCTCAAATCAAGATAAACTATCTTGAAATAATAACGCACTGCAGGAAAGTGGAAAGAGAAACAGCGATTCCAGCAGCACCACCAAAGTGCAACTTCATTTTCAGCGAGGTGAAATGAGTAGCCCAAACCATTCTAGCAGCACCTGCCCTCCTTTACCATGAAAACGCTTCTCCTTTTGTACTGGTGTTCATTACACTGTTTCTTAAAGGTGGAAGCTAAACCTTGTGCAAATCATCTGATTTCATTATACACTATGTAAGAAATAGATCAATTAAACAAAAGGCGGAGGAGGTTGGCACCTCCAAAAATTAAGTGCTATTGTCTATCAAGAAGGCCTTCAATATCCTGTGAGTACCTGAAAGGAAATAAGCACTGTTTCCAGAAGGAAACAGTTTAGGATTTGAGACAGTTAAGATGTAGAAGTGCCACAAAAAAAATCAAAATCAACTCAAAATAAAATAATTTCCTCTCTTCCTACTAATTTTAAAGTGGATGAGTTGTACCTAGAATCCATTTTTCATTCTTTAAAGTTCAGTAAACTTATTGTAGTGAAATACCAGATTTTTCCCTTCCTTGCAGACAGATTATGCATAAATGGCAGTTCACCTAAAATTGTGCAAATATACGTCGATAAATGAACTATGCACTCAAATTAAAAAGTTGACATGACAAATAGATGAAATCATGAATCCTCAATAACACCTCTGGTAACCTTAGCCCAGCTGTATTTCCACTCATCAGGCTGTCCCTCACATCCTAAAAACACAAGTGAGAAATGCTCAATAGGACCTGACACACTTTGTTTGTACAAGACATTATTTCCATAGTAAGTAGGAACATGAGAGTCTTGTTTAACTTTGAAAACTGATTCTATTAACAAACAAGACATGATTTCTTACCCAAGAAATCTTCCTTTAATCTGGAGATGCAGACTTTTTTCATTTTGATTTGTTTCAAGGGAGTAATCCTTGAGACCAACAAAAACCAACCTCATAAAACAGTGGCATGGAGCAGTCAAAAATATATTATCCAACAAAAATGCCTTCAGGTCCCGCTAACAGCTTTGGAAACTGTTCAAGTACAAAGACTGACCATTCACATAGAGAAAGCATTTCTGAATAGCAGATAATATGGGAAGGATGTAGCAAAAAAGCATCACTGTGTGGAAAAAAAAAAAACATAAAAAAATCATTCACATAAATCATTCACAATATTGTTGGCCCTTCACATACTATACAAGAAAGATACAAAAGGATGTTAATGTTTAAAGAGGCAACAATCAGGGTAAGAGAATAATGAAGACTAATATGACTTGTAAAAGCTCCCAAAGGCCCTGTTCTGGATGGGAGTCCCACAGTGCTATGTACAGCAACAAAGATGAGTCCCCACCTCAGAAACCACACACCCCAAAGGCAATTAAGCTAAAATAAAATTACCTAGGATATTCATCTAATGTGTTTAACACTCTGGTTCTTAGATGTGATATGTTTTTGGAGTCCGTACTACCACTTCAGCCCAGAGGAAAAGAGGATTACAATTTTTTTTCTGACAACCTGATTCGGGAACAGTAAGGGATGCGAAGGAAGAGGAAACAATATTCACCCTCTCAATCATGAAGTGCTTAGCTCACACAAATGCTGCTTATCCTGCAGAAGGGGAAGAATAGACTGCTTTCTAAGAAGTAAAAAGCAGATTCCTCAATTATGTAACTTTTTGTCTTTATGAAGCTGGTACTGGGTATTTAATTTCTATAAAATTCTCTTTACTCTACAAAGAAATTTTCAAAGTCCATTTCCATCAAAATATTGGCCCTTCCTTTGCATTATGTATTCTTTACAAAACATATTTTTAAGAGGATGTTGCAGGAAAATGGCTGGAAGTCATCCCAGAAAACTACTGCATTATATATCCTTTCTGTAATTCAGGTGAAAAAGCTAGTATACATTATTCTAGACTGGAAGGTAGAAAAGAACAAGTCATTGTGGATTCAGCATCTGCTGCCAGAACAGCAGAAATGCTTTTAATGCAGCAGGAATGTCCCTTTTAAAACATATACACAATTCTTCGTAAAATTTAAAAGATTCAGTCAACTACCAACAAGTTTTCTGTTCACTTTTGCTGTGTTGGAGGTCGAAGGGAAACTATAATCACAGTTCATTCACAAAGCAATTAACACAGATGCATGAACTTATGCAAATACTTGGTCAAAAAATTTTAAGAGGAACCTTATTCTTCAACGATGAATACAGTAGCAATGTGGAAAAGTCTATTATGGTTATATGGTTTATGGTCTATTATACTTCCTAAGAGGAAAGCTAAGAGAATTGGGACTGTTTAGCCTGGAGAAGAGGTGGCTTTGGGGTGACCTAATTGTGGCCTTCCAGTACCTGAAGGGAGCCTACAAGCAAGATGGAGAGAGACTTTCTACAAGAGCATGTAGTGATGGGACAAGGGAGAATGGATTCAAACTGAAAGAGAGTAGGTTTAGATCAGATGTTAGGAAGAAATTCTTCACTGTGAGGGAGGTGAGGCATTGGAACAAGTTGCCCAGAGAAGTTGTGGATGCCCTGTCCCTGGAAGTGTTGGAGGCCAGGTTGGATGGAACTCTGAGCCATCTGGTTTAGTGCAAGGAGTCCCTGTCCACAGCAGGGGGGTTGGAACTAGATGATCTTTAAGGTCCCTTCCAAGCCAGGACATTCTCTGATAGACCCAGATAGAAAAAGAAACCCAAAGTAACAATGAATACAGCCTTGACACTTATGCTGCTTAAAGATGCAAATATAGTAATGAATTACAGACTGCTTTCAGGATCACTCCGCTTCTAAAAGCTCTAAATATGAGCATTTCTAAAATCCCACTATTCAATACTAAATACTGAAAATTAAGTTAATACTCATCCTTAATCCACTAATACCTTTAAGTTCTGATGCACCTAATTGCAAAGTACTGCTGTAGCTAAAGATTATCCCCAGCCAGATAGATACTAAGAAATCCCTTAAGACCCCTTTTTCCAGAGGGATGAAGCAAAACCTGAAGGTTACAACATATGGAAAATGCATGAGAAATTGCAGCCTAACAGAGATACTAGAAAGCAGAGCAGTACCCAGAAAAATACAGCTCTTAATGGCTAGTTTCCACTGAAATGGCATCCAGTGTCAGCTTTCAGTTACTGTGCATCATACAGCAGATACAGCCAGAGCCAAACCCGGTTTGCACAGCTTGGAACTCAGGTGCACAGCACAGAGAGCCCAGTGTAGCCAAGAGCCACCTTGAGGACAAAGCTGATAAAACCAAATGCTGATTTTCTTGCTAGGAAGAATAAACACGTACAAAAATGACGTCTTTTTATGAATAACTAAACACTTACACAGCAACAGAAGTGGCTCTGTGCATGTGTGTCAATATGGACAACCTGCTAACATCCACTGGTTGCAGAAGCCTGTGGTCCCTGGATACTTACGTTCAAGGCATTAGGGGTGGGGACAGGGACACAGGGCTCTTGCTGCATTTGGCAGGATGTTTTCAGAGGGCTGCTTCTAATCCACCTCCACTTGTTTGCTATGACACGTTGCCCTCTCCACTGCCTAAAGTACAAGGTAGTCTAGTGCCCAGAGAACTCAGTGGAGCAGACATGAAATCACCACCACAGACCTTTCTAATCTTCTACTAACCTCTGAAGTTGCATAGCTTGAAGAGCAGTTTGAAGCCTGGAACCCCCAAACTGTAAGTATGTCAAGTTGCCCACAACTAAATGTCATATATCCATTAACACCTCTGAGGTACCTTGACTCCCTGGTGCCCTCTCTATCTTCAGCAGCTGTACAACTGTACCCATTAACAGCCAAAAGTCAGATTAACCTGCTTAGCACAGCTAATACTAGTGTTAACACTGTAGGAACGTGTTTAAACTTGACACTGAGTAATTAAAGTAAATCATATGTATTTAAAGTACACTGTTCCAAAGGCACTCAAATCACTGCAGCGCTGTAGATAATTATGTATAGCAGTCAGAGCACTGAAAAAAGAAGATGAGGAAATGTTCCTGACAAAGTGAAGGGAGTTGGTGTGCTCTGGACATAATCTGAAGAAAGAATATGGGTGTTGCATAGCATATAACCTATAAATTAAGCTGTCAATAAAAAGAGAGAGAGACTAGGGAAAATAAAGGCAAAAGAAAAACAGCTATTTGTTCAAATGAACCTCAGCTGCTGGAATCCCTCTCTATAAATCTAATTGTATATATTTTAAAATCCAATATTACTTTGTTCTAAACATTATTTCCTAGATGTCAAAATCAGCACAGAGGACCATGTATTTCTTGAAACAAATTTGACAGGCTACTATATTATACTTTTCATGGTTACTGGTATGCTACAGCAGTTAATTTATAAAAAACCAAAGCTCTGTAAAAACAAAGTTATATCTGTAGGATATTTTCATGAAATGCTGTTTTGCAGCTAATAGCCTCTAAAAAGGAAAAAAACCTGATGGATGAAAAAGGGTTCTACCCAAAATGACTAACGAAGAAGAGGAAGGGAAGTGCAGCATGTCAATCTGCAGCAAAATATAATGTAACTATTGATCTCTGCAATCAGTAGCAGGTTGTCTTTCAGATCACAGGTACTTTTATAGTTACACAAACGTCCTTGCTTGCTCAACAGTGAAGGTCTTAAAACAATTGACCTGATTTTTGGTTTTTGTAAGGGGTTAGGGGCTCCTACTCAATCTGTCTACTGGGTATCAATCAAAAAGAAAAAAAACCAACATAGAAACACAGTAAATAATGAATGATGTTCTAATAGGAAATTACAGCATCAGCATAAGTAGAATAAGCAAGCAGATTAATGACAGTTACAACATGAAACCTGGTAAAAGACAGTTTTAAAATGCTCTTACACAACAGAAAACCTGAAAAGGCAGAAGGCTTTTATGAACCTGAACTTATACACACAAAACCAACTACAGGTAATGCTACTGAGAGATGTATGCATCTTACCCGTGAGTACAGCTTTTGCTGAAGGGTCTGCCAGATCCAGCGCAGATTTCCCATCGGTGTTCCGAATGTTTGGATCAGCTCCGTGCTGCAGCAGCACTGTGCAGGGAAAGCAGAAACAGTATCTTACCTCAGGTATACACAGGTTATTTACTGTTAATTGTCTCCTCGGCATGATGTAGGCATAAACACACATTGCACAATTTTCTTTTTTTTTTCCCTCTTTTTTCCTCTTTTTTTTCTTCCTTTTTTTTTTTTTTGTTAAGCACTGCAGCAAAGGATCTTCTCCGGACTAAGGCTAAGTTGGCAAGTTAAGATATAGCAAGACCACATGACTTTGCATGGTAAACATGAACCCTGAATCTCTTGCAATACTCGGTTTTGGGATCCTCCTGACAGCTATAGCTGGTATGCTGTGCAGTCACTGACTCACACTGGGAAGTCTGCTGAGAAACCTGCTTCTGCCTTTACTACCACTATTGCTGCTTGTTATCACTCCCGTTCCTTTTCCTGCTGAATATCCCAGGTCACCCCACCTCTGTAAAAATCAGTAATACCCCAGTCTTCCAGTGGCTCATCACTTGCACAGAAAATCTTAACAACAGGACACTGGCTCACCTTCAAGAACTGTAACAAATAAGGTAAGAAGATGTATAACCTGGTATCTTGCAGACTGGTTCAGAGGCTATTATTCTCACTGGTGTTTCTTGTCCCTACTAAGCCTATGAACACATAAAAGTTCAAGTACATAAAAATACTTAGAATTCAATATGCAGCCATGTGGATAGGAAGACACTGATACAGTAAATTATCGTCAACTAGAAAATCTCATTTAAAAAAACAAGTATTTCACCTGTAAATTCTTTTCATCTGAAACAATATAAAGAAATTCAGATCAGCATCTCAATATCAAGGCATTTCCTACAGAACTGGAAAACAAAGCCCATGGCAACATTAGAGGGCTGACAAAAAGGTGCAAATGTCATGTAAAATAGGCACAACATATTACAAATCCAAAGCAACAGTTACACACTAATTTTGCACAAGTGTGACTTATTTTATGCTTTGACGAAAAGGTGCAATTGTCTGATGTTTTTGAAAGAAGACTCAAGTAGGAAGATTGGGCTTTGGTGTTTTTTTGTTTCATGGTGGGGATTTTTTTTCTCCCCACGTCAAGACAAAAACATCAAAATGGGGAAAAAAATAGCTAGCACGTGCTTACAGAATCTTGTTAGGATCTGGCACCTATGTTTCTGAAGATACCATCTGTGCCATACATGCTACCACCCCCTTCAAGATCTTACTCACAGATAGGTTTGAGACTGAGCCAGCCTCTCAAGCCAGTCAGGCACACTCCAGCAGGAAGAGGCAAACAGGACAGTAGGAAGTACAGGAACTACAAACAGAGAGACAGACTGCGTATGTCCTGTCTCTATTCTCTTGGACCCTATTTATATACCTGGGGAGAGGGAAGCCATTTGTCCCAAGAGGCATCAGGGTAAGAGTAGGACTCTAAAAGAGGGTACCAGCAACTAAGTGTCTATCAAGAGAAAGCAGGTAGTACAAAATTATGAAATAGCACAGTACTGGATGAGCAAGCAATGAAGGATTCACATGCCATAAGGCCTGGGACAAAGAGCTGGGGGAGAAAACTGAAAAAAGATGTAGCAGGGGAAAAGATAATAGCTCAGATAAAGAGTCCATGAAGAAAGACCAGAAGAAAGGAATGACTGAGATCTGACCAGGGTTTGGAGGTTTGAGCTAGCATGTGAAGCCAGGTTGAGGCAGGTTAGGGCAAGAAAGCCGACTGAAAAACAAGAGGTAACAGGTGTAGAAATCTTAAAGGGACCTGCAACTGCCCGAGCCTGATGTTAAAACTGAAGTACATGTTTTCAAGTCTCTTGTTTCTTCAGTCCTGAGTAAACAAACCAAGAGCACTTCCCTGATACTTCTATTGGCACACACAGATGACAACACCACAGTACTGCTTTCAGTTCCTCTCCTGGCTAAAATGACAAAGGATTATGCACTCTAGGTAACCTGTTCATACCATGCTAATGAACCATGAAGGGTTTGGGCGTGGCTTACAACATAAAATTTCTGTGTCCAGTTTTTAGTTTTTTAAACTCTAGACAAATACGTTTAAAATTTACTAAATAGGCTTAAGCTGGTTGTCTGCAAACACCTTGAATTACTGACAGCCTGTAGAACATACACTTAAAGTGGCCAAACTAAGTTCAGGAAAAGAACCTATCAGAACTCAATTGTTGTAACTATGAGATTATCCTTCTTGTCTCTGCAATCACTCCTCCCACTTGACATAACTCTTCCAGCCTCTCCAACAGCCAAGGGTATGGTCCTTCAGATAGTGCCCTTATTCAGCTCTAGAAACACATCTACCCCGTGAAATGAAGGCATTGGCATCTTGAGAGAAGAAACCAATCACATAAAGAAAGACTGAATTAGAATGCATATGAATAAAGGAAGAAAACTCGGGTCACAAAGGCAATCTTACTCTTGCATTTCCTCTACCAAATATTTGATTCTAACCTTTCCATACTTTTTAAGTACATAACCTCACACAAGGGTATCCCAGTGAGCAATGTTGTCATCAATAAGAATTAATGAGAGAAATCTGGCATTTGATGTTTAGCCTATCAGTGTAATGCAGCTGTACTTCTATACCTGGTAAACCACAGGTAGCTTCTAATTGAATGTTCTCCTGCGCGTTCAAAACCTTTAACACTTTAGTGCAACACAAAGTCTCTTCCAACCACAGGGTATTTGAGATCTAGACACAGTGTGTCTCTCTAAATTTCCTTTTCAATACACCAGGGATGTGTAAAAATGTCAAGATAGATCTCCTGTGTGGGAAAAAAACATTCCTCCTATAAAGAAACACAGCAGAAAAGCCATTCTAACTAATTGTAGCTATTTTGGATTTCAAACACTGCAGACTGGTTTTAGGGGTTAGTTTCTGAGTGGCCTGAAAAGGGAATGTGGCAATAGCTTATGTCAAGAAACTGCTATTAACAGGCAAGTGTAAGGATGCTGTGCACAAAAATTAACTCCTGGAACTTTGTTAATTACCATATTTGGATATAGTGGTTTATTTCCTCCTGACAGTGGGGATACTGGGGTGTACTTTTCTGTACTGCAGGTAGCAGCCTTAATGATCTAGCAATACCATTACCTGGCTATCCCTGCCTATTCTACAGACCACATTGTACAAAGAGTATAAAGAAGCTCTTCTTTTCACTGAATCTTCATACTGCATATGGACATCAAAGTCTTGTAAATTTAACTATAGTACAAACATGGACTGGTTCAGAGTTGTATTTTTACCCTCACTGCAACTGCTAAAATCCTTCAGTTTCTGATCTTCACACACCATCTAAAATGCCTTATTTAATTACACTGCTATTATACCAGATCAGTGCTAGAGAAAAGACAGGCCATATTCTTCCCACATTAAAAAAAAAAAAAAAAAAGGTACTGTATTGCACAGAGTATATAATACAACCACTAATCATTTCAGGTTACTGCCAACTCACTACAGCAGGATGAATGCTAAAATTGGCTCACAGCCTCCTGGCATAGGTATTTTGAACTGTGAAGTTAACCAACACAACCTCACTTGGCTGTCAAATTATAAACCCACCAAGAACAAACATTTCTACTTTTAGCACTTTCAACCTTCACATTTTCAGCAACAAGGTATGGCAAAGACTTCTCAGGTAGCTATACATCAACAAGTGACAAGTAAGTTTTTAAAACCAAAAACAGAACAGAAAAGTTTTTCTACACAAAAAACATCACTCAAGTACTTAGTCCTTCCTCCTTCATACTGCCTCAGTTAAAAGTCCACCAGAGGACAACACTTTTGATTGAAAAACATAAATACAACGGGGAAAAATAAATTTGTTTCAGTATTAGGCACAAAGATCAGAATAGTTCAGTTACGACTTCTCTAAGACCAACATCCACAGCTTCCTGACTGTCCTTACAGGAATGCTGATGGAAAAGTTTACGTTTGGTTTTGAATTAGATGCATGCAAATACAAAAAAAATGGGCACATCCCAACTTTTGACTGCTGAGTGAAAAATGCAAGAACAACAGGCAAACCTTCCAGAAGCATCTGTACTTAAAGCTGCCTATTGCTTTTAATTGCATTTTCAGCATTCCTCACAGCTCTACCACTGCCTCTTCTCTCCGCTGTTCTTTTATCACTGTGTCCCACTGCCTTATGCTTGCAGTCCCTTCCAGCTATCCCAGCTTCAGTAGATATTCTTTCTTCCCCCTTTCAAACTTCAGCTTCTGGAGATGATCTCCAAAGATCCTTTTCAAATCATTTTACTGTAGCTTTATCTACTTACTCCTAAAGAATCAAGGTACAGAGAAAACAGCCTAAGAATAAGGCCTCCTTTTGACCTACAACACAGGCACTATCTTCCATCTCTCTCACAGACACCTTTAGGGCAGATCAGTAACCTTATGTCCCAGGAACACATACACATCTCAGTACAAGGCCCATGTAGGACATGTTTCCAACTTATACTTGACAAGAAATATGATATGCTCGTTCACCTCCACATTCCAAAAACTTCTAGACAACACACTGGAATCCAAAGTATCACTTTTTTTCAGCCAATGCTGAATGCATCTTCTCCCCTACCTACCTGTACATGTAAATCAAACCACTGAGGTTTTGAAGCTTTTCTCCTGTTCCAAGAGCAAGTTTCCTGCCTAGATACCATACTTTAATTCAGAGCCCATAATCCCATTTTGGCAAGTTAACCAGATACATAAGCCTTTTTGCCAAATGACCATATACAACAAAAGTTGTTGTAGCCAACTCTTAGTTTCATAAAATTGAATAGATGAGATACAGTTAATAACATTAACCACAACTGTATCACTGATTAACTGCCACCTCTGTAAGCAAACCCAGTCTTGGCCTTGTAATTAAGAAAAAGACTATATTCATCAGCCACCAGAATTACAAGGTGAAAACATGAGAGGCAGTATCACTACAGAGCCTGCAAAGAGCTCTAAAGGTTTAAGTATCACTATTAGACCTGATGACATGCATGGCCTCAAACACCACTGCCAGCTTAGTCAAGAGGAGTGGGGGAAAAAAAATGAGAGAAGCAGGTCCTATGCTGTCGACTGTCCCTCTGTAGTGAAAGCCATCAAAGCCAAATGGAGAGGATTGTGGAGAAGAGAGGCTAAACACACCAAAGGATGTAGTTTAGAATCAGAATAGGGTAGAGCCAACAACCAGACATATCCAGGGAGCACTAGTTCCTACAGTAACAGGATGCAATACCAAATTGAGCCTAGTAAAAGATGAAATGGAGACAATGCTTAGAGGTCAGGTTACTTCAGCTTAGGTGAGCAATTCACAGAAACAGGCTTCAAGGCAGCAATAGGAAAACAAAGAAGCATCATGAGCAAGGTCTCCCAGTACCAACTTTTTGCTTGTTTGTTTTGAAGGGAGAAGGATCTAGACAAAAAGAATATTACAAAGCATCACTTTAAAAGGACTTTATTCTATTTTCATGAGAACTCTGATTTTTCAAAAAGACTCTTTTGTCTCAGTCTTTTCATTGTTTACTTTCAGACTTTGCTCAATGAAGTTTCAACTTCTTAGCAAGATAGCCTGCTCCCGGTCTGTATATAAACCCCATAACCTTACTTCTCAACATACTACAAAAGACTTCAATGCATTCTAGAATTCAGTTGGCAGTAGATGTTCCAGAGATCAGATTTCTCCAACTGAAGTACAATAGAGGGAAGGGATCTGAACCAAACAACCAAAACCACAAGCACCATTGCAACAGTAACAGCTCTTCCAGCAGAGGAAAAAACAAACTTTTTTAAAGTCTCCTTCCACCCCCAGTGATTGCCTTCAACTGTTTCCCTATAAGTAGGTGCATCCTCAGTTACACAATCCTGAGTAACATGCTCTAGGAAACCCTGTTCCAGCAGGGAGGTCAGACTGGATTACCTCCAGCAGTCCCTTCCAACTTTACCCATTCATGATTTTAACTATGACTAGCTTTCTAAGCGTAGGAAGCACTACAGAATTGCTCCCTGGTACACCAGTTCTAACTCCCTCTGATTAAATATGCACAGAAAGAAAGAACATGCAGAAAGTTCTGGAGCCTGTAGGCAGCACAGCAGGCTGATAATATCCTTCTGCCCTCAGAGAAAGAGCCAGAGTTGGTAGATTGCTCAGCCTACATGAACAGCAATTCAAAGCCTTGATCTTGCCTGGACTTAATGGAGCAAATATTCCTGTTTCCTTTTTTGGATGTAATACTTTTCAAGTTAAAATTTTCCATTTCAGCTAACAGTAAGGACAAAAGTATATGCAGGTTATGCAGAATGCAGTCTTCTAGGGAGCTTTTAGAAGTGTAACTGTGGTTGTTTTGTTTGTTGGGCTTTTTTTGCATCACACAAGAGATGGCAAGTGTTCATTCCAGAACACTTCCCCCATGAATACTATCTGCACCAAAAGCTGTGTAATATAAAGGAAACTTCGGGAGTTCCACAACGAACCTGCAAAATGTAAGAACTCTAGAAGCTTCAGTCACCAAAAAAACCAATAACCAAAAAAAAACTTTCTTTGAGCTAACAGGCAATGAAAGACCATACACCAAGCATTTATTTAATCCCATTTATTTGCAGCCATGAACCATGAACACGCACTCCGTTTTCATTGAATCACAATGAATCATGGCACGGTTAAGGTCCAAGGGACCTCTGTAGATCATCTGGAATAACTGCCCTGCTGCAGCTGGGCCCCTATAGGCAGTCGTCCAGGACTCTGTCCAGATGGTTTTTCAATATCTCCAAGGCAGGAAACTCTACAGCCTCTCTGCACAACCTGTGATTAGTAGCCCTGACGGTAAAAAGTGTTTCCTGGTGTTCAGAAGGAACCTCCCATGTTTCATTTTGTGGCCATTTCACACAGAGGCTTAAGAAGAACACACCGAAGTGTGTTCAAGAAGCCACCTGGAACTCACTTGTTGTTAGCATGCAAAATGGAACAGAAGCCCCTTTAATCAAAAGAACTTCACAAAAAAACCTCAAAAAAACCATTTAGCCTATCTGTAGATGGAACGGGTTGAGGACTCACTATGCAACAACTAAATCACAACCCTCTTCCTTGCAAGCAAAAATTCTGCAACTACTGAAGTTTCTAAGCATTTGGTTTAATATACTATTTATTGAACAGCTAGAAATCTTAATTGCTGTCCTACTGTCTGAGCAATTTATGTTTTCAGCTATATCCCAAGTTAAAAGCTGCTTTAAGGACAAGTTTTCATTGCTTGGTCCCAATTTCACCTTTCTCTAAACAAATTCACCTTTCAACATCAAGTTTTATTCAAAAAAATGTCAACTATAATCCTGACATTCCATTTGACAGATTAAGAGCCCTGGTTTCAGAGTCCTTGAAAAGCAAAAGCAGTTTCTGAGGCAAATCAGGTCAACATATAGCATCCTAAGAGGAAAAGGAATTAAGGAGAGTTAAGAGAAACCAAAGATGAATTCCAATCTCCGGCATATGCTACCCATTTCTTCCAGGTGAAGTTTGGGGGGAAAAAAAAAGTCCTAGGGGAAGTCAAGTTATAGACTGCATGTGGAATTAGCTATGTGGCTATCAGAAAGCATTATTTGCCAGTGCACCAAAATCTAACACCTGGGAAGCAACATCAACAGAGCAATCTTATCTTAGAATCTGTTCCGGATTTACTCTCTTTCCAAAACACAAAAGGTATGTGCATAATCAAAAACTGTTCATCTTTTTAGCACCCGAAGAAATATGGATTGAAGAGATTCAAACCCTAGCAGCAGCTCTCAACCCACCATTCAGTGAGGTGAGCACAAGACAGGGAAAAAAACCAACCACCAAACCCCAAACATTCCATAAGTACAGCCTTTTCCAGAGGTGAATTTCAGTGCCTACCCAGCTTTCAACAGCATACAACTCACATATCATGTCTTAGTCACACACCCTGTGGAACACAGAGTAACATTTGGATGTGCCAAACTCTTTAGATTAAAGAAGTCCCAACATGTCAAATAACTTTTGAATATTTTGCATAAAGCTTGATCCTTGCACCAATTTTGTAAGCTCATAATTAGTCCACAACATAGCTACCAAATACTTAAGAAACACAAGTAACACATGAAATCTCAGGAATACCAAGCTGATCAGTTATTAAAATTGTGGCTAAAGCCGTGAGTTAGCCAGAAGACAGAAGTATTCTCAAAAATTCTGTTTATGACATAAAATGAGGAAGCCAAGAATACACTAAGTTCAACTAGACAGTGAGCTCTAGTAACAACTGACTAGCTAGCAGTACTACATATATCAGTCTTGTAAACTTCCCCAGCAACTTAGATCACATTATTATGCAAAAGTAACATTGCTGCCAATTTTTAAAGCCCAGAGCTATATCCATTTTTTTTCTCCAGTCCTAGGACTGCTTACCACTGTGTCCTACTGATACAGAGCAGTGCAAGTCTCCACGTATTTAGCACTAGGTCCTTGACAAGCAAATATTCTACACTGCAAAAATGTCAATCTGTCAGGTGAGATATCGTCAGTGTTGTAGGTCTCACGCTAGGCAATGGTGCATGTTACATCAGTCTGAGTGGATTCTTTCCCTGGGTCACCTGTGTTCTGGGCCATTCTTGTGTTACCCCCCCAAACAAGAAAATAAAAACCAATTGCTGCAGCCAGTTCCCTCATCATATAAGTTCTGTATCCAATACCATAGCTAGGTCAAGAGCACTGTGCCTAACCAAGGAACTGCTCAGTACTACTTGCTTGGACAAGACATCAGCAAAACATGAAGACTTCACACTGTGCCATGAACAGTACAATCCACATCAGACACTTAAGCCCTTCCTAGAAAGAAATACCTTCCTCAAAGCAGCATGGTGCATTTGTAAAGGCTGAAGTGAAGACCACCTGGAACAAGAGGAGAGTGCTCAGTATTTTCAGTAGGCTTCAAGCACTCATAGTTCATTTTGCACACTTGCTTTATGTTGCAGACAGACCACATCATCAAAAAGGAAAACACCTTCCTTTGTTCACTATATGACAAAGAATTAATTGCCTACACGTTTTTACAAACAAGACCTTTATATCCTGTAGTAATACTTTAATCAATATTTTCCATTAGTCTAAGAACACATCCAAGAATTCTGCTAGAATTTGCCCCACTCATTTATGCCTTAACATCTACACATATATCTAGAGATTGTTTATAAACCACATATGTACTGCATTAAGACCACATAGTTCCGCTGAGAAGCTAAAAGCAGATATTGCTACAGTAATCAGAAGCACAGCCTCATAAGATTAAATATTTCTGCAAGATATTTAGAAAGCTGCTCTAAACCAGTATTGGACATCTGAAAGCAGTTTCTATGTCTGCAAGAGGACTATCTGTTCTGTTACTCTGTTCTGAATAATGTGCAACTTCCCCTCCCTCTCAATTTGCTAATAGTTAACATCAGTACTTTTGAAGACCTTAAGTTCCCATAAGCACCCTATAGCAAGTTTTCCAGTAGTGTTGGAAACCTGTATATTATCATACCACCTCCTGCACTACAACAAATCAGATTCTGATTTAACCAACACTTGTAAAGAAACATCACAAAATAAATTACTCTTTTCTTGTCCTCCACAGATTCTCCTGTGCCAAGCAAGCAAATGAGGAAAAAGTAGTTTTCTTGATACCTGACTTTTGAAAAAGAAATAGGACTGGGAAAAAGCCTAAAACCTACCAATAGGCGGAAACATACTAACTGTCAATATAATTCAAACCTAACAAAGACAGACAGCATTCAAATTATAAAATGTTTTCATGAGGTTGAATTTCAGTCAAATTTTAGCAATACAAATACCATAATACACACAACAGCCCTAAGCACCGTAAGCAATACAGTAACATGACAAGCTTTACCAGCCTTCAGCATCATTAGGTTCAGACACAAAGATAAGACATTTTATTGGCATAACCCTGCAAACAAGACTTCCTCAGCTGAAACGAAGCTTTTTTTCACCCAATCTGTACAAAGCATCATGCTGTTCTAAAAAGTTTACTGTTGATTTTATTTCTAAAAAGGATTTAACCTGAGGATTAATCCAGCTCAGTGATTGATTTTCTTACAAAAAAAATAATTTGTGGTAGGGTACTTCCATCTTACTTCAATGATTCACTCATTTCAAGGTTCCTTACACTCCAAGACCTTTCTTTGTTGGGTACACATCGGTGACTGACACTGCTCAGACAGATTTCTTCAAAAGGCATCTCTCACAGCTACATGTGCACAGATGCAAAACACCAGCACACAGTAACTCCTGTAGACTGCACTACACCAAAAGACCTGTCTGCACACAGATGTCACATACTGAAGAGGTATCCTTCACATACAGAAATGCATCCATTTCCCTCATGTCCTTCTGTCAAAGTCCACCAGGGAGCACTGCAGTTGTATATGCCACAGTAGTGTGTACCAAACCACTTTCTGTAGTCACTTTTGTCAAAAGCCCTGTTGTCTCACACTCCAGTCCATTGTTACTATGACAACAGTATCACAATGCTTCCCAATCACCAATGTATGATTTTAGTCGTGGGTTCCTCCACCCCCACTAGCTCACAGAGAAGTCCAAATTACAGAGGAAGAAATGTAAGATTCAGCCCTAGAAGCTCTCATTTCTATGATGACTAATAGCATTTAGAAGCTGACATAGCTTAAACAAGTGGTTAGAGAAGAAACTATTTAAAGCCACAAACAAGAACTTCACTGAGAAAGCAAAAGTGTTCTTCCACTCAACCTAAACCATCAAATTTTCATCCTGTATCTCCTATCATGGAAGGTTCCTTTGAGAAAGACCCCATGAAGAAACAGTATGAGAAGAGAAGCATATTAGGTGTTTGAGCCACTGTGCATGCACAGGATTTAAAACTGTTTGCTACTTAAAGCAGGGTTCCACACAAATGACATCACTCACAGGGCAGAAACAGACCAAAAGAATTCATAACCTGAACAGTCTGATGAGCCTGCTTCCACAACAACAGATTTGGCTTTGAACAATGAGTAGCTGACTAATAAAATAAATATAGCCAGGATTTTTATTTTGCATATCTGGACAGATAATAGATGCTTTTAACAAGGACTGGTTGGCCTTAAGCATATCAAATAACAAGGTACCTTTTCTCTTATGTCAATATTAACTGCAACCAACAGACAGGAAAGCTCCACACTGCAGGGATCAATTCATGTCCTCTTAATGGAGCAAAACTAACATTTCTGGTAGACAAAAACAGTCTAAAGTTCTTCAAATTATCCTGCAGCCTAAAAAAGTTCAAATACAAGTCACTGTCTTCCCACTACACATTACGAGCTGTCAGTAATAGTAGTGTTCCAATTCTGTAGTTCAAAAGTCAAAGCAGGAATATTAACAATATTAAAAATCTTCTGATATAAACAGCAGCAATAGTTAAAACGTTCTACACAAAGTATTTGAAAGTACTTACTTAAGAGTATTTTCCAATGATTTTACAAGCCTTTGAATACCGGAGAGCTGGGATGTCTCTTTGAATCTAAGCTTCCTTCTAGAACACCAGTTCTCTAAGAGAGTCTTTAGGAATTCAGTACATCTCTCCAACAAACAACATGTATAACCAGATCCCAATAGACCTAAATTACCAATATCCCCTCTAATTCTTATTAAGAAGCTACTAGTCTTCTTACAGGCTTCTGTCGATCCAGCAGCTTAATCTACAGTCAGTGTAATTATTTTTCAGTTAAGGTACTAAAGCATCTTCCCATCACCCCACCACCACCTCCAAAAAGAACAATCCTTCAAAGAACAGAACACAATTCTGCTCTTTGATAGCACTTCCCATCAATTTTTTTTTTTTTACTATTATTATTTTTCAGGCAGTAAAATCAGATATTGCTTTAACTTTTAGAGCAATACAGTTCCTCTGCTTGGAAGACAAAACGCTCTCAGCAAAGAACAAAAACATTGTAAACCATAATAATTTCACTATTTGCTGTACGTGCCTTCTTTGCAAGAGGACCAAACAGACAACTAGTTTAATGATTGGGCACATTACCATTTCTACAACTGTTTTAAGATTTGCTGTGTACTAGTTCTACTCATAAACTACCTTCCATCAATCTTTTTTTAATCCTAACAGAAGGTTTATCTGCCCTGCAGGAGGGGTCATATGATACTCCCTCCATATCTTTCAGCCTAAAGCTGCATAATAGCAGAAGGTAATAACTACTGGATTCTTCTTGTTCCCCACTTGTGAGGAAGCTGTGGGGAATGTCTTCACATTACTACAAAGAGGCATTTAAATAATAATGATCCCTACATTAAGGACAGGACCTATACATTGGAAAACCTGTCAGCTTAAAGAAGTTTTAGCTTGCTTGCTTGCTGTATCTTTCAAGTGCAAAAAGGTAAAGATAAAAAAAGAAGTTACACAGAAGTCCTCTGGTCAAAAAGACACAAACTGCACCTTAACAATACCATTAGGTCCCTTCATAGCTCTGGGACAAATTCATCCACAGGATCTTTGCAGTAGATTTTATAAGTAGCCAGAGGAAGTCAGTAAAAATATTAGTCTAGTGTCATATTAAGTAATTCCTGATGAATCCTTAGCACTGCATGAACTAAAAGTGATTTTTAAAAAATTTTTTGCTTTGTACAGTGATGGAGATTTTTCAGCAGACATAACTTTTTATTTCCCTAAAATTACTACAGAATCCTGTATGTCCAGATCCATAAATCATGGCATCATCTCAGAAGATGTTCATGGTTTGCACATCTTGAAGGAAGCACTCAGAAACTAAGCAGGTGTGTGATATCTGAGATAATAAATAATAGCAGTCCTGTACATATCACAACACTTAACTGGAGATCCACCTGGAAGAAAATAAATCTCTGTGAGAACAAACACACTGAAGGGCAAAGCAAACCCAGACAAACTGCATAAGCACAGCTTTTGTAAGATTATTTTTAGCCTAGTTTTCTTTAACAAAAAAAAACCAAAACTGCTACACAAACAGTTTTAAAGGAGCTGTTTGCACCCAGGAAATACTTTCAAGCTACTCCTGTGCACTGTTCAGCAACCAAAAAACCAAACCAGAAAGAACATTAGGCTACCCTATAAATCTACTTCACCCAGTTTTGGTGTCTATACCCATCATATCAAGCACTCACCCTTAAAAAAATGAAGGGGAAGGGGAGGCAGGGGGCAGAAATACCAGAATATTCAACAGGGTAACACAACAGAAGACTATGTTTTTCAGCTTGGAAAAGAGACATTTGAGGGGAAAAAAAAATAGAGGTCTATAAAGTCACGAAAGATGTGCAGACTGAACAGAAATAGCATTCACTAATTCTCACCAAAGTCCTGAATCACTTGCAATAAAAGTCATCAAGAAATCAAGAATAATGTTTTCAAAAAAAGGGTTGTTTTCTTTCAGCAAGACTATTAAACTGTAAAATTCTCTTGCCACAGATCACCTTCAAAGTCAAAAGTATAGCACCATTTAAGTGAACTGGAGCTTTCAACAACTTCATATACAAACTGCTATGCAACACAGCCCAGATGCAGTCTCTACCAAGTTCCTACATTGCTGATTGCTATGAGAAAAGAAGGATACATTCAAGATACATTCATAGTCTCTGAGCATCATGGGGTATCTATTATTTTTGGAAAAAAGTAAGCTACCTGGATCTTCATTTGAAAGTCACTACTACAATCAGACTAAAGAAATAGGTAATTCTTTCTCCCCAGCCCAACATGCAGAACAGTCGCCACCCTGACATCAAAGCATTCCTCCAAACACACTTTGCAGAGTTCACTACTCATTCATTATTCCATGAGCAAATACAGCACTGAGAAACAAAACCACTTTTCATTAGCTCTAGAAGCAGTTCACAGGCACTGAAAATGCATCTTCCTGACAGATAAAGCAATCCTAGAATTCATAAATACTGGAGGACACTAACAATGGGTTTCAATGCTTCAATAAATTTAGTCCAAAAAGTGATTACATAAAGCAAACAATGCTTTCAGATGGATTTAATTACTTAGCAACTAAACAAATCTGCACTGATTGAATATATTGTAAGACATGGTCAGCAAACCAGCTGCTTATCAAATCCACACTTCCAGACCCAGAACACAACAGCAACTGCCACCCAAAAGAGCCACAGCCCGTGTTCCTCCCAAACTCAGCACATTCACATTCTCTCCCTACACTCTCCTATGACTGTGATATGCAACCAGTAAAACAGCAGAAAAGAACTCGTATCAGCCATTTGCTGTCTTACAGTTTCCTGCATGGAAGTTTGTTCACTGTCTTGTGAGTTTTCATCAGTTTACGTATAGTCCTTATTTCTATATAAGCTTCTCAGTGGCAGGGTTTGTGCCTACTACTCTAAACTCGGCTGTACAGCTGAGCACTCACAGTTCCTTCAGCACAAATATACACTCTCCATTCCAAGGCTAACGTCAGACACAAGCATTCTATTGCTGTAGCACAATCACTACCTATATTTTGTTGGTCTTTCCAACCTGCTTCAAAGCCGTGAGTTTTCCTCTTAGAAATCATTAATCATGAATGTGCTGCATCTCTGTTCAATTATCACTTTTTCCTTTTTTGGCCTGTAAAGTGGCCAAAAAAGTGTTCTATGCTAGAAATGATAAAGAAAATATGCAGCCTGGGATGGCACAGAAGAAGGAAAAAAAGAGAAGATAAAGTGGAAAATTCCACCCATTATATCATTTGGAAGAAGGTGTCAAGAATTGGTACCCAAAAATGAAGCTAGATGACTAATTTCTACACAGTCTATCACTTTTCAGACAGATATCTAAGTTCAGCAATAAATTCTAGGTTATGCCAGGATTTCCAGACACTGTTCTTCAATCTGTTTTTTAAAAAGCATTCCTTACTTGTTTAATAAGGAACACTCTAAGGACATGTTCTTTGATTTGCTTTTTTCATTTTAACTTTTTTGTATCATATCTGCTGCAACAGTCTACACTTAAGGTATAAATAGCAGTACTGTACAGTGTATTCCAAAACTATTCAAGTATTCCTAGTCAGAATTCATGCCCTAAACAAATCATTGTTCCATTATCCCTGTGTATAATGTATTCCTTCAAAAGATTTTGAGATTAAAGCTGAAGACTTCAATATAAAACTTATATATATATAACTGTTAGAAACAGGAACTTTGCTAAAAAAGGCAAAACATGCTTGCCCACTAGACATAAACTGCAAACAAACTCACTGCAAACATGAAAGTACAGACTTCTTTGTCTATACTCATGTCCCATTAGTTTTATGGAATCAACTAAATCCCAAAGTAGCATCACACTACGGTACATATTAAATCTGGTGATAGTGACGCTGCCTTCAGTAATAACTCTCCCCTTGACAAATAAAATATCTGAGTGAAATACAACATACATGGATAACTATAACTAAACTGAATATAACAGCATCATGCTTGCTTGTTTAAAATAAATTTTTTTAAAATTTTTATTTTTAAATATTTAAAATTTTTTTTAAATTAATAAATATTTTAAAATTCTTACAAAGCTACTTGAAGGCAGATTGGAGAACTGCATCTAGTGCTGCAGCCCTGCTCCATGCTTCCAAGGAACCCTATAACTGCAGCAGACAGCTGAAGAGCTTTGGGATTTCATCAGCAAGTACCACATGCTGAACTTGTACATATACATGGATTATCCCCTAAGTCTAGCATCGACATTTAGAGTCACAGATCTAATTGTGGACAGAATACAGAATGAAGTTCTGTGCAGTAAAAGCCATAAATTTAATCCTGTACTTCCTTTCACCAAACCCACAACTTCATGCTGAATCATAATGAACTTTAAAGGTACCATCAGTTCTTTGATTATAGAAATTAGATCTAAATAATCTCAAATTACTGCCAACACTGTACATAAAAATTAATGTACCACATAATCTGCCCCTCGATCTGACCTGCCCAAACTCCTCCAGAGAGAATCAGAGTCTTTAGACAGACCACCCAAAGCAACAGTATCCCTGCTGCCCCCCACTGCCAAATCCTAAAATCTTCTGATGCAACCATCTTCCATCCTATCACCTATAAACACATGTGTGTGCTGCTGTACCCTCTCCAACTTTTTCAAAACTGAAAAAGACAAATCTTTTCTAAAGCAAACAAAGCCAGTACCCCCTTAAGGTCACTTTTCTAATCAGCCTCTTACTGTCAAACTTTCTCCCATTTAATTTGTATTTTCAGACAGCAGTTCCCAAAACCAGGCAGACTCTAGCATTGAACAGCGCAAAGTAATTATTTCCTTTAAGTTCCATACAAAACTCCAGTTACTGACTGGAATTAAGCTTACTTACTGACTGGAATTAAGCTTACTTTTCCATTCAACATTATCACAGTAGACTGTTACTGGAACCTACTATATCAATGGATCTCCTTTCACAGTACTGCTAAATAATCAACTATATTCAATTTCTAAAGAATATTCTCCATATGTTTTACTTTGCATAGAGATAAAGTGGGGTCCATTACATCCCTTGCAAAAATGAAGAAACAGACTGAAAAACTATATTTGAGTTTTCCAATTTTCTTTCCCTCAATTTTTGATGTTCATTTTTAAGTAATGACTTCAGTATTGCAATAAAGCTAGTGCCAGATTTTTCTCTATAAGTTTTGCAGCTTTCTCTGCAGGAATGTAATAAAACTTTCAGCAAAAAAATATTTGAAATTCTGAGAATTGTGGCTTGTTATCTGGCTAACATTTAGAACATATAGTTCATCATCTTAACTGAAGTTCCTGAAAGTCAGGCTTTCCTTTACACATTTGATAAAAAACACGATACTGAGCAGATCATTTTACTCAAGTTAGAAGATGTGAGAAGAGCCAGAATTGATATATAATTTCAAGAAACTGATCTGAGTGTAAAAAAATAAAAATAAAAATAGAAGTTCCCATTTGGAAACTAAGTAATACTAATTACACTGCAAAAGTTATAAACAAACACCACAAAAGTTATAAACAACCTGACTGAAAAGCTCTTTATATGTTCTCAACACATTTAAAATGATTGAAGTGTTCAATTTTATTTGAAATTGCTTTGGCTCCAGGCTACCAAACACATGCTGAAGATAGATCACCGCCGTGAACAATGGTGTCCTGTAACTTGTAGTGGAAAGCTCCAAAGAACTGGTTGTTTCTCCATCCTGTACAGAATGAAAGGTTAACCATCTTCCTAACCACTAATACAACATATAGAGCAGCTCGAAAAGCAAAGACTATCTAGTTAAACTAATTTTCTTGAAAGCAACCAAGAAAGACAAACTTATATGTTCAGATTTTAAATATTGTAATTTAACAGGCAAGGAGACTTCACCCAACAGCTCCAGGATTGTTTTTCAGAAACAAGTTCTGCAAAACTTGTATTATATCCCACAAAAAAGTAAGTCTTAAATTACTACCACTATACCCACCTGCTAGTTTAAAAGAAGCTAGCTTTTAAGAACAAGCAATATTTTTCATCTCAAGTTCAGCACATAAACAATTACAACTGCACAAAACATATCTGGTAAAATTGCAACATAACCAGTGGCAGACACTTACCAATGCACACATCTATCTTCCCCTTGATAGCAGCTTCATGCAAAGGAGTGTAGTTCCAATTGTCTCTGGCATTTGGGTCGGCCCCTTGACACAGTAACAGACTGACCACTTCTGCGTGACCAAAGGAGCAGGCGTTGTGAAGGGGGATCAGCCCTCCATCGTCACGGGCGTGAACATTGGCTCCTGTCTGTAGCAAGTGCTCTACAACATCCTTCCTTCCAAAACCTGTAAGAGAACATATTTCTCTTCATGTGTCTGGCAAAACAACATAATTTAATATTTAAAACTGTTCACTGTTCCAGTACACAGATACCAAACTACATTATTCATGTTCTTCTTACACTTACTTCATTTCACCAGGAAGTAAAACTATACTCACCTGCTCCAACAACAGCTGAACAATTCACTTACACTCATGACAGAGCTGAACTCTGTTGTATTATCATTACCTGCCTGCCTGCCTGCCACTCTATCTCATTAAGAAGTTTTACAGTAGGCTTGTCATTCTTTTTCAAGAAAAGCTTATTATGAATTTTTAAAAAATATATAATCTGTATGTAACTAAAGCAAGCATCTTAATCTTACATACTATCTCTTGATACAGCTCTTCATCTAAGAGAAAACTTCATATTAATAAGCCCTGAAGGACAGTTCCAGTGCTCAGGTAGAACAAACTTATCTCAACCCGAAATATGTTCTTGCTCTTTTACAGAGTCCAACAACTTCCAGCTGACAGATAAGTTGACTCAAGGCCTCAGCTGGGACATAATACCTCAGGAAGGTCCCAGTCTAGGAATGTAGCCTCTGTTATGACCAGGGAAGACATCACCACAAAGCCAGCATTATCAAACCAATACACTTCAAAATTTGGCATCACTGTGCCAGGCCCCAACACCTTTAGCTTGTGGTCTACAATGAGCCTGGCAAGGTTCCACTGCCCAAATCTGCTTCCCGTTGCTCCAAATGCCTTAGTACAGCAGTCTCTAAACTTTTGATTGCACACTCTATCAGCAAAAAAATGTATAGTGCATAGATTATAAATATGCACAAAAATAGAAACTTTAAAAAGCTTAAAGATGAAATAATAGCTGTTTCTAAATTTCCATTATATTTATTAACAGTACAAGATATATTTTCTTCCTGGACCCCAATGAAATATTTTACACACTCTACTTTGGAGACCACTGCCTTAGAGGACAGGGCAGGGCGGGAGGGAGGGAATCAAGCTCAAGAGGGACAGTTTGAATTAAAACACAAGTGTTCATTTTCATACTAGGTTGTATCTCAAAGGCTGGAATGCATTTCTTATAAACCTCAGGGCTAAAAGCAGTATCACTGTACATTTAAAAAGACTGTCACTTTAAGAGTTATTGTGTCTTCTGGTAATCATGTATACCAACCAGCTTAGGGATGAAGAATTCCTCGTGTATGAACTCCATTTATAAAGCAGCTGAATTAAATGCCACAGCTTATAGATTGTATTAGTCCACAAAGCATTATGTCACTTCTGGAAGACACAGACAAAGTTCAAGTGGTGCAAAAAAGCTGTCAGTTCTCCTCCAGATGACCATGTAACACAGCACAGCAAAATGCTGCTGAAACAGTGACAGAAATGGTTTTCAAAAGTCAGCACCCTCTGTCTCAGGCAACAACTCACGCACAAAGACCTCTCAAATTGGAATGTTTTACCCCAGAGTTGCAGCCCCTGAACAGGACCTCCATTTCAATGAATTAAGGCCTCTTTTTGCCAGAGTAGTGCACCAGTTACAGCTACGCAGACAGGTAACTTGGAATTAACATGCTTTTCCCCCACAGTCCATACGGCAAGATTTCTAAGCCAGATCTAGCAGCTTTGTATCCACATCAGCTTATCCAGTTAAGGCTAATGTTAAAACTTGACATGCAGCGTTCAGCCAGGCTGCAGGACAGAGTCCTTCAACACACTTTGAAGGACAGAAGTTTTCTACAAGCTGACTAATGCAGAGCCAAAACAAAAAAAAAGCCCCTTTTACCAAGGCTTACTATGGTTTGAGAATTCTGATGACAGTTTAACAAAATCTTTATTTCTTCCTAAAGAAGTATTCTTCTACAAAACACAAACAAGCAGATGGAAGAAGCATCTGGGGAAGACACCATGGATACAAACACAGACACTCACATCTAGTGGAGACTGTAGCAGTTCACTCCTCGGTCAATCCTGTGTGGTAACATAGCTCAGGGGCTCCAGCTAGTAAGTCCAGCCTGATTACTTTTCTATCTTTGTAAGCACTCCCCCATTCCCACTGTACAGAGCCCTCAGCTGCTTCAGCAGAGATGCTGGACCATTACAAGTTAACAAACTGGGCAGAGACCAAAGTGTTTTTTTTTAATACATGGGGCTAAACAGCAGTTCAGCAGCTGCTCCACAAGCTGCTGAGTCCCAAAAGCTGCATGGAGGGGCCCACAACCAGACTGACACCCCATTCAGCAATACAATTTTAGCCAACCACTGTAGATGAGTCAAAGCCTTCTGATACATTATACAGAGATCACTGTACATTAGAAATTACAGTACAGAAATGGAAGCATGTGAATCAAAACTAGTATTATTAAAAGTGAAATTTATTTATCATGACAAAACTGCTACCAGAAGACATGTTTTTCTTAACTAAACCACCAGCGAAGTCACTGCTACTGTAAATCACTGCAGTTTCCAGCAGGAAAAGTCTTTTGTTTGTTTGCTTCTGTTATAAAGCAGTCAAGGAACATCACCTGTAAGTCTCTAAATAGAAATTGACAGTTTAAATGGGTGCAACAGCAAACAAAGCATATCTGCTCCCCGAGTAAGGCAAACAGGCCTGGGATATAAAGAAAAGAACTAAGCCCTTGAAGTTCCCACAGTTATACTGTTTATTTAACTGGCAAAGGAAAATTGAGCAAGACAAGAATTAGGATAGGGTGCTTTCAACTAAACAGTGAATCAACAGACTTTATTAGCCTTTAGCTTTTATATACTGAACTATTAAAAACGGTGCTGAAACCGCACAAGCATTTGGTTTACAGGTACTTCTTGTCTATCAAGGAAAAACCACCTGAGTATACCTGAAAATTAAGATTCCTTTTCAAATTGTTCAGTGTTGTAATTTTCAGCACTACACACATACTTCAAGGTATTGCTGGACATGGGGTCATTGATAAGGGTATCTTTGATACCTCTTCTGTTCAGTCCTCAAAAAGCACTGTGAGGCTCTAAAGGCTTATGGGATTTTATCCCACCACAGCACTCATCTTTCAGAGAAACAATTATGGGAACAGCTTCCCCACCACTATCTGCAAACCTAAGATGTTGAATTGACAACGTGCCAGAAAGTCTTTAAAATTATCACATTACCCAATCTGATAAAGCAGTTGTAGTTACAAAAACTCCTGCAGAGTCAGGGTCATCTTTCAGTTAAAAAAAAAAAAAAAAAAAAAGAACAAAATACATGCAGAGCCATTTGTGACAGATGAAGCACATATGATTCAGTTTAAACTAAAGCAACCTATGTGACAACATTTAGGATGACTTTCAAGACCCTACTCTTGCATACTTCCATTGCACCTTTAATTTACAAGGTCTAATGAAGAGTTCCTAAGAAAAGACCTGCAATCCAAGACCCCAAAAGACAAACAAATAGAAGGTTCCTACAGAAAACATCGAAAACCAAAGAAACCACAGAGAATAGTCCCATTTAAAGGGCCAGCATGCAAGCTTGTTTTGATGAGATTCACCTGTCAGTTTCAACAGCACACTCATGGACAGGGTCCCTTATCAGCTTGGGCTATTTCACACAGGCAAAATGCACAAGCTTTGCCCTCATTTTAGCTTGTTTACACAATTCTGAATTTTTAGGCAAGTTTTAGTACCGCAAAAAACATTGTCCAGGAGAGAAAGGAAGAGAGAATGGGACATTGTAAAATGTCCCATTATAAAAAGGCAGCAACAAGAGAACATCTGAAATTTAAGGGTGAAACAGTCACCAGCCAAACCAAAGAAAAAGGCAAAAATTCAGAGTGACTGACAGGCTCTTCATTTCTCCAGTCATCTCACAGAAACAACTGATGACTAAGGCCTAGTGAAAGTCAGGAGCTGGACATAGCTATGATGGTTTTATATAAATTAAGAGATGGGCACAACAATTCACAGAAAACACCACTTAACTAGTTCTCTGCCAATGCTGTATTCTTGGCCTTTTTTCTCAAGTTCGGCCAAAAGTGACAGATACAAATTGGAAAAAGGCTTTAGTTAACAAACCAGTAGCTTGAAATTAAGCTAAAAAAAAAAACTTTTAAATGCCATCAGACAAGATGAACACTACTTACTTCTACTGCCATGACAACACATCCTGCTCTGAGACCACAAGCTTGTCATGTTCCATCTCTTTTTGTGTCATCAAATCAAAGGAACAAGAGGCAACAGGCTGAGCAGGCTGAATGACTGATGGGAGAAACAACACAAGGAAAGTAACTGGAGCACCAGTTGATATCCTCTGTTATACACTCCTATTAGGGCTTCCACCTTAAACCTCCGTTCAGTTAGTCACAACCTTTCACATGGTAACTGTTTATACTCAATTTCTAATAGGCCCAAAAGACACAATTCCTTGCCCAATTTCAAGACCCATTTTCAGAAAGTTTGGTAAAAAAAAACAACCAAAAAAATGGAAGAACACCCCTCTAGAATTGGAAGAATGCTTTCCCCAGTGAGCATGAGTAGTTAGTTTGATCAATTTAAGTACAGCTGTACTGCTTCATCTGCTGCCCAACTAATCACTTGATCATAACACAGCATGAATTCCTCCAAATGCCAATTTCAACCTCTGCAAAGCTGCTGTTATATGCAAAGTTTGACTTATGACATGAAATATTTCTAATTCTCATCAGGTATATTTCTTCTTCCTTTCACCTGCTTGGTCTTAAGAACACAATTACTCCAAAAGGAGTTAAGTTTCACAAAAGTGTAACACACTTGTGTACAGCACACCTGTAGGTATTACTGTAACCTTAAAAAAAGCAGAAAAGATGCTCTTATTAAACATAACACCCCTTGTTAGAGCACTAAACAGAGCTTATATGAGAATACAAGCCCTTGAAGTGGAAGAGTGTCTTAGAGACACACAACCTTTTGAGGCAGAACACAATTAAACTGAGTGATTTAATTAGGTAAACTAAAGAGCCTTCAAGCTGGGGAAAAGGGCCAGCTGATCCAGTATTACTAAGGGTCTGAGATTTTGGATTTATATCCCCTTGTAAATTCCTTCAAAGGATTTTTAAATGGGAAGGAGACACATTGCACAAAGTATTGGAAGACAATCGAAGAGAACAAGTTATTAGTCACAGACAAAGCAAGCTGAACTTCCTACAAAATAATACACTTGTGACACTAACTGAGTTCAAGTATTACAAATGTTGCAAAAAACATAAAAGAAAGAATTCCAAATTCAAAGCCAGTAATTTATCACTTCATCTTTTTCCACATGAAAACTGTACATTTTGCAGACTCTGAGCCTGTAGGGCTGCCAGGATGATTCCTAATTGACTACACAATTTGCATTCTTCATTCTGTCCTATGAATCCAGATGAAAATTATTAACCCTGTCTTAAGTTGCGTAACTTTAAGGCAGAATTAACCAGTGACTTAGTTTTACAATTAACATGTGAGTAAGGTCAGATCTCTCCTATGATGAGGATGTATCAGATAACTGCAACAAGTTGAGTCAGAGTAGTTTAAGAATGGTATCTCAAGCAAGGCTTTCAGAGCAATTTAAGCTAATTTGCTGTACATTGCACCACAGGTGGAGTGGTCAATTCAGGTGTCTCTGCATAGATTGAAAGTGTGTAATAACAACTACTTCTTGCCATTTTCTGGCTCTCCCTTAAGGAACACTCTGTAGCTTGTTATATCAGTTCTGCCTCCTCAGTTGTTTATCTCACTCACACATGTCAAAGCACCATGCATTTTTATGATTAACAGCTTGCTACTTGAGAAATCAACTTAATCAGTTCTCTTAAAACTCTGACCACTGACTGTTTCCAAACCCAAGTGAGATCCCTTTGCCTTCAGGATTAAAGCTGTATACTCTAGACATTTTCAAAAGAATAAGCCAGCCTTCACAAAAAGTTTTGACTTCCAGCAGTTATTACTAGCGACATCAAAGGCATGCTTACAGAAAACAGCTTTCCCCAAACAGCTTTTTGCCATTACTACAGATACAAGCAAAAAGAAAACAAGGTTTTCAGTGCATCACTGTTGTTCTATCAAGTCACCTTAAATCAGGTTTCTCCAAGCCTGAGCCTGATACTACCAAGAGCACTTCACTCTTTGATCCCAGCTCCGTATCTTCCAAAAGCCACTTCTGGAAACCTTCATCTTTTCCTTAGTACAGAAGTGGGTATTGAGCCACAGTTCGGCAATTACTCTCCGTATCTTTGGGTTAAACACTAGAATAACTCTAAAGCTAAAGTAACATGTTGCACAAGGACTTGAGGGGGATAACTTCACGATCAGAAAGAGGTTAAACTTCTCATTAAATGGGTGTGGAACTGGACCAGCTTATGACTATGGCTATATGAAGAAACTGGCTTGGACTCAGCTCATTTCTACCACGTCCATCCGCCTAGTCATTTCTGAAAGAGATGCTATTACTAATGACTTACCAGCAAGGACTAGGCCTAAAAACATATGAATCAAGGTGTCAACAGCAAATACATATATATCCTTTTGCAGGACTAAACCCTGTTTCAGAAGGGAAGAAGTAAGTCTGTAACACCAAGCTGGCTCCGGGAAAAAGCTGGGATTTCAGACAAACACTTCACAGGAGTTCTGCCCATCCAGGCATATTAAAGGTAGAAAAGTCACAGAAAGTCAGCCTTTGTATGTGAATGCTATGCATGGAGGATGACACACAGAGCCAGGAAAGCATCAGTGCCAACCTGCTTCAAACACAGTGGAGCAATACAGGCACCCCAACTCGCAGACCACATAATGATCCACAGAATCAGGATCTAGGCTGAGAGTAAAATATCCCACACAAAGTATACCTAAGATGTGACACATTATCGCATAGACTGAAATCAACCAAACATTCAAAAAATGTCAATAGCATTCCCCAGAGGTGAAAAAAAAAAAGCTATCTCTCACATACAGACAGAACAACCAAATCATTTGGTTACCCAGGAAAAAGAGGTGTTTTGTCAACTATGTGACAACAACATCATCTTATGCAAGATTGTAATGACAAATTTTTTCAACTACTGAAGGGCATATAATACAGTAAATATCTTTATAATCCGGTGAGATAAACAATGACAGTTAAGATCTTCACCAAGGAAAAGAGGTAACACATCTTTAGATCAAAAGAGTGCAGTGGAAAGGCAAGGGAGTGAAATAGTTTGCCTCATTCAACCCAGTTTGNTGTGACAACAACATCATCTTATGCAAGATTGTAATGACAAATTTTTTCAACTACTGAAGGGCATATAATACAGTAAATATCTTTATAATCCGGTGAGATAAACAATGACAGTTAAGATCTTTCCCAAGGAAAAGAGGTAACACATCTTTAGATCAAAAGAGTGTGTGCATGTATTAATACCTCCATTTTATAACTTCACCTACTGTTTTCCGGAAGAAGAGAATCATTAAGCAGAACACAGGATATTCCAGTGAAGAGGGTGGAAAGTACAAGAGGAAGCAAGCTACTTTTAATACAACTCCAATTATTTAATGAACTCCTTACCACAGGATGAGTTTCTAATAACATGTTGAAACTGGGTTTTGCTCAAACAGTTGCTGAGCTACAAACTGTAGGAAGAGTACTCAGAGAAGCATCATATGAAGAGGGCAAGTGCATAACTCTTCCCCAGACATCTGCTTTTGGCCACCAGTACGGATAAAATACTGAGACAAACACACCTTTGTTCACGCCTAGCATAGTTGCTTTTTAATTTTTTTAGTTATACGCAAGATACTTTCCATTGAAATAAACTGAACACAAAAGCTGTGCATGTATTAATACCTCCATTTTATAACTTTCTTTATTGTGTGTTTTAATTCACTCAATCACTTTCAAGTCTGTAGAATCTGCTTTGTGGGTGCTGCCAGACAATATCCAAATTTTGCACTGGTACCAGAGACTCAAATATCCTGCAATCCACACAGCAGTTGACACAGTACTAAGTTTTCCACTTCCAAGCATGTGTACTTCTATAAAAGAATCCCTCAAATCACTTGCAAAGAAAAAGCTGAACACCACACATCCTGAAAGACAACAAGAACTTCAAGAGATGCTCTGCTAGAATAACAATCCAGTTGGAGGACAAAAGGCAAATGATCCTTTCTTCAGCCTCTTTCTGCTTGCAAGAGAGGTCTATAACACCCTTATACGGCCTCAATATTAATTTCTGCCTTATTAATAGCTAGGCAAAGCAGGTCAGCTTTAGTCAACACACCACCTGACATTTCAAAATAGAGTTGAAAAGCTGATTGCCCTTTACTCACATCAATTGACAATTCAGATACTCCAGATAAAGAAAATGTGGGTAACACCATTGCGTCAACATCATGTGGTCATGCACATTTTACCTGGAAGCAAATAATGCACAGACAACTCCAGCTTCTAGGAACAGCTTTAGGTCTAACTTCAGCTTTTAAAATAATTGATTATAGATATTTCAATTCTCACCTTAACCCAGTTTATGCATGTGCCAAGGATTCCAAATGCTCTCAAAAGTCACCCCTTTTAAAGTCCTTCTGCCATGAGAAAGGACATAAAAGTGATTTTTAAATTAGAAACCTCACAAAGCTCAATGGAAGCCTGAACTTAGTATTTTTTACAAGAAACTAAAACTGGGGAAGTTGTCCTTCTCTATTACAGTAAGTAACCTACCTGCCTTGCACTGCTGCCAAAAATGACATCTGAAAAAAACAGATTGAGCTGGGCAGGGAGAAGTACCTGGGGGAGGGGGGAAGAAAAATTAAAATCCGTCTATCCCTAAAATTGGGAAATGAAGAAGAAATTAGAAGAATTCCTCTTTCACAAATTTCACGATCAGGAGTGAAACTCTATTAAGAGTTTAGCTTTAAGAAGTTTGAAAAAAGCAGTTTAAAATATGACACATTGCACTCTCAATCTCCCATTCCCCTAGTGAAGGCCATACGATTCACAGCTAGGTATGGCTCATAAACATTATGAAGCTGTTAGCTGTTAGCCAAAACACAGCTTCATACACAGTAGATTCCTATGCTCAAAAGCAAAACAGTTTTATTTCTCCTTTTGCCAAAAAGAAGATGAAATCAACACACTGCATTATTGCTAGATATACACTGCCTAAAATCAGTTGCATTCAAACAACGTGCTTGCTTACAGGCCTTTCCAAAATACAGGACCTAAAGATCTCTGTAATAAGAAATCTGCCTAAGACTATTACATGCCAAATCCACTTGGACGAGACATGCTGTGATTTGAGATAATATAGGTATCTAAGTCTCTAAATCTAGAAAAACAGAACAGGAATTTGTTAGGTACAACAACTTCACCTACTGTTTTCCGTATGCTACAAGGAATCACCTCCCACTACTATTACAGTAACATCTTATTGACACTACCAACTTTCAAAGCCTTACCCCCTCAAGTTTTGTCCATTTCTTCCCTAATCAAAGTAGAAGTTACCACTGCAGCCTCAGCACTACAGTCTGTACTAGCAGAAGTTACAACTTGAGATCTCAGAGTTTTAAGGGAAGCAGCAAGGTCTAGCTTTAAGTCTAAACCCGAAATAAGCAGAAAAAAGTCAAGCCTTCCATAACTTTAAGAACTTCAGGTGCACACATGCAGCAGCATTATTTTTCCAGGGTTCACCCAAATTAAGTCCATCTCTGTACTCCAGAAGTTCACTATATTTTAAACTCCACTTGCATAAGACCATGCTTCACTGGCAGAGCTCAGGGACTAGAGAAGAAAAAAAAGGAAATAGCTCAGGACCAAAAGTTCCCTTAGGGGCATTGTGAAATGCCACTTGTACTTTGAAAACAAATGAAAACAAACCCACACAACCTCAGAGAGTATTATCTGACTGATAAATTGCACAGCACTATTTAGGTTCCAGGTAACATCATGCCATAAAGTGTTCCATTTTGTTATTGATTTCAACACAGCGTTTCAGACCCCTATGCCAGCATTTAAATACTGACCACTCAATACAGTCTTATTACCTTAATTTATGTGTACTAGTGCATCACTTAAAGCTCAAACAATATCTGTGCACTTCAGTACATAAGGTCCCGTCCTGTGCCACACATCAGAAAGCCTTCAGCCCGACCACAGACCTAGCAGTTGTACAAGTCCTGAGTTAGGGCTGATGATTTAAAACACCTTCCTCAGTTTACTTTTATCATGAACTTTGTGTGCCTTGACCCCTCAGTGAGTATCACATACCTTGTAAAAGATGTTCTTTTTATGAACTACACTAACCTGTAACAGCTTTACTTGACAAACGGTAACATTTACTTCCAGGTAACCTACCTTGTTGGACATCACTGTTAAACTGCTTTTATGACATTAGTTCTGATCACAATTACTTTTCTGTGCAAAGAAGCATATTCTTTTCATGACACATCTGTAACTTTTACCAAGTTCAGCTGTTCCACTTCACCTTTTTCCCCAGCCCACTCGGGCCACTAGAGATGCAGAGATCAATCAGCAGCTATGCCCAAATGAAAGGAAAACAAGTTAAAAAGTGCAAGGCATCAAAACTTTCTACCAAATCCATGTACATCGCAGGGGTCCATGAGCTGCTACAACACACATGAAACCCTTACTTCGAGCCAACTCTGGCCTGGATTTGTTTCTCACTTCCTAAGCCCACGTGCACAAGTTTGCAGCAGCCCATGTGTCAAACACAGAGAACACCATCCACACTTTTAAATCATACGGTCTCTTCACGCCTCCAGGATCTCCTCTCCCACTCGTTTCATCCAAAAGAAGGGGATTTTACAGCCATGCCTCCGCAGCCTGTAGCGAAACGACACCGGGGGATTGAGTGCGTATGCTCACACTCTTCTCCCAGCTCAGGCTTGCGCTCTCCCGACAGTCCTGGGGAACCAGGTCGCGCCTGACCCTCCCCGTCCCGCCCACTGTCACAGCGCCGAGCCGGCGCGGGAGGCACCGGTACCCACCGGCGGCGAAGTGGAGCGGCGTGGACTTGCGCCCGGCCATGTCCTTGGCGTTCACGTTGCCCGTGTCCACCAGGCGCTTCACGCGCGTCACGTCCCCATTCCTGCAGGCCTCCAGCAGCTCGCGGAACGCGCCGCTCGCCGCGCCCGGGCCCGCCGCCTCGGGGCTCTCCGCCGCCGGGCTCGATGCCGCCGACGACGACGCGGACGAAGAGGAGGAAGACGAGGAGGAGCCGCTGGAACTGCTGCCCGAGCCCGGCGGAGGGCCCGGCACGGCGGCGCCCGCGCCCTCCGAGCACTCCGCGGCCGGAGGCCGGTCTGTGTCG
>VYXB01001089.1:1113797-1150703 GCA_013397135.1 Pachyramphus minor
GGGGGAGCTGGAGGCGCTGAACCTGAGCGGGCGGGGGCTGGAGGAGCTGCCCGAGGAGGTGGGCGCCGCCCTGAGCGGGTTGCGGGTGCTCAGCCTACGGCGCAACCGGCTGGGTCGCCTGCCCGCCGCCGCCCTGCGCCACCTGGGCCGCCTGGCCGAGCTCGACCTCAGCCACAACCGGCTGCGGGGCCTTGGGGACGGCGGGGCGCTGGCGGGGCTGCGGGGCCTGCGCAAGCTCAGCCTCAGCCACAACGAGCTGGGCGCTGAGGGCCCGGGGCTGTCCCCGCGACTCGCCGAGCTCGGCTGCCTCGAGGAGCTCGACCTCAGCTTCAACCGCCTGCGCCGCCTGCCCGAGGGCCTGGGCCGCCTGCGGCATCTCCGCACCCTCGACGTCGACCACAACCTGCTGCCCTCCTTCCCTGCCCCGCTGCTGGAGCTGGCCGCCCTGGAGGAGCTCGACTGTTCTGGCAACCGCCACCTCGGGGCTCTGCCCGAGGGCATCGCTGCCCTCCGCCGCCTCAAGATCCTCTGGCTGAGCGGCACCGGGCTGGTGGCCCTGCCCGAGGGCCTCTGCCAGCTGAGTGCCCTCGAGAGCCTCATGCTGGATGGCAACCGGCTGCAGGCCCTGCCTGCTGGCTTCGGCAGGCTGCAGCGGCTCAAGATGCTGAACCTCTCCTCCAATCTGCTGGGGGAGTTCCCCTCTGCCATCTTGGCGCTGCCCAGTCTGGAGGAGCTCTACCTGAGCCGCAACCAGCTCACCGTGCTGCCCTCTCGCCTCTGTCAGCTCCACCAGCTCCGCACCCTCTGGCTGGACAACAACCGCATCCGCTACCTGCCTGACTCCATCGTGCATCTCCACAGCCTGGAGGAGCTGGTCCTGCAAGGCAACCAGATCGCCATCCTGCCTGAGGGCTTCGGGCAGCTTTCCCGCGTCACCTTGTGGAAGATCAAAGACAACCCCCTCATCCAACCCCCCTATGAGGTGTGCATGAAAGGCATCCCCTACATTGCAGCCTACCAGCAAGAGCTGGCCCACTCCCAGCCTGCCCTCAAACCCCGCCTCAAGCTAGTCCTCATGGGCCTAAAGGATGCAGGAAAGACCCTGCTGAGACGATGCCTCATGGAGGAAGATGGGCAGAGAGGGGATATGGGAAGCCTAGAGGCAGGGAGCACCCAGCCCAGAGGGTTTCCTGGGAAGCATCAGGATGTTGGGAAAATGCCAGTTGGGTGTTGCCCCTTCCCTGAGCTTCAAGATGCTTCCTCAGCATGGGTACCTGTCATGCAGCAGCTGGAACATCTCCCCATTGAGCAGCAGGACATCCTTTCTCATATCCCTTCTCAGCAAGCGAAAGGGCAGACCCCATGCCCTGCACCGTCACTGCCACCAAATGCCCCCGAAGTACCATCAGGACTAGGACTGTCAGGAGGCAGCAAGGGCATTGAGGTGATGGACTGGACAGCAGATGCAGAGAGGGGCTTGACATTCATTGTGTATGAGCTGGCGGGGGATCCAGGTTATGATGTGATCCAGTCTTTCTTCCTCTCGCCTGGAGCCTTGTATGTGCTGGTGGTAAATTTGAGTGCCTACGTTCCTCAGCACTTCTACCCCTCTGTGGGCTATTTCTTGCACTGGCTCGGTTCCAAGGTGCCCCATGCTGTGGTGTGCATGGTGGGAACGCATGCTGACCTCTGTGCGGAGCGGGAGTTGGAAGAGAAGTGCCTCGACATCCATCACCAGATTGCTCAGCAGGAAAAGAGGGATGCTGAGGGACTCCAGAGCTTAGTCCAGCAAGTGGATGAGGCTCTGGGCCAGGACTTCGACCTGCGCTGCTCCAGCCCGCACGCTGCCTTTTATGGGGTCTCAGACAAGAACTTGCGGCGAAAGAAAGCCCAGTTTCAGTACCTTCTCAACCACCGCCCACAGATCCTCTCTCCAGTGCTGCCTTTCAGCTGCCAGGACCGTTGCCAGGTGCGTCGCCTGCGGGACAAGCTCCTTTCGGTGGCTGAGCACCGGGATATCTTCCCAAACCTGCACCGGGTGTTGCCCAAATCTTGGCAAGTGCTGGAGGAGCTACACTTCCAGCCACAAGCTCAGCAGCTGTGGCTTAGCTGGTGGGACTCAGCCCGGTTGGGCTTGCAGGCGGGCCTGACGGAGGATCGGCTCCAGAGTGCCCTGTCCTACCTACACGAGAGTGGGAAGCTGCTCTACTTCGAGGAGCACCTCACCTTGCGGGAGTACGTGTTCCACAACCTGCCACGGCTCATTGACATCCTCAATGTCTTCTGCCAGCGGGATGCCACTGTGCTGCTCCAGAAGCTGCTCAGTGACACCCAGATTGACGAACTGAGGACCACTCAGCTCCATCATTACGTGGAGGGCTTCTTGCTGCATGGCCTCCTCCCTGCCCATGTTATCCGTCTCCTCCTTAAGCCCCACGTCCAGAGCCGGGAGGATCTGCAGCTCATCCTGGAGCTGCTGGAGAAGATGGGGCTATGTTACTGTGTCAACAAACCCAAATGCAAGCCCTTAAATGGGGCGGCTGCTTGGTACAAGTTTCCCTGCTACGTGAAAAACGAGGTGCCCCATGCAGAGGCGTGGATCAATGGCACCAATCTGAGCGGACAGTCCTTCTTGGTTGAGCAGCTGCAGATTGAATATAGCTTTCCATTCATTTTCCCACCCGGCTTGTTTGCACGCTACAGTGTCCAGATCAACAGCCATGTGGTTCAGCGGTCAGATGGCAAATACCAGATTTATGCCTACCGGGGAAAGGTGCCCGTGGTGGTGAGTTACCGGCCTGCCAGGGGAGCTCTGCAGCCAGACACTCTGTCTGTCGCTAGTCATGCGTCCTTACCAAATATCTGGACAGCTTGGCAAGCTATTACGCCTTTAGTGGAAGAACTGAATGTCCTGCTCCAGGAATGGCCGGGCCTGTACTACACTGTGCACGTCCTCTGTTCAAAGTGCCTTAAAAGAGGGTCACCCAACCCACACACTTTTCCAGGTAAGGCACAGCTCAGCTTGCCTTTCATCTCTTCTGGGGCTTTGCCCCTTCTGGAAGGGTGTATTACTGTGTCAGCCTTAGCTCTGTTTCTTTTTTTTTTGTTTCTTTCTTTTCTCCTCTGCTCTAACTCCTTTCTCCCGTGATTTGAGTCATGAGAGAAAATATTAGGGTAGCTCCAGGGAGACAGGCTTAAAATAACCCTATTCTGAGATGAGGCGGGTATTACAACCCCTTATGTCTGTGCCTTTTCTCTCTGCTTTTTGGGTTTTGGCTCTGAGAGTTGGTGGTGCCATTGTTGAAAAGGCTTTGACCTGTTCTTCTCTTTGTTTTGATTCCTTTGAATGGGACTGTGCTGGGTTTTGTGTTTTGTTGTTGTTTTTTTTTTCCCCTAATTCCTTTTACCCTGCAGCTTCCAATTGGGGCTATTTGTAAACGTGGATGGAGATTCCCAAAAGATCGCAGGTGTCCTCTGCCCCCTCCTTCAACCCTCCACCCCCAAAATCTGGCCTGTGTTGCAGCCTCTCTGAATGCAGGAAAGCCCTTTCTGGTACACAATGGGTGTGTTGGTCTTCATAGCCCCGAGTAAAAAGTGCTTTCTGGTATCTGAGCCTTGTCTCCAGCAGGAACATTCCTGCCCAAGAGAGAGGGATGCTCCATCTTCTTTGTTTAAGTGTCTCACCTAGAAATGATTCCCAGACTCTGCCTTTTGGAGCTATTATTGAAAGCAATTATTTTATTTCCACTCTCCGCCTTACTCTAACAAAAAAAGCATAATCTCCTTCCTCTGGAATGTGACTAGTCGTGGTGCTTTTTAAAGCTCTCGCTTCTAAAGTTGTGATTTTTATTGGTGCTGTTTTCCAGCAGCATCTGTTCTACTTTTTAGGTGTGCAGGTACTGCCTCCTAACCACTGTCCTCCTTTCTCTGCTTGACTTTGCTCTGCAGCTTGTGGGGGCCATGGGAAAGGTTCTTTGATGTGTAAATCTGCATGAAATCAAAACACATTGCACTGTAAGCAGCACCCCAGCAATGTCTATTTTTGCACACACATACATCCGTGTTTGAGGTGTGTTGGACATTATTTACAGGTAGCCTGAATCATGGGGCAAACTGCAGTATGATTTGAGTTAAAGCAACCAATGGTGCTGAAATGGTTCATAAGCAAATGTGACTAATAAGGTGTGTTTTTTGGGGTTTGGTTTCTTTTTTCCTTTTTTTTTTTTCCCCTGGACCTTGAGAATAAGGAGATGCTGTTTGCTCCTCAGCCTGCATCCTGGTTGCTTTGATTGTATCTCCCTCTAACTGTGCTCCCTTATGTAAGAGCCACTGGGTGGGGGGGTTTGAACCCATGCTGTGAGACACCGAGTGGCATCTTGCTGCTGACTGGTGCTTGAGGGAATTTGATCTGCTTTCCAAAAAAATAAAACCATGAAGAAAAACCACAAAACAAACCAACAACCCCTCAAAAAACCCCACCAAAATTAGTCAAGATGGCAAACTATATGTGCAATGTGCTGGTGTAATGGGCAGCTATTGAAGGCTTAGTTTGTGAATTCAGGTCTGTAGTCATGTATCCCTTTTTTTGGTGTTGTTTGGTGAATGTTTTTTGGCTGTTTCTTTTTTGCTTGTGAGTAGATGATGCATTAAAAGTGAAATTTGAAGGGGAGCCAGTCTGTCTGCAGGCAATTGGTGTCATTGCTGACCAGTGACAGTCAGAGCAGATCCAGAAGCATGAGATGGGCATTGAAGTTAAAGGGCCTTTTCCTTGAGGTTTAGCTGTGCCATATATGTTTCCTTAGAGGTAGGAAAGGGTTGTTCTCACCTGGGAACCAGGTCAGGTGTGCTGGGAAGGGAAGGCACAAGTAAGCAGTGTGTCGAGCATGACAGGAGCTGGGGTTCATGTGCCAGGTTTCCGAATGCCACCTGGGTGATGCTGCCTGTGAAAAGGGGGTTGCAGAATTTCTGAAGACTCCAAGTCAGGGGAAGTCAGGCCTTGCTGCCAGGGGCACAGGACAGCATCCCAGGTGATCCTACCTTGGGGCAGGGGATGACTGTCTTAACATGGATACGACGCGAGTCTAGCTGGGAGAACAGTAGACAAGCATGTTTCAAAGGCAAGGCTGATCTATGGAAGTGCTGAAGAGTGAATAAAGGCTGCAGTGTATTGAGAAACCTGCTTGTTGTCTTGGATGATGCTTAAATCTAGGCCAGCTGTGATCTGGAAAATAGCAAAAATGTGAATTGTGATTTGGCTTGGAGAGGCCTGTATGTCTGCATTTAATCTAAAATATTCTTTGCTGTGTATCTGCTCTATGAATAAAGGACTGTTTAGTCCATCCCCTAAATGGCAATGGTAAGCTCAAGACTTTTTTTTTTCTCCTGATTTTGTTGATCAGGAGGTGTGCATGTTTAAAGTCATGCTGTCAAGCTTGCTGTCATGCAAGTGAATCATGGTTGGTGTCATTTTTGACAAGGTGTAGGAAAGAGATGGGTCTAATGTTACGAAAATATGTAGTGAGGGAGATGTCTGTTTCTTTCCAAGCTCTTTCAGTGAAAACCCCTGACAATTCTTAAATAGGGCTGTGGGCTTTTTAGGACTGCACTGAAGAACTGCTTTGCAGCCTGTTGACCTTAATAAGGGAAATATTTCTGTGGAGACACTGCCAAATTTGTGCTCAAAAATGGAAGCACAGTCTGGCTGTGTGTGTGGTTGTGCAATCTGTGTCGTCATTCATGAAACTGATGGTGCATTCTTTGGTCATCCAAAATTTTTATTGGAATCCCCTTCAAAGAGGGGTCTTGGTTGTTCATGTGTTGAGGATTAATCGTTGCTTTTCCTCTCCTTCCCTTTTCACCCTGTCCCGTGCAGGCATGCTATGACTTCCATGGATAATAAAGAAATACCCTAGAAACAAGCTACTGTGTATAGAAATGGTTAATAAGAATTGAGATTTTGAATTCAGTCTTCTGAGGGTTTTTTACAAAGAAATAGTGAATGAAAGTGATCTAAAAATGCCTCGTTAGGGCCCTTTTAAGGAAGTTTTTGCATTTGAAGCAATTTTTTAGCTGGGTGAAATAGTAACGGAATTGGCATCTGAGCTGGAATCTTAGTGTGCTTTGAGGCTGCAGTCATCCACTTGGCTGAAAACAACTTGGTGTGTTGAATTTTTTTTGTGCTTTACATTTGTACTACATATGAATAGAAGTATTCCTGCCAGGCTAAGAAAGACATATCCCTGCTTGGAGTGACCAACAAGAATGGTTCACCAGTCCAAGGCGATGAGAACTCAGGTTGTCACAGGCATTGTGAAATGCTCAAATTTGTATGTGATGTTCTTTAGCCCCTGGACTGAAGGGCTTTTAGGTTATTCATGTCCCATAAGCTATTAAGTGACTTGGGATTGGGGGATGGAGGTGGTTTGCCATCTGTCTGATAGTAGACACATGTGCTTTGTTTGGACAAATGTGACTGGATTTTCCAAGTTTGCATTCATGTACAGCTGCTAATTGCCCTGCTGCTCTCTCCTCTCACCCAGTGCTAGGCTGGGTCTGGGCCACCCCAGGCTCTTTCAGGTGTCCTGATGTCCTGTGTGTGATTCTTTTGGTGTCTGGGGTGGGGGGGTTTATGTTTGCTGGTTTTCTTTTGTTCTGGCCTGTAAAGTTGGCTGAATGAATGTAGACATAGGAAGTCCAGGGTCTGTGTCCATGCAGAAGATGAGCAAAATGCTTTCACAAGTAAGACAAGGTGATCTGGGTTTTCACAGAATAAAAATATGACAAAGATGGAAAGCCACGGGCAAAGATACTGTGAGAGCCTAGCAGTCCCTCTCCAAAAGGATGCTCCAGAGCAATTGGGGAGCTTTGAGAGATGCTGGAGGACTAGCAAGAGGTCTCCTGTGGAGAGGAAGTGCACATGTCCTGCCTGCCTTGCTTTCTTCTTCTTGAGGTATCAAAATAGGGAAGAGATCACAAGCCTCTAGTCTGCCTGTCTCCCACATTGAAGGGGAACAGAAGGAGGGATTATATGCCAGTCACCTTCAGGGGTTCAAATGGAGATATCATAGTGTAGTTCCTCTGTGAGTCTCTCTGTCATGGCTAGGGCAGGGTTAACTGGGCCACTTTATGCATGTGCTTCAGTGAATCATGCTCACCATCCCTGCATTGGAGTCAAAAGCAATTAAGAACTCCCTTGGTGGCTGGGATGGAGTCAGGACATGGAGAGGTGGAAGATCCCATGATGTGTCATGCTGTCAAGTTACCCATGCAAGGTGCGGCAAGAGCAGGTGAGACGGGTTTTGTCAGAAGGGCTCAGAAGTTGCTCCAAAATCTGAGCATGCTGCTCAATGAAAGGCTGATGTCAGGTATCTAATTGTGCTTTGTAGTTACATTTTAAGTAGCTGGGGTTCTTTTCACAGGCAATTGCACTAGAGTAACACCTGCTTGTTATAGAGCCTGATGCTAGCATTTGGCAGTCTTCTATTTTCCCCATTTGAGGGTGGAGTCTTTTTGCTTGACTTTCAAAGTAGATGCCATGGGTTCTTCGAAGCTGTTGTCACGCTATCCTGCAGGCTGTGGCTTCAGGAGAGTACTGTGGCATGATCCAAGACAGTGTGGCAAGATTTTGGGGCTGTGTGAACATGGATGATCTGGGTGGCAGGATAAAGCTGAATGGGGCCCTGTGAGTCAGGAGAAGAGCAGCACAGATTGGTTGATGGGCTTGAGGAAGCTAGTGTGATTCTGTAGTTCTATTAGCATGGATAATTTAGTTTACCAACTAGAGCTGATTTCTGTGCTGCTTAAGTGACAACCTAGAGTGGTGTGACTTGCTGTAGGTACCAGTGAAGAAACACGGCAGTAGCCTCTTTGCCACTAGGGTTTTTTAGAGATTTCCTTCACATTGAGCTGTGTATTGCAAAGTGAGCATTTGAAGTCCCTTTGCTTGGTGGCTATGGCATCCTCTAATTTACAAAACACGCTGAAGGAGACCACAAATATTTTGTGGTCTTGAAGGCAGAGAAATTGCCAGAGGAAGAGTGTGGTATACATCATGAATGGCTGCTGTGGAACTGTGCCTGGTGGGGTGTAGATGTGGGAGCCAGTCTTGGAGAGAACTGGAGCAGCCAGTGCACAGCTGGGCTCGTGCCTGACCGTCTAGCTTGGAATGGGAGGGAATGTGGATTCCAGAAGAGAGATTGAGGTTTTGAATTGCCTTCTTAAAGCTGTCCTGCAGTGTCTGGTTACTTTGTATTGTGTGCATTGCTTCGTGTGTTTAGGGGCTCTTTTTTTTTAAAGCTCTTAATATAGAACTTGCAAAAATTACTTGCAATTAGAATGACAACATGCACACTTAACACTGCTTGAAGAAATCCTCTTCCTTATGCAAAAAGTCCCTATGCATTTCTGATAAAGGAAAGGTTTCCTGGTATGTCAGCTCTGGTACAAGAAAGCTCTTCTGATTTGTTTCTTAACAACTTGTCTTGCCCTGACCTGTTCCCCATGGGAGTCATGGATGGGCTTTGAGCCTCTGGACTTTGAGCTGCCATCACTGAACCAGGGAAACACTAGATTTGGTTGAGTGGATCTTTTTGGTTTGATTAGTGAAGCAAAGCAGAGTTCTTGGCCTTCACTGCATTACTTTTTTGTTTGTTTGTTTGTGGTTTTGGTTTGCATTTTTTTATTGCAGTCGCTGAAATTTGTCTTTATAGAAAATGACCTATAAAAAGAGATGCTGGGTACCAAATGATGCTTTGTTTCATTGCATAAGATGTGTTTAAAGGTACTGACTCTGCGGGTGAGATGAAATGTTTATGTAGGTTTTCCTCTCTCCCCAGTCTATTGATTATGTGAGGACTGATTTGTGTGCTGCTTCAGCTTGCTACAGACACAGGTGCCATGAACTGTGCTCTGCATCGTCTTGTGTGCAGGCACATCTGGTGGTGTGGTGCCTCCTTCTACAAATGCTTCAGTGTGACAAGTTTTCCCATGTAAGTTTGACTGAGATTATCATGTGCTTGATCCACATGCAGATGTACTACAGGGTCCTCTTGCATCTTGGGAGAGGATGGTGGAAAATCACCAACAGTGCTGAATCGCTGTGGCCTTTTGGTGATGTGAACATATTACTTGACATTGGGATAGAGCTGTGAAAAAAACAAGTGTCAGTTTAAAAACAAAATAAAAGTGCATCTGGTATGTAATTCTTCTGTATGCTGTGGTATCCTTTTGCAGTATTAAGCAGGCAACTGTGGTAGCCTAGTGTGCTCTCCAGTTAGTGATTTGGTAGTAATAGTGCAGAGGCTCTTATTTGTTTGGCTCTTGAAAGCAATTTGCCAGGGAAGGAGGGGTAAAGTGTATTTAGTGAAAAGTTCTGTGTGGGGTTTGAAGTTTTGGAAGTTACTGGTGTACTAATTTTTTTACTATCTTCCCCCTTCTGCCCCACCATGTCCTGAGCAGAGGAAGAATAACTTCTGTAGATGTGTAAAGAAAAGTGTGGTCTGGGAGTTGACTACAAGATGATCAGTTATGTCCTTTTCTCTCCTTGTCCTTGTTTGTGGTGGTTGCACTTGTCATGCAGATGTGGACAACTGTGAGAGTAAGTGGGCTGGCTGGTGCCAAATAAGACCACCCCTTCTCAGCTGAGCTTGTGGGATGCCAGTATAAGGATGTGCTTTTGAAGGGAGCACTTCTTAGGGACAAGGAGCAGGAAGGGAGTGCTTAAAGTACTTTGTCAATTATAACAGTCAAACTCCTGCTGCTGCAAACAAAATATGTCCATGTTTTTGGCTAGCTAGCAACACATGGGTCTGAGAAAGCAATGCAGATAGTAGGAATCTTGGTCTGCTTGTCGTGATTTAAGCTATACAGTGATCTTGCCTACATCAGGAGAGCTGATGGGATTCTGGTAACCACAGTGTGAAGGAACTGTGTCTTACACAGAGGGTGAGGAGGTCTTGGTGTTTTCAGAAGCCGTTGAGTGGATGCAGTTACCAGTCTTCAATGGGAAGATCACCTGAATGTGGCCTTTGTTCCAGTGGAGCAGCTGGGAGAGCTTAGTCCTCTAGCAACTTCTGTCTTGGGAATCGGATATAAGAACTGGGACTGGGGGAGTTCAAGACCTGTGAAAAAACTGGCTGGTTGGCTTTGGGAGCAGGGTAATTTGGGGTGTTCAGATGGGCCATCTTTGAGGGCTTATGGTTCTGCCTCAGCAGGCTGATTGTATTGTACTTGTGGTGTTTTCCTGGCCAAAGCTTGGTGCTGAATGCACTGATTGGGTTGCCAGCGTAGTCAGTGGTAGTGTGGTTTCGAACTGCTGCAGGTTCTGTGGTTAGGGGTGAGTTGCCTGTGGCCAGCATATGTATGTTCAGGCTGAGCTGTGACTGCTGGAGTGCTTGCCTGCTGGAGGTGGTTGTGGTTTAAAGCAAAACCTTAATTTCAGTTTTGTCTTTTATTCCCAGTGGTCATTTTCAAGAGCTCTAAGCTTCTCCCAAAGGTGTACAGAGTATAGCTACTTACTAGTTTTGGCTGTCACTATGTGGGACTCCTAGGGGATGGGTGTGAAAGTGGCCTAGTACCTAGAGACTTTACAAAGTAACATGAATTTTTAATTCACAGTTCAGCATGGCAAGCTCTGCATGGAGCAAACAAGAGCATTAGGGTGAGGAAGATGCTACTGTGGGGGTAGTCCATTAAACTGAGCACTTTGTGAGGATCAGACTAAGATGAGATGTGAGGGCAAGTAACCTTCAACACAAAATAAAGCTGCATCTCAAATCCCATTCAGACCTGGCCTGTTTTGCCACACGCTGACTCGGATGTGACACTAGAAGGGAGCTGTATTGTTGTTGATCTAGGTTACATTGAATTGTGCTAATGAGATGATGGGAGACTTCTGCTGGGCTTTTATTAGTGGGGTTTCACAAGTTTAATTGCATTTCTGTAAGACTCTGTATGAAAGCAATACCAAGATATCTTCCCCTTCACCCACTTTTAGGGTGTTGCTTTCCAGGAGTCCAGTTTAGATATGCATTTTTATTTGTGTTACATGAGGGAACCCAAACCTCCCAGACCATTCTCGGAAAGCTCCCTCCTCCTTCACTTTCTGTAGAGGTTTCAGGCTCTTCCTGTTAAGGTAGAACAGGAATGAAACAAAAGTAAAACAATGGTAGGACAGGGATTTGCAGGCTTCATGCGCACAAATGACTGATGACAAAATTAATATTGCAGGCTTTTGTGCTAACAGAATGCAAGACTATGGCACACTTCACTCAATACATCATCTCTTAAATGATCTGTACGAGTAACGTCTCAGTTTGTGTGTTCTGAATTCCTCTTGGAGCATGTTGTTTGGATTTCTTGCAGGTATCTTCCTCTCCAGCAATACACAGTGAGCAATGGCCAGTGATAAAGGACAGATCCTGCCCTGCAGCAGGGTAGAGTTGTTGATGAACATTCTAAAAAATGAATTGGCTGTAGTTTCCACAGCATCAAAATCTGTTTGGCTTGATACAGAGGTGCTTGACCTAATTTGCTTGCAATGTGTGTCTAGCTGTTTCTGCCCTATGAAGCCACACAGTGGGAAAATGTTGAAGGTGGACACAGTTATTGGGTCTTGCTTTACTTTGAGAGACCTGTGCAGTGCTTTTGGTGCCTTTGTATCACTGCAAGGCTGGCAGCAGAGGACTGCTAGGGAGGCTGATTTGTCTCAAAGCAACCCAAAAACAAGTGTCCTCACATTTAGGAAGGCCCCTTGGTATATAGGCAGCATGCAGAGGATGAGCTTCCTGCAGCAGAAGAAATAGGCGTCTCTGTCATGTCGTTTCTGAGACTTTATGATGGACACAGCAGAACAGCAGAATTGTCCTGCAGTACAAACCATGAGTCTACATGGTGCAGCAGCACTCTGCTGCATCTCTAGATGTTGTTGTAGAGCTCTCATGCTGGCTGCTGAACACCTTTCTCCACTCCCTGTGGCCTCTTTCTCAAATGCAGTGGTCAGGTATGGACAGCAAGCAGTTTCTCTCTGAACAGATAGTGTTGGAAAGCAAGGACTTAGCAATATGGAGAGCTGAAATGCACAGGCTGTACAGTGTGGAGGATGGAGAGGCAGAGACCTCTGAGTGAGACTGGCTCCCTGATGTCAGTCTTTGAGTACTCCCATTGCCTGTGTCTGAACAGTTGTGTTTTCATCTCATTAAAATTCTCACATAAATTGAGATGATCAAGAATGAAATAGCAAAAAATGGGGTAATGGCTGATGGTGGCAATCCATTTTGATATGCAGTCATCTCATACTGACCTTCCTGACATTTGCATTTGTATCTTTCCACTCTCTGTATTTATATTGTGCATAACTCACCAGGCTGTACACATATTCTCCTCTACTGCATTATGGGGAAAATAGCATAATTGTCTGTCAAATTGCTTATCTTTGCACTTTTCAGGATTACATCCTCAACAGACAATAATACACAGCTGTACTTATTGTGGTGTGTGACAGGGAATGTTTCAAGTTATTTATGTCTTGTTCATTTGGTTCTTCTCCCAAAAAGAGTAGAGCAGCCAGGGCACTGTTTATATGGGAACAAAGGGGATTTGAGGCAGCTACATAACTTAGTTGTCCCCTCACTTTTGTAATTCTTCGTCTTCTTCCTTATCTGTGAAGTGGAGAGTGGCTCACAGGGGACCCTCCTTAGCTGGGGGATTTAGTCATGATGGGACCTATAGGAGCTGGAGGAGAAGAAATAGTAGGGTGGCAGCTGAGCTTCTCAGCACACCTCCGCTGAGAGATCTGCAGTGTGGGAGGTGTCTTGCAAATTGCAGCCTCGCCCAGGAGTAGCCCAACGGCCTGGGAAATCATTAATCCAGAAAAACTGGTGTCTGACTGGGACCACACAGCTGCTGCTCAAACTCTCACTCAGTGATGGGAAGCTGTTCCTGGGCCTAAACTGGTTTTAAAGAGCACTGTAGGTTGACAGAACAGCTGCTGCCTTGGCCTCCACTGCCTTACTGTGGGCTTTGAGCCAGCCAGCTTCTGTCCTACTCTTAAACTTTTTGAGTTACTCCGTCTTGCGCCATCATATTACTGAGCAGCCAGACGAGGAACAAGCAATGAGAGCTGAGATAATCAGTTCTGGCTCAAAGTAGTCCCCAGGTAATCCTTTGGCTTTCTTGGGGAAACCTCATCTGGACTGTATCTTCTGGAACCCAGCATGCTGTATCCAGAGAGGAACAAGCAGGCAGACCTGTCCATGCTGCCAGAACAATCCAGGCAGAAAGAGATGGACAAACTTATCCTGTTAATATGTCTGTGCTACTGCAATGAGAGGAAAAGATAGAGGATTTTGTGTGTATTTCCTCTCCTGGGGTGCACAGTTGCTGTGTGTGGCTGTATTTTTCCATTGGGTTTGCATGGCAAGGTTTTGGTATCGGGAGTGGGGGGCAGGGAGCCCTACAGAGCCCTTCTAGCCCTTGCTGCTAGAAGCTTCACCTCTGTCTGACAGAGCCAATGCCTGATGGCTCCATGACAGACGTACCACTGGCCAAGGCCGACCCCATCAGTGCCAGTGGTAGCACCTCTGGGCTAACATTTAAGAAGGGAATAAAACCCCAAAATCTTGTGCAGCAGCAATTGCAGTTGGAGTAGGTGGGTGCCCAAAAGAGGCTGTGATCCATGAGAAGCTTGTGCTGGAGCAGACTCTGGGCAGGACCTGTGGGCCCGTGGGAGAGGAGCCCATGCTGGGGCAGGTTTGCTGGCAGGACCTGTGACCCTGCTGGAGCAGTCATGAAGAACTGCAGCCTGTGGGAGGCACCCCACACTGGAGCAAGGATAAGTGTGAGGAGTCCTTCGCCTGAGGAGGAAGGAGCAGCAGAGACAATCTGTGATGAACTGACTGCATCACTACTTCCCACCCCCCTCCCTGCCCCATGCCACTGGAGAAGGATGAGATAAAGTCAGGGTCAAAGAGATAAAGTCAAAGTCAAGAGTGAAGTTGAGCCCAGGAAGAAGGGCTGGGTAGGGCAGAGATATTTTAAGGTTTGGTTTTACTTCTCATTATCCTTCTCTGATTTGATTGGTAAAAAATTAAACTGTTTTGCCCATGACGGCAATTGGTGAGCGATCTCTCTCTGCCCTTATCTCAGCTCTTGAGCCTTTCATTGTATTTTCTCTCTCCTGTCCCATTGAGGAGGGGAGTGATAGAACAGCTTTGGTGGGTGCCTGGCATCCATCCACCCACCACAATTTTATAAGCAGAACTGCTGGATGGGGTTGAGTGTGCTGCAGCAGAGGGTGCTTGGTGGCAGGTTTCCAAACCTGGGAGTCAGCAGCAAGCACCAGGCCTACTTACACATGTTGTGTAATCAGATGAGTTTTCAGCTCCCTGTGCATTTCTCTAAATCTTCCTTTTGAACAGCCTTCTTCTTTGCCCAAGAGGGATTTTCATGCTCTTATTTCAGACAAGAGGATGCACGCACTAGATATGGAAAATTCCCGTATCCATCTGACTCCGGTATATCAAAGTGGCTAAACTTAGAAACTCTAACGAAAAAGAGCTTCCCCTTCCTGTGATCTGACATAACATTTCTTGGTCGCTGTTATTTTTACTATGGAACAGCTTAAATCTATTTTGGTTGGGCACTAAGTGATGGCTACAGTGTGAAAGAAGAAATTTGTTTCTGTGAAGTCAGGCAGCCGTGCTGCAGCTTCAGGGCTCTGAGGGCAGCCTGCTCACGCTGAGCATGTGTCAGCACTGTGCTGGGGCCCCCTGACAGTCCCACTCATCTCTTTAGAGCCCTGCCCACTCAGAGAGGGTCTGTGGGGCTCAGAGCTTTGAGGGCAGTTAACTTTTTCAACATCTTGTAGATCTAATGAGTGGGAGTGGGGATGGATTTCAACACACGCACACAGACCCCCCTACCTTACTCATCTTCCAAATCCTAGGAGGACAACATAGGAAAGATGTTGGTTTACTGCTGCCAAAGTGGGGAGACAACTGCACGCACAATGGGATTTTGTGGGAACTAGTCACACCTCTGGTTTCACAGGTCTCTTTAATACATGGACTTCCTTCCACTGTACACTGTTAGGACCAGGACTGAGCCATCCCTGTCTGGAAAATGCACTGGTGTAATCATACTCTGGTGGAGCACCTTGAGCTTTTATTGTCAGGAATATATAATTCAAGCTTTCAAACTTTTTTACTCATTTTGGTTTTAGGTTTTTGGTTTTTTGGTTGGTTGGTTTTTTAAGCCATCTCCTTTGTTAAACCTGGTTCTGTGGAGCTTTGAGCTCATATTTTATTATAGCAGACTGCTCTGCTTCAGCAGCCTTCTGACTTGTTTCCGAACATCCCACACCTGCTTTCACATTGAGATGGACTGAAGGCAAGCAACTGGGGTGTTGGGAAGAAACACCATTGCTTGATGGCTGCAATATCCCAGAAATCTCTGAAGCAAGAATTTGTCTCACTTTTTTATAACTTTAAGCTTCTGGTGGGCAGTTGTGTAGAAAGGTTCAGTGGGTGAAAATGAAGGTCATGGAAACCTCACTCTGAAACTTTGGTCATTTCCAGGTACTTTTGCTCAGGTTCATGATAGTGCCAGAGGGATACATAGGGAATGAAACTCCTGTGTTCTTTGTTCTCACTGAACCGCTGTCAGGAGTTTTGGGCAAGGAGTCTTGCTAATGCTGTCACGTGAAGGATCATGCTGTGATTTAGCACTGGTGATATTTTCATGACAGCTTGAGCAAAGGAGAAGTTTGTAGTTTCTCAAAGGAGCATGCATGTGCCCCGAGGGAGCCCTACAGGCACTGAGGTGATCATTACTGGATTTTGGCAAGATCTTAACTGATGCTTGCATAGGCAAATAATTCAGCTCAGCAAGTAGCTGCTGTGGTCAGCTTGCTAGGAGGAGATGCTGAAATAAATGGTCAAGAGTTAAGTCTTTTGTGCATCTTTTCCTAAACAATGTATTTGTGTCTCCAAGGCTCAGCCAAAGTAAAGACTTCTTTGGGTGAAAGAAAAGTTTGGGAACCTTCCCCTGGGATCAAAAAAAAAAAAAAAAAGAAAAGCCTTTCTCTGTCATCTTTTGTAACAAAAAGCTACCATAAAGCTTTTGAAGCTGTCTGTTATTTTTAACTTGTCCTTTGTCCTTCTTTGAAAGAAATCACATCATCTCTGACAAAAGAGTGCCTAGCATGTTATATACATACACACATGCACATTTTTGAGTGCCTGCAGTGAAGCTCAACACAGTGTTAAGAAAATGTTGCTGAACAAGGCACAACCATGCTGAAGTTATTCACACAGGGATCTGATAAAAAAAAAAAAAAAGGTTAAAAAATAAGTAAATACACACACCCCCCCCACAAACCATTGGATTGGAGAGGGTGTGAGGAGAAGGGATGCTTGATGAGTTGTTTGGGAAGTGCAGTAGTCTGTCTCTGAATCTGTGACGTGGACTTCTGGCCTAGCATTTTGCAGGTGCTAAAAATGTGCTTCCCATTAAAAGCTGGCAGCTGCAAGTGTAGCGAGGTGTCTGGCAAGGGGAAGCTGAGCAGCATGTGCTGTTCACTTACTGCATGGCTGCTCCTGCCCCTGGGTAGCAGAGTGGATGCTGGCAGCATGGCCCTCATAGTTACCCAGCCTCTAGTTTATTGCCAGAATAGCATGACAATTTGTCATGTTTTATGGCAGACCTATGGCCAGGCTCCAGGTCAGACAGAGATTTTTTGCTGTTACCTGTGCTCCCTGAAGTAATTAGTGTCAGTATTTCCCTGAAACAGCACCTCTGGTTGAAAGCCATGTTGCAAAACAACCTCTGCTCTGCAGCTGCTGTGTTGTCCAAGTTTTGTGCATGACTCTGCTTCTGTGGCATATACTAGGTGGAGCCAGCCCCATCTGAATCTTGCAGGTGAGTGTTGGAACTGGGAGCTGCCCACAAAGTTGTGATTCTGCTGGAGACGGCATTTTTGCCAGTTGCTTTATCCTTGTTGCATAATGCAGCGTGATGCAGATAATCTGGTCATCATTACAAAAGGATTTAAATCTCCTTTTTATTCAGAAGTCATTTTTAATAAAGCTTTGCCTTGTTTGGAGGACTGTTCTCTTGGCTTGTGTGTTTAAGAAAAACGCAGGAAGCTGAGGGAGGTGGGAGGGAACCAGATCAGGAAGAGGGGAGATAAGTGCTTCTCTGTGGCTCCGAGGCAGCTAGTGGTGAAGTCCAGAGCTGCAGGGCATGTTCCCACTAGCACCAAGCATGCAAAATCCTTATGTGTGCAGATAATAGCATCTAGTAGGTGTGTGCTTTCTCTGAATTTTTCCCTCACAGAGCAAACTTTTGGTGGCAGGGGACAGAAGAAAGGCTCACTCTAGTCCAATCTGGTTTATGCTCCCCCTTTCAACCCTCTGTGTCCAAAACACTGGTAGTCTCCTTGGGCTTCCTGCGTCTCAAAACGAACTGTGGTCCTGGACAAAGTGCAGCAGGGGAAGGGGGTACTCTTTGCTTCTCTTGTAATGGCCATTTATGTGTGACTGATGTTATTTCTTTGGTTGCTGCTCTGCCATTGCATTGTGTAAAATGCGCTGTCTAAAATAACTCTTGAACTCTGAGTTGCCCAGAAACATGTCCTCTTCTCCTGTGTGCCGGATTTTGCCCACTTTTCTGGCAGCAGCTGGCTTTTGAGCTGCGACACCTGCGTCACCTCCCCTCAGAGCAAGCCTGGTTGGGGGACCGAACTCCAACACTGAACAACATTTGAGAACAAGCATCCTGCTGCTTCATGTGTTTTTCAGTCCAGTAGTCCTCACTCTTGGGATATCTTGACCAAATGCTTAAGATGTCCCTGAGTCTCTCCTCTTTGATCAGCTGGAGTAAATGACTGGGAAGTTTCAAGGCTGTTTGTTCCTAAGACAGATCCCTCTCAGGGAATTGGTGCGGGGCATCTTTAGAGGAGAGCCAGCAAGCTTGCAGTTTGGGTGAGTTGGTGAAACATCTGAAGGAGAGGGGGCCAGGGCTGTGTTGCAGTGACACTGGTAAGTATATCAGAATTATGGTGGAAGTCTGCCTGGAGAAAACCTGGAAGTAATACAGGTTTACAGCACAAATACTTAGGAGACCAGGAAGGAGCTCAGCTCTGGGACAGTCCCTTGAGGAAACTGGCATCTCCTGGGAAGGTGCTGGGGAGTAGAGGAAACAGTGGAGTTAAATGTTCTCCTGTCAATACTGCTGCCTCTCTGGGATGCTGATGAGTTCTTTACAGGCTCTAGGGCTCTTTCCTGTTTCAGTAGCAAGCATGACTACCATAGAAGTGATTTTTAAACAGCAAAAATGGATGCTGCAATTTGCTTTTGGGCACTGAGAATCCAGACCAGATGGCACTTAGCAGGCATTGAGCTCTGCAGGAGTTAAGTAGCAAAACTATTGTTTCTGAATTGGCATGATTTACCACTGGAAAACATTCCAGTGGCAGAATAAGAAGTAGTAGGAATTGGTTTTGGCAGAAATAGAAAAACAATCTATAATATTAAGTCCACAAGTAAGCACTTTTCCTTGGGGAAAAGGTATTTTTAAGCAAAAGCGTGTTGTGTATTGTGTTGATTTACAGTTATTACTTGTTACTTGTTTGGATATTAGGTAACTAGAGGCTCCAGAGAAGAATGGTTAAATCATTGGAAGTGCTAAAGAATCACCACAAAAATTAAAAAAAAAAAAAAATATTGAAAAGATTAGTTCTCATCCCCTCTGGAAAAGGGAACAAGTAAAAGCTGTTAATAGTAAAAGGATAGACAAAGCTTTGTTCTTGATCACTGAGCAATACAAAGCCAGCAGCTTGCTCAGACTTTGAGTATAGCAATTTGGTAATAACATATATATTTAAAACCAAACAGAGAAGATTTGAAACACAAATCAGTTCTCTACATCTGTTGGCACAGGGAAACAAGGGCTCTGAGCTTTGTGGAGTGCTGCTTGGGCACTGCCATGTGCACCAGCAATGCTTTTATGGTGGCCTTACACATGAGACCAAGAGGGGAGTTGGCTTGTGGTCTCGGTGCTTTGCTCCCTCTGATTTTAGCTGTATAGGTTGATGCAAATCTACACCACACTGTGTCTGACAAGGAAGAAACACTTGACTAAGGATGGACTTATGAAACTTCAGTGTAAAGGGAAAAAATATATGCAGAGAAGCAAATTATATCTGATGTCCTTGTAATTAAGGAAACTTCAGGTTCCTGGTCGGCTAACGCCATACCTGTGGTCAGCATGTAGTGTGGAGTTTATTATTAGCTAGTAGAACGTAGGTAGCTCTGTAGGAACGCTGCCAAGGAGGCATTTTGTTTCAATTAAGCATGAGCTTAGAATAAATTCTGTGATGTACATGCACAGACCAAATTCCGTAGTAAAGTGACTTGAATACAAAGTCACGTTAATAGATTAAAATGGGGATTTGTGCAAGCCAGTTCAATAACCAGGTAAAACAACTGATTTAACATTTGAGCATAAGTGGGACCTATGGACTTTGCTCCTTAGACTAGTCAATGATGAAGGATTAAAAAACAAAAAATGTTCCTGTGCTTAAGTGGGCTCTGTGTCTGTCCTGCTGAACAGCAAATGTTTTAGAGTGACCAAAATAGCTTCCCAGAGGAATATTGCGCATGCATCTCACCTTAAATGATCTGGGAGAGAATATGTACCACAACAGGTTTGAAAATACAGCTCCTTCCAATTCATTTTGCAGAACACACTGAAGTGTTGGAATTGCCCCAAGGCAACAGCAACTCATGGAGCCAAGTTACTTTCACCTAGAAAGGAGTTTATTTAATTTCAGGGGAAACTGTTGGGCAGGACATGTACATGCATGTCTCTCATGTGTGTTTTGGTTTGTTCTTTTTCTTCGCTGGCAAAAGGCAAGTAAATAATAAAAATATAAAAACAAAAAGGTAACTGTAAAGGAAACTCCATGTCTTTCGCTCCCCAGCTGGACTTGAGTGAATTTCTAGAAGAGGAGCTTCATGGCCAGGATCCTACCTTTCACCATGGCACACGTGGACATCTTGTGGGGAAGGAGCAAGTCAACAGGGGAAAAAAACTTGTCCCAAGTTGTCTTCAAGCCTTTGTCTGTTTTCGGCACGGAGATCTGTGTCTTCAATAGTGCTTAAAGACACTTTGCCAGTAAATGGTCTGGTCTCTTTGTGAACCCTTCTGTTGCAGCAGGCAGTTCTGCAGCCTGTGCTTCCTTTTGCTTTTCTTCAAGTGCGCCACACTGTACCTGTGTCAAGGCTTTCTAGTGTTTGAGTTGGAGCAGGCAGAAAATAATCAGTTCAGGATGCAGTATTGTAGCTAGACTATTGTGAGGAAAACTGTCTTGCAGACTTGCCTAATTCTCTCAATTTAGCAGAAGGGCAGGCAGAGGCCTGGCCTTGCCTCACAAGTTGCATAGGCTGGAAGTCAGTGGGACTGAGTGTTGTAAGCCCCGTTCCAGGGTCTGGCTTTTCACATGGCCAACTATTAACATGTTGTGATCCAAACAGAAGAGCTAGAGAGGTAGCAGGATGCTGACCAGTCCTGGTAGCTCCCTGCAAACTTCAGTGAACCCTACTTGTTAACTTTGTTAATTACATTAATGGCACGGAGAGCTCTTTTACACTCCTTTTTTTTCCTTTAGTGGAAACTGAATTGTGCTGATCATTGGATGAAAGAAGGCTTAGCATTTCCACTGTGATGGAGGTATGATAGCTTTCGAATTACTGTTTAGAAAGGTGGGCTCAGACTGGTGGGAATTGTTGCTGTTTGAACTGTCTGCAGCCAGTGTTGTCTAGATGTCAGGTGGATGCTCTGTGTGCAGTCATCCCTTGCTGTTACTGGGTGAGAACAGACAGGCTGGGGCTGACTGCAGCTTTCTCCAGCTGGTGCCTTGCCTTGGCAGATTGAGCAAGTGCTCATGGCAGATACGGCTGAAGGGGTGGAATTAAAAATAACCAAAAGGTAGATTCTGGGCTTGGTTACTCAGTGACAGGCCGGTTTCTATTCTGGGATGAGGATAATTCGCACTGAGCTCATTACACCATGACTCTCCCTTAAAATGCCTTGACAGTCAATTTCGTTCCAGCTAATAAGGTCCTCAAATGTTAATGAGGCAAATCAATTTTTCATGGCTTTGTATTGTCGTCGTCAGAAAGCGCTGTGTTGCAGCCTGCTAATTCAAGAAGCTTTTTAGGTAGTAGAAGGACAGCAAAATATTCAGCAATCTGGAGGATGCTTTGTTTTCTCAATTTCTCCCCAGTGCCTCCTCTCATTTTTTTAAGCATTTATGCTGTGCTATTTGCTCATCCCCTTTGGTCACATCCTTTCTCCAGTGTCTGCTCTGGTCACTAATGGGAGGTGGCTGGCTCCCATCTTCCCCACTGCACAGGGAGAAGGATAGAGTGCCCAACAGAAAAGATAGGGATGAAGCTGGACAAGGGAAGCTACTCACTGAGTTTGATGGAACAGAGTGACGAAATGGTATCACGTTCATCCCCCTCCCTCATCTTTTTGGAAGGGGCAGTGGTGTCAAAAGTCACAGCCTTCTCTCCTCATGGCAATTTGCTGAGATGTCAGTGTTACCTGACATAAATGCTGTCTATGCTCAGTATTTCATGGTTGCTGAAAGAGGTGAGAGAAGTTGCGTTCATTGCGTAGCCACATGGTTGGTAGATCAGTTGCCTGCACTGGCTTAGGAAGAGGTTAGATGCCAACCATCCTTTATTTCTCTGAGCTGCTTATTTGATACTGTCAGAAGGTGACAGAAGGGCTCAAACTTTCATGACTGCTCCTGGAGTTATTGTGAAGGAGCTGTTTTGATAATTTTCTACTGCTCTTTACATTCTTGTTTGTGAGTATACAGATAGGAAGTACCAAATCATGTGGTTTGGGGAATGCATGGGGGTTTTTTGTTTTGCTTTTAATTGAATTTCAGTTCTAACTATAATTAACTTCTGTGTGCTTGAGAAAAAGATAACTAACTGATGTTTTGGGACAACATAGATTTTTCCAAGTTTTATACTTGGAAACCTTGTACTGTCACACTGGGAAAGGATGATCTCAAATAACTCCTGAGGGGATATTAGTGTATAGATTGTAAATTGGCACTTCGAATAATTATCCTCCTGTAGCTACTGAATTGAGCATCCAGAATGTTTTCCACCTAAGTCCTCCACCCAGAGGTATGCTCAGTTCCGTGCCAAAGGCTTCACTAGAGCTTTTGCAACCACTGAGGTGTGCCAGTGGCCTCTTCTGCTGTGACAGTGATGGGTTAAGATCTAGCTGACCCTATAATGACTTGGGGAACGGAAGGGTATTTAACCCTCTTAAGCCTTTCAGACCATAGCTGGTGTTTGTGTGACTCTTCCCTTCCCCGAGTGGCTAAAATTAGAGTTAGTAATTGCCAGATAGAGCATCTGTTTCCCTGTGTCTCCCAGACAGGCCCTGCAGAGCACCTTAGCCTTTGACATAGCCCCACGCTTCCTGCCAGGGTGATTAGTCTGGCAGCTCCATGGGTAGGAGATAAAGTGCAGGGTGATCTCGGCTGCTGTGGGAAGAGCTGCTTGGGCTTGAGCTGCTTCTGCAGCTGGTCTGGGGTTCCTGGCCTGGAAAACTGCAGCTCTAGATCCTGAAGCTTGACTTGTCAGTTCAAAGCTGAAAAGCACTGCTGTCTGTTTCCAGAGGTTGTTTTGTGTTTCTGTCGTCTCACATGAATTAAGGGCCTTGAGAAAACAATTTCCTGTGTAGCCAGCTGGGAGAATATTCAAGGTGAGCCATATATATGTCAACAGCTAGAGCTTTGAGGCCTGGAGATGAGGTCGGCAGGCTCGACAGACACCTGGTCCTGTGAATGCAGGAGCTAGAAAGCTCTCCAGTGCTTGGATCAGGCAGCAGCTCCATGGCTGAGCCTGCCCCTCTGGCAGTTGTGATGCTCTAGAGTGGAGCTGAGCACCCCCAGGAGACTGCTCTGTGTTCAAGAAAGGTGTCACTGTGGACATTTTCGGTCTTGAATGCTTCAAAGGAGAAATGGCAAATTGCCATCGGTTTCTTTTGTATATTTTGGAAAGCTCTAACCCTCTCCCTTGCTCTCCATGTCCTTTTCTCTGTGCTATTGGCTTCTGTTCTTGGGGACTTATCTCTGCAGGCTAGCCCTTTACCTTGGAACTGACTGCCTTTCCCATTCCACATTCCCAGAGCAAGCTTCCTTTTTGTTTCTCTTTTTAAACTGTATTAAATCCCAGGTTCATTTGTTCCTGAGCATGTGCTCATGTGCTGTACCTGATGGGTGGTTCTGCTCACCGGCGTGCCGTTGTGATCAGTGGTTACCAACAGAGTTTTCTTCTCTGTTGCTTTTTTTTCACAGCAGTCTCTTCCACTAGGGCACTTTCACAGGCTGGAATTTTTGTTGTTGTTTTTGTTTGCTAGTATTAAGCTCCTTTAACTGGGACTGCAACGTGAGGCTAATGAAACTTTTGTTCATAATGCGCATTTCACCCCGCTCTGCTCCCTTTTGTGATTTCTCTGCTTCCAACTTCTTTATTTTTGCTATGTTTGTAGCCAGGAGAACAGCCTCCAGTGAGAAGAAAATTAAATCCTAACTTGGAGGTCTCTATCCAGTCCTCTGCCTCAAGCAGGCTAAGTAGATAAGGTCACTCAGGACTCCAGAAATAAATCAGCTGCAGAGTTCTATCTTTCTGGGGAATATTTTTGTGCGTGACATGCAGGCAGTGCTGTGAGGAGCATATTAAAAATTCATACCAGTACAGAGCAGTATTTTCTGTGCACAGTCCTTGGGAATAAGCTCGTGCATCATGCACAGCAATGTTTGTATGAAGCAACTAATTAATTTCATCTAAGCAGAGAGTAGCAAAGACAAGATTTAAAGGGCATGGAGTAGAAGCAGGCTTGTTGTGAGACACCATCTCCTTCCCCCTCCTTCTGCCAAGACTCCTGGCAGATTTCATCTCCACTGTAGAGCTGGCTGCAAGATCCCAGTGTATGAGGGCATTGCCTGTGCTTACAGCAGAGGGGGAAATCTGTGCATGTGGCTATTCAACTCATCCTGCCTCTATGACAGCTTTGATCTAATTGTGTAAGTGCTCTGGCTATTGAACCTTAAAACAACTAACAGCCAGGCAGAGAAGCTGTGGCTTCTCCAGCCCCAATCTCTTTGCAGTTGTTTGGACGAAAGGGGGTAGGACTGCATGCAAAGCAAAGGGGTGTCCTGTGATCTGGGTGTGTCATGTAAGCCCTGTTTTTCGACTGCTGTTGGAAACCAACCATGGGATGCATGCTTTTGGTATGCAGGCAGTATTTAAGTGTTCTCTACTTTCCTGAAGGCATGACTGCTGAGTGCTATGCTGCTATGTCATAAGCAAAGATTATTCAAAGCAGGCTTGAGAGAGAAGCAGTTGAGGCTGAGATATCTCCTGTCAACTCCACTTGCAGTGGTTGCTGTCTGAAGCCCTTCAGGAAGGAGGAAGAGTGAGAAGGGATTTAGGGTAGGAGAGCATATGAGCAGTGGGGTTGCAAAAACCATGGTTGGAGCAGCTCTGGGACGTGGTATAGTGAGTAGGTCAGTGCTGAAGCAGGGCAGCTGTAGGAGCAGCTTGGTTTTGGCTGTCTCATGGCCCTGTCGTGAAGCATGGGCTCTGTCTCTTCAAGATCTCTAGCAGACTGAAGAGAGAGAAGCAGCACCACAGAGTCAGGGCCATGTCCTGCTCATCCACCGCTTGCTGCAGTGCATCCCAATGGGGCCCAAACAGCAGGAATGACAGCATGAAAATGACAAACATCATCAGGCTGATACTGTGCAAATGTCTTCTCTTGGGAGCTCTGAGAGAGAGGAGATGGCATGGCAGACTGGACAGAGTGTCTCATCCCGACGCCCTTGCTGTGAATTCTTGATATGTGAGCAGGAAACCTTGTGCCACTTAGCACAGCCATGGCAGTGGGAGCTGTGTGAAGGCAAATGGTGGGCTTTTCTTCCTCATATTCAAAACCTTACTCTCTGTTAAGCAGCCAAGTAGGCTTACAGCTGGCCTTGTCTGGCTGCCAGCATGGAGTAACCAAACACTTCTGCAAGTACTCGCTTTCCTTGCTGTCAGCCTCCCTCCTAACTCCCTGATTTGTCATGGATATCTGGCATTTCACGGGTATTTCCTAAAGGTCAGTGAAGCGTGCTTTGCAGCAAGTGTGGGTCTGATGGCTGGCATGGGCTCTGAGGGAGGCATCCCTCCCCAAATCGCAGTAAATCAAGGACAGAAGGTATAATGTGACTGACTGTGTACTTGACCAAAAATTGTTGTCTGATGCTTTTCCATGTTTCTGGGCATATACGGCAGTAGAAATGTCTTCCTTGTGCACTGAGTGGTGATATACAGTTAAGCTCCATCTGGCACATGCAGTTATCCTTGCTGGCTGCAGGCATTGGCCTGGCCTGGGAACCCCATGCAAGTGACTCTAAGTTGGCTGTGTCGGTTCTGTGGTAAAACAGCAGCAGTGAAGAACATCTTGCCGACACAGAAATATCTGCTTCAGGTGAGCTGGCTAATGCTGTGAGGAAACAGGCCTTTCTGGTAGAGCTTTGAGCATGGCTGAGGGTTTGTCCCTGCCTTTCCCTGTGACTGCCCATGTGTAGCAGGTTTCTTTTAAATGGTGTGGGCAGTGTGACTCGCTCAGCCTATCTGCCTGGGGGGGAGTTTACAAGCTATGGCCAAATGCTGTGGCCAAACTGACCATGGTAGTTTCATATCAGGGTCTTGGTTTTGTCTCAACCTTAGCCTGCTGTATAGCACATTTTACCCAGTTGTGGAGACTAATTTCTGTGCCAAAACACCAAGAAGGTGAAACAGATAGAGCTTTTCTGCACTATTTGTGCCATTGCAAATGGAGAGGCAGCAAAGAAGCATCTTCAAAGCATCTGCTCTCTTTTTGTAGGTGCTTTTAACCAGGGTTGGCAGGTGCCTCTCTGCTATCAACTGAACTGGGACTTGGATGCATCTAAACATCAGGCCTTGGTCAGCAAATACCCAGCTTTAAACTGCCTTTGCAAATAGGGCTCATGCTCTCAAATCAGATGAATCATCTTAAGTGATGCAGATTTGTCTACTGAAAAGTGAGGTCGTTCTTCAAACACTCAACTCTCTTAGTCTTTAACCTTAAGATGAAGTAGTTGGAGTTTTGGTTAAAACCTTAGTGGCTTCTGTGGAAGATAACATTAAAACAAAGTCCGTGTCGAGACTAGGATAAGCTTCATGGTTGTGTGTGTGCCATTGCAGGCAACCCTTCAGATAGCGCAGGCGGAACTGAAGTTTCCAGTAAAACTTGTGACATGCTCATGGAGGAATGTGCAACCAAAATACAGACTGGGTAGCCTGTACACAGGGGCAGAGCAAGTGCTGCAGACATGAGCTGCTCCAACGTCATTTAAACTTTGCAGTTAAACCAAGCAAACACCACCACATGCCAAGCACTTAGCTTTTCCTTTTGTATCAATCAATACAATACTTCATTGGATCTCCTCCACCCTACTGTAGCCCTGAAGACTTCTATTTCTAATCTCCTACATTTTGAATAATTTCTGAATAGAAATGTGAGATTTCTGAAACCTCCAAGAGATTCTGGGCCTGGAGAGTTGTATCCAAGCAGTGTGTCCCAGTGCTTGTTACAGCTCTAAGATTGCATGTTGCAATCAAATTTATACTGGCTTTTATTCAGCAGTGATGTGAAATGTGATTTAGACAGTTATACCTGGTTTAGCATTGTGATGAGTTTGTGCAGCAAAGGTGACCAGTTTGCAAAGAGAAGGGGACGAGAACACTGTGGAAAAGCAATAGGACATGGTGTAGTTGAGAGAGCGAAGAATAGGAAGGATGCACAGGTAACCTTCTGTCCACTTGGTGCATGATATATCTCATGGAGCAATTGTGAGAAAAGCCTTTCTCCTGTGTAAAGTGTGTATGACAGCAGGAAATGGGAGTGGGGCTGGAGGAGGTGTGAAAGGGACTGGGCACAGAGTGAGGTGAGCTTTGTCCCGGAGGCAACCTAGAAGGGAAGGTAAAGCCATAGAAAAAAGGAGGGTGACAAGAGCAGCGGGAAGGGGTTTGCCTGCAAATCAGTCATCTGTATTACCCTACAGCAATCTCCTATGCTTGAGAAATCACCATCTAAGTATTTCTGAAGTGGGAAGATGGGAATGGGAATGAAGGCTCAAGCAGACAGACCAGTCTTATTTCACTCCTCTGGTTTAAGATCTAATGGATATTTGCCCTGTCTTTAAAGTGCGTAATGGTGCACTGATAGATGGTGTTTTCAATGTAGTTAGCAATACTGCAGTTTGGAAGTCAGCCTGGGATTGGAAACTGGGAATTGCTGGGGCATGGAGCCCTGTGGCATACGTGCTTGATGGAATGCAATGCTGTTTTCAAAGGGTGACAGCTCATGTAATTGAAGACGCTGCCTTGCAGACTTAACTTTGAATTGCAAATCCCCATCACGATTCTTCTTGTTTGGGAGAAGTGTCGTCCTTGCTTAAAAGCTGCTCTGCCAGTTCAGGTTTGAGTGTAGGTGTGAGACAGGGGAGATACTCAAACCAAATGTGAATTCAGATTGCAGACTATGGGGGCAAACTGGAATTACTGGCCTTACCAGTGGGGTATCTCTCAAGGGGAATTGTGTGTGTTACTTACCAAGCCCTCCCCTCTGTTTTCATGATATGAAATAATGTGCTTTGGAAAAACCAAGGGATTTCAGATCTGCTATTTCATGAAAGTGAGAAGAGAAACTGTGAGAAGGAGAAGGAAGGAGCATTTGTAGGGCTTCAGGTGTGATGGGGCTGATTGTTGTGCCATTGCTGCACAGCCTGGGCAGTACTTCTGCAAAGTGTGATTTCTTTACAGTTTTTCCTGGGGTGCCTGACAATCTCAGCTTAGACACAATGAGACATTTTCTGATGTTCTTTAACAGGAGAGGAATTTATTGCAAGTGCATTTAAAAATAGAGGAGTCCAAGGACCATCTGTCTTGAGTGTTTTAGTGGAAGTGGGGATAGCTCACGGTGGCTGCTTGATTGACGGGTCTAGAAAGTTTTGTGTGGATCTGTGGCTGCAGCCCACTTACAGCTGGCCTGCCTCTGTAGAGAAAGTCACTGACTGAGCCAGTTGTGGCCCGGTGCCTCTGCTTTGGGTAGGTCTGTTTAGCAGCAATGTAGGCACACTCAGAAGAATTGAGCCCTTGCTGGGCATGGATGCTGTCATCCCATATTGCCTTTGAGAGCAGACCCTACCTGCCAGAGAAGGTATCAAGAGGTGTTTCTGCTGCTATTGGAGGTCTAAGCTGTGGTTGGACTATGCTGAGGATGTGGCATATTGATGGCTGGGGGATGTGCCCTGCTGAGGCCAGTCATGTGTGGAGTGGAGCCAGAAGGAAACTTGATTTGCTGTGAGCGAGCTGTTGGGGAAGTGTTCCTCAGAGCTGGGCACCTGTCTTTCCCCTTTTGCTGTGCTGACCCGTGTCTTGCCCTGAACTACATGCTGCAAGGGTGCCAGCGGTGGGGAGCTGCCAACTTGGCACTTGGGCAGGGGAGCTGACACAACTCATTTCACAGAGGGATACCATGCATTGTGAGAGCCCCACCACTGCTACCAACTCAATCCAGAGCTCGTGTTGCCTCCATTACGGAAGAGCTGACAGCTGGGGGCTGGATCCACAAGCTCAGCAGACTGTAGTGTAGTGAAGGACCTTGACAGGATGCAGCAGCAGTCCCATGGCAGCTGTGGCAAGTGCACCCAGGGAGAGGGCATTAGGGAATCTTCCATCTAGATGCTATCAATCCCTAAGGAGCTATCGAGTCTGTGTGCAGGGATTCAAAACAGACACAGGAAAGATGGCAGATGTTACATTTGTGGCAACCAGCATGTCTCCAAGCTGTAAGCACCAGGACATTCACCATGGTTACATGGATGGGATTGCTTGGGTTGCAGGACCAGTAAGCCCTCTTAAAGTACTCACTTGCATCAGGCATGAATACTTATTGGGGAGGGGAGGGAAGGGCATGCTAAAAGCAAAAACTGCAAAATCTGCCTTGCTGATGGTTAAATATTTTTATTGTTTTCCTTTATTCACAGGAGAACTGCTGAGTCAGCCAAGACCAGAGGGACTGACGGAGATCATCTGTCCCAAGAACGGCAGCGAGCGAGTTAATGTTGCCTTGGTTTACCCCCCCACTCCTACTGTGATCAGCCCTTGTTCCAAGTGAGACCAGAAAGCAGACCTATTCCCCTGTCAGTAGACTCCAGAAAGACTATGTAAAACATGCCCTTGCTAAGCACTTTTTTTCTGGAAGGTAGCAGCCCCACAGTCTGGGGACTGTTCTAATTATTTGTGGATCTAGACAGCTCACGCAAAGAATAAGAAGTACAGGGCTGAGGTGTTCTCTGAGCTGTGTTGTGGCAGATGCAAGACTCATAGTGGGCAGAACAGATCAGGAGATAATGCAGTCATGAGTGGATTTTGGTAGGATAGGACCTTGGGGCATTTCTGTCCACCCACTGCTCCACGCAGGACCACCCTCACAGCCAGGTCAAATTGCCTGGGACCTTGTAGAGGTGAGAGCTGGATGACCAAGATGGAGGTGCTACCACCTCTTTGGACTCTAGAGTTACACTGTTCTCCTGGGACAGAACTTTTTTTCCTTCTGTCCCGAGTCTCCCTTATTACAGCTTGACTTTCATTGAAACGAAGATACAGTGCTGGTTTGTATTCAACATATTCTCCCCCAGATGCCAGGCCAGCTGGACCCCAGGCTATGGTGGTGCATGGGGTTGTCCTGTTCTAGGTGTAGAGCTGTGCACTTGTCCTTTTTGAATTTCAAAGCACTGTTGGCCCAGTCCTCCAACTTGGTGAGGTCCCCCTGGACAGAAGCCCTGCCCTCTTGTGTACCTATAGCCTCTATGTCCTTCATTCCACAGAGTGGTAATGTGCTTGGAAAACAGAGATGTACTGTGGTGGGAACAAATGTGTGTGGAACAACGCTCACAAAAACAGCCAGTGCCTTGGCTTTTTGATGGATAGGTTTGCTTTCAGAACAGAAATTGAGCCACGGTCTGTTCTAATTGGAATGGTACAAAGGAATTTGGTAGGGAGCTTAGAGGAGCAAGCTGTGTCTTGCTGGTGGCTGCTGCTGTACTGTATGTGAATGCCTATTTCACTTCAGTGTCCAACAGCAGCTTTGGATGCTGTTCTCTCTGTTCAGTACCCTCCCATTCCAAAATACCACTTATCTTGATGGAGAACAGCTTTGATGATGGGTGGGTGTTGGGCTGTGTGTGAAGGTGATGGTGAAGTGCCCACCTGGGGCAGGAAACAAGGTTGCTGCTCTGATAGTGAGCCACAGGTCACTACTGCCTGTTCATTTGGTCCTTCTGTGTGTGTACGTGGCACAGTATGTTTCTAACCTAAGGCTGCAGTTTTTGTTGTACTGTGCTGGCAGGCTGTGCCTGTGCACTTGTCCCTCCTGTCCTCCAGCCTGCCTTCCGCAACGTCTGTTAACTGTGTCCCAGTTTCACAGTCACTTTGCTGGCAGGAAACTCGTGTTCTCAAAAAGGCCTGTGTTACTTTTAAAGACCTCATCCCCCCTATTTAGAAGTCTAGAGAAAATTGTGTGTCTTAGATTATTCATCACAAGCACTATGAACCCTGCTGCTTGTGCTACATTACTTTTTCTTTATCCTTTCCTTTTCCAGATAAACCGTCAGTGCTGGTGCCAAAGGTTTTCCACCGGGCAGAACATGGCTGATGCTCTGCAGTGCTCCCATCTCTCCAGTTGTGGAGTTGTATGCTGACGGGGATCAGTGGGACTTTGGACTCTGAAATGCTGTGGGGCAGGGGCAGCTCCCAGGCTGGGGCCTCGTGGCTGGAGTGGATGCAGTCATCTGGAGGCTGGGGATCACAACGAGGCATGAAGCAGAGTGATTGCTGCAGATGGCAGGGCCACTGGCCAGAGGGAAAGCACTGGGGATAGGTTTCTGTGGACCCATTGATTGCGTGTTGAAAAACCATTTGGATCTCATGATGAATGTAAAAATGTTCTTGGTACCATTTAATTCAGACCTGCTTGGAGGAAAGTATCTTGAAATGAGCTGTAGCTGGATTCCCTGGATTTGTTCCTGGACAAGTGAGTTTTGTGGCAGTTGGCCAAGGCTTTGTTGGGAAGTGGGTTGGTGCTGTGAAACCTTTACAGTTGCTCCACCACAAAACAATTGGCTGTGTCCCATGCAGCAGATTTGGGTGGTGGCTGGCAGAGCGGGAGGAGAAGCAGGATGGGAAATGTTTCCTGCCTTGTGCATTCACATACGCTGTACCATGAAGGTGGTAAGGATGTGCTATAATCACACAGAGATGAAAGCAGGGCAGTCAGCGTGCCTCTGGCACCTGCCATTTGTTCCTTATCCCTAGCCCTCAACAGCTCCTGGTCTGCTGTGTTTGGATGTTCTGATACTGCCATTGTGGTACTTTCCATGCGTTGTGTCCACTAGAGCAGTAAAAATCTAGATCTTGGTCCTCCTCCTAGCAAAGCCACCCAGACATCTTTGTGCAGAGATCTGGTGAACCAATGCGTGGCTGTGTTGTAAAAACTGGCCCTGATGCCCTTGGGCTGATCCTGGCAACGGTGCTTGATGAGCAGCCATTCTCCCTCTGCAGATGTGGGAAAGGGCAGGCTGAGCACTGGCACCACAGTGGTGGTGTCTCCCCTGACCAGGTGGTTTTGAGGACTTCTAAGATGTTGCAGTCAGTTTGTGCCCTACAGCTGAGCCCTAGTAACTGTGCTGTGTGAGTCCTGCTCCATGCAAATATTTTATTTGGTATAAATCAATAGGCAGGCATTTCCAGTGCCAGGATGCCTTCATCAGATCTGGATGGAAGTCTGAGAGATGAGGAACTTAAAATACTTTTGTTAACCTACAACTCCTAGCAATTTGGGGTATGGTGGCAGACCTGGGATGGGTGGTATTAGTCAGCAGGCAGTTACCACCAGGATGTGAGCTGGCCAGGCCTGCAATCAGGGCAAGAGAGTGACATGCATCCTGCTGGGACCTGCTGCTGTGCAGATGATGTTCCTCTAGCTTCTGATCCTTCAAATACCAGCCTTGTGTGCAAGGCTGCAAATACCCCCCTTGGGAAGAACTTAGCGCTGGGAAATGCAGGACAGAATCTACTCTAGCAGGAGATTGCAGAGGCCAGGTAGAAGAAATCAAGCCATGTACCTCACTTCAGGAGGGAAAATATGCCAAATGAAAGCTGGCAGCTCAGTCAGCTTCGTGTCTCTTCAGGGTATCGTTCCAGCTTGGGAGGGAGCTTGGGCTCAGATTTCATATGTTGACCTGCCACCTCTGGCAATGAACCTTCTTCTTGCCAGTGAGAATCATTAATTGGTTGTGCTTCTGTGTTGCTGTGGGTAAACTGGGGACTCAAAATTGCCTGTGGTGGCAGGAGGAAGTGGAAGGGAGGTGAGATCTTTGGATGGTGTCCGGAACAATGCTGGGAAACTCCCTTGTCCTAAGTCTTGCTGCCCATGAGACATGAAAGGCCCTGGTATAGGCAGAACTTGTGTTAGAGCATTCCTGGTGTCACCTGCCATGCTGGGCAGCCTTCTCCTCCTGTTTTGCTGCTACTCACCTTTCTTTCCATTCTCCATAGGAAGAAACTAGCGATTTGTTGCTGTGACGTTGCGTGGAAACCACATTGTAAAGAAACCACAAACTGGAATCCTTTTCCAGCCGGAAGCCTGTTTCCCAGTGTGCCCATCTGGTCTGGGATGTGTGAACGTTGAAGGAGTGAGAGGACAGAGCAGACGTCTTACAGCTGCTCCTTGGGACTGCAGCCCTCCAGCCGGCCCCGGCCACCTGCGCGGGAGCACGGCACTAGCTGGCCTTTGCAGGCACTCTCTGCTGCTGTGCACGGAAGCTGGAATGCTGGGAGTGTGGCAGTATGGAGGTTGATCTAGTTGGGTCTATTTAATATGAAACGGTGATTGCTCATCCGCCCACTGTTTAGTAGCTGGTGTAACTGTGTTTTCATCTGAATTTTTTTAATATGCAAAAGCCATTTAATTTTCTATGCAGTTCAAAAACATCTCCCCTTTGCAACTGCCAGGTGGGAGATCAGTGCAGGAGAACCAAGCCAAGTGGCTGATAGTACTTTTGATTTTGCTGTCGCTGTATTTTAAGGATGCATCGTTGAATCCTGTGCATAGTGTCCCTTTGCTGAGCTCCTGCCTCAGATCCCACTTAATATTCCTGAGCCCCAGGGATGCAGAGCCTGTATTTTTGAAGGATCTGTCATTTTCCACAAGGAAAGAGGGCTTAAATGCAGTGCCCCAAGAGCAGATACCTGAGTTCAAAGCATGTGTTATGTTCCTGCTCTTGTCGCTGCTCGGAGAGTTACCGAACTGTTAGAAATGACTAAGGCCTCTGTGGAGCACCCCGCAGCCTTTACTCAAAGTGTGTTATAAAGAGGTCAGAAAGGACTGGGGACTCAATTGTCTCCCTGTGGGGCTGACAATCTAACCTCTTTGGAATAGGAGGAGAATCTCCTGGTACTAGATGCCTCCTTCACTTGAGAGGACTGTGCTGGTTTTGCTTATTGATTTGCAGACCCCTTGCTTGTTGACCAGTTGTTTTCCTACTGAAACTGGTGCAGGCAGGTTTGGAAGCAGAGCTGGAGAGCTGCTTTGCACTGCAGGACTTAACAGCAGCTTGAAGATGTCCTGGAGTACCTTGTGTTATGCTCTGAGGCAAAACCTGGGAATCAAATCTGCATCCGTCCAAGTGAAATTCCCAGGATAACAGCTTTGCCCTCTGTGTCTGTGTAATATGTGAGAAATTACATGTCCCTAAGCAGCATACAGATCTGTAGAGGTGAGTGAGAGGGAACCCTAAGGATGATGCTGCACATCTAGGTCATCTTAGGGCTTACAGGGGTACTTGGAGGCTTCTGGCAGCTGTAGAGGGTCCTGGGTGGTGGGACACTTCTGCCTTAGCTGTGCTAAAGGCAAAAAGGTCAGAGAAACAAAGTTGTTTCCAGCCTGCCACAAGACCAGGATGCCTTTGACTAGTCTCCTTCCATAGCAGTGCTGTTCTTTCTGCATTCTGTCTCTGCTCTGAGCTTGGGGGATTCAGCTTTAAAAAGTGAAACAGAAATAGAGACTAGATTGGGGTTTAACATGCCTTATGGTCTCTCAGATCAGATGGAAGAGCCTGGGGGCTGCAGAAGCATGGGTCATCTCCCTTGCAGCATCCCCTGAGCCACAGTTACATGGTGGCTGTGAAAACTCAATAGTGTATTTGGGTGCTGCTTTCCCAGGAACTCAAGATGTGCTTGGCTGTGCTGTAGCACTGGAGCTTACATGGGGCCCCTTCCCCTTTGTACCTCTGAGGCAGTTAAAATTTGTCAAAGCAGTAGAGGCTCCTCACTGTGAGGAGACAGATACAGTTTTGTCAAAGGGAACTGCAAATGTTATTTAGGAGCTCACTAAGTGAGGCGAAAACCCAGTGGCTCACTCCTGCAGAGCCAGATCCCGGAGCTTGGTTCTTCTCGCACCTTTTGGATGGGATCTTGGGCCGGCATCCTTGGAACAGCAGTGTGGGGAGGTGGAGATGCTGCACTGCAGTAAGCACAAGAAGAGGCAAGTAAGTGGGCCTCGGTGTAGCACTCATCACACGCTTCATGGCTCAGTTCATGGACTGTAATTGCAGGTATTCATATAATCTACATCACTGGGCAGGACTCTGCGCACACACACACACATATGCATGCCCAGACATACACGCACTACACCCACACTTGCCCACACATCCTCGCCAAAATGACTGAAAATAAAAATGATCTCAATCTCCAGGAGAGTCTTGGCTGTGTGATTTCTTTTTCCTCTTACAGTGCCTCCTTGGGCTCTGCCTCTGGAGTGGTCTGCACCTAGATCTTGTAGGTCTATGCTGTTAGCAGAATCATCAAGAGATTTGGCATCGAGTGCATCTGAGCATAGAGCCCCTTGTTTGGATTTGTATTGGTGAACCATTGCCTTGTCCAGCAAGGCAGGTGATTTCTGGCAAACAGCTTTTCCCCCACCGCATTTAGCGTGTTTTGTGGGTTTGTGATGCCGGCTCAGTGCTTCACATTGGTACCTTTGCATTCTTGTAGACCTTTGTTCCCTGCAAACCCTCAAGTTCGTAGCAGGGTTCGGAGGCAGGGCACTAAGGTAGATGGGCCTCTGCTTGGCAACAGGGGCGTTAGCTGCAGCCCTAGGAGGGTGAATTGAAAAAGGGAGTGAGTCCCCTCCCACTGCTGTGGTTTAACCCCCGCTGGCAACTAAGCACCACACAGCTGCTTGCTCACCACCACCCCCTGGTGGGGAAGAGAATAGGGAAAAAAGTAAAACCCATGCCTTGTGATAAAAGCAGTTTAATAATGGAAATAGTAAAATACGGTAATGATAATAACTGTAATGAAAGAGAGGAATAAACCCCAAGAAAGACAAGTGATGCACAGTACAGTGTCTCATCACCCACTGATTGATGCCCAGCCTGTCCCCCAGCAGCAATCAGCAGCTCCCAGCAACTCCCACCCCCCTCCGTTTATAAAATGGCATGATGCTCTGTGGTATGGAATATGCCTTTGGCCAGTTAAGGTCAGCTGTCCTGGCTGTGCTCCCTCCCCAGCTTGCCCACCTTCTCATGGGAAACTGAAAAGTCCTTGACTTAGTGAGCACTACTGAGAAACAACTAAATCATCAGTGCGTTATCCACATTCTTGTACTAAATCCAAAAAACCACAGCACTGCACCAGCTTCTAAGAAGAAAATTAACTGTATCTGAGATGAAATCAGGAAACCCACAGTACCGAGCAACTGCGTGCGACCGCACTTCCCCCGCCACTCTCATCTGGAGAAGACAAGACAGATCTCTGTGGCACACGCACCAAACACAGTAATGCCGCACAACAGGTCTAAGAGAAGGGATATCTGCATCTGTGACAAGGTGCTGGCATACCAGAGTGAGACAGGAGGCATGACACTGGGTGGGTGGTGGGGCCCCAGCTACAGCAGGGCAGATGAGAAGATTCTAAGCTGCTTAGTTGCTGGCAGATGTGGAGGTATCAGCACGGTTGCATCAGGTGGATGACACATATGCGTCAGCCTGCATCACTGAGGGACACTGGACTGTATTTCAGGGCTGTGGGAAGCACCAGCAGAAAATTAACTGTCCTGTGAAGACCAGAGAAGGCTCTGCTTGCCTTCACCTCCTGGCCAAGAAGACCCAGAGGGCTCACAAGTCTCACGCCACCCACCCCACCCTGCTTGCTGACACTGAATTAAGGGATGTGGGGAAGAGTGGGCAAGGCAACTTCTCCGGCAGGAAGGGGCTGGGGGCCAGCTGAATCGCCCTGGAGGCCATGACCTGGCTGCCTCCCATCCCACGGGTATCCCAGAGTCGTGTTTAGGTGCTCTGCACCAAGTCAGTCTCACGAAAAGGAACGCGGAAGCACAGATGAGGTGTCTGTCCAGCATGTGTTTCCGGTAACACGGGGAGAGCTTCCAGAGAGCTGCCATAACCCCAAGCTCAGGGGGGACTGCTGGGCAAAAGCTCAGGAGGAGTAAGGCAGCAGCACGAGACGGACGAGCTGCTGCAGAGGAATAAGGCCGTGGGCTGACGGGACAGCCGTGGATGAGGCGGCTCGGGGCGGAGGGGAAGGTGGAAGGCGGGTTCGCGCAGCTGTTCGGGTATCATGGCGCTGAACGAGCGCTGGCGCCGGGCGCGGCGGTGTGGCAGCACCGCCCAGGGGCGGGTCCCGCGCTCTGCCCGCCCCCGCCGGGCCTCCATCCCTGCCG
>VYXB01001089.1:1150824-1225917 GCA_013397135.1 Pachyramphus minor
CCGGGCCTGTCCTGCCCCGCCCCGCCGCCCGGGGTTCCCGGCGCTCGCCCTCCCCAGGGGCGCCGTCCGCACCCGGGGCCTCGCCGTGTGCGCGCCCCGCAAAGGCCACGGGTGGCGGTCGGGAGCCGAAGTGCCCCTGGTTATTCCTCATGGTTTGTTGTGCCCCAGTCAGTGTGGATTCCTGCTAGTTAAGGCGTCGAGATGCTGGTGAAGACTTTGCCAGTTCGCACCAGAGAACTCGCTTTTTTTCTGTTGAAATTGGGATGCTCATTCAAGTTTTGTCTCAGGGAGCTGCTGTTTGGCATGGCAAAAGACACGTGCATTAGTATCCCTTTATTGTTTGTCACTTTTTAGGAACATCGTGTTTCAGAGCAGGCTTCAGTGTTGATTTGCTTGCCCATCTGTAAGCTAGTTCACTCAGTTTTATCAGAAGTGTAATAGTGTGATGCTTTACTGCATTTTGGTGCTAAAACGGTCTGTGAAATGCTCTGGCTTTTTGTTTTGACTTTGTTAAATGAATTTCTGATTTCTCTTTCTTTTAGGGTAGGCAGCATTGTAGGATCAATGATCAAGAAACTAGTGCCAAAACCTCAGCTGGCAGTTCGAGTGACTTCAGTGATCCTGTTTACAAAGAAATTGCTATAACTAATGGTTATATCAATAGGATGACCAGAGAAGAGCTCAGAAGTAAGCTTGCAGAGTTCAAGCTCGAAACCAGGTTAGGCTTATTTGTAAACATTTTGATTTACCTTTAAGAACAGTAGAGCCATAAAGGATGATTATTTTAAAGTTTAAAAGCTCAACACAGAGTGAAAAGCAAACACAGCACGAAACACCAGTTTTTTATGTGCAATTGTGATGCAGCTTTTGTTGTAGTATTAATGCATACTGCCTAATGTGTGCTGTCTCAACTGGTAACCCAAAGAAATTAAAGAATATGTAACTGTAGGATACTTCTCATCACATCTTTGGTCAAGGAGAAAGAAGAACTGCAGTGATTCTCAGGTGATGTTGCAGATCTTCAGCATGTAGAAACTTGCTTCAGGACATAAATATTTTCATTTCCTGTACCAGTATAATTCTGATCCTTGCTAGAAACTCTGTGGTGATGGGGCTAATGATTTAATAAAGGCAGAGGACAGGGACCTTTAGATGGAGAGTTTGCTACTCTGAATAGATGTGCTAGAATAATGTGAAAAGATAAATTTATTATAAGCTGGATTTTTGCTTACTGGGAAGGAGAACAGGGAATAGAGCATACTTCCTGATGTATTGGAAATGACCTGCAAGACTCTGCTACTGCTGTGGCCGGACAAAGTTGAGATATCATGTAGAAGGTCAGCTGGGAAAAACAAAGTGTATTGTTTCTATAGGCAACAGTAATGAGGAAGTAGTGGTGGGGAGTTAGCAAACTGAGAAGCTTCTGCTCTACAGGAAGAAAGAATATGAAAGGTGAGATGGAAAGGAAAAGTCTAGCTTTCTAGAGAAGACAGAGACTGTAGGGGAGAGGCTGTTCAGAGGGGCAAAAAAGGATTTAGCAGAGATTGATTTGAATAGAATCAAAGAAAAAAATGATGTGGAGGGAAGTGCAGCCTAGTACCTCCAACAGACCTGTCCGCAGATGTTCTGACTGCATAGTTTTTCAGTTCTTCCTTTGATTAAATTAACTTAGTGCCTCAGGAGGAAAAAAAGTTTATCATTACCTGAGAAAATTTTCAGTAAAACAGGTTTGATTTCTACAGCTGTTTGATAGTTACTCTGATCCAAAAATAAAAAGCAGAATTTAACTAGTGTATGATGTGTTTGTGGTTTCCTCCTAAGTTATTTTATTCAGCTGTAAATGCATAAAGCTTTAAACTCCTTTTACCTAAGTGTGGTTTCTTTCGTCAATATATCCAATTCTTACCTGTAAACATTAGCTCTAATTAGAGTTGAGTGAATTGCCACACACCATCCCTTGAGGGTGTTGTGACAGCAGATTTTCTCCTCTTTTCAACTCTGTTTATAAGTTTGATGAAGAAAAAGGTAATTTCCCCCTCTATCAGCTCTCCATACTGTCTCAACTTTGAATGAACTGCTCATTGAATTAGACTAGATTAATAAACCAGAGTGAAAAAGTTATCTCTGCAGAAGCAGCTGATGTTCTCAAATGCAGGTTTAGTAGGTAGTTAGCAGTTTTATCTTGTGGATCAGTGGGCTGCTTTTCTGATAATACCACTTGCTACAAGTATTTCTTATGGCTTTTGTGATTTCATTTGCAATGTGTAATTTTGAAAATAACTTCCTTCAAAAAGTAGATTGTTTATTCTGCTCAGATTTGGTACAGTGGCAGTTCTGGCACCTGCATTTGCATGTTATGTTTGTATTAAAAACATGAAGTAATTAACTTTAATTGCTTGCTGCTGTGAATTTATGTATAGCCACAAGCCTGAAAAGCAGGATCTTGACCAGAACGTTTTTCTGAAAACAGAAATCTTGAGTACTTAATTGAGCTATTCAAACTCTATTTTGAATTTAAATTGAGAGGAGTTTAAAATGTGGGGGGGTTTATCTGTGCCACTGTGGCAGAAAGACCTTGGGCATGAGTTACTTCGGGCAGAGTGCACAGGGAAATACAAGTGAAGCAGTACTGCTTCCAGGGCCAGAGGTCATCTGGCAGCAATCTACAAAGACTTGGGCTTTGCAAAGGCTTTGGCTACTGAGTCTTGCTGAACTAGAGGTGACTGCAGAGTGTCTCTGCGCTGTGCTTCCCAGTCTGTCCTTGGTATTTTCTTGATGTTTTAGTTGTTGGGGGGCATCACAGCCTCTGTGTTATTCCAGATAATGGATCGTTAACTTTCTGATCAAGTCAAATTCAGATTTCATAAGTGTCGGCGTTCAAAATTGAGATTAATAAATGATGAACTTTCAAATGTTAAATACAGCTTCAGTTCTACAGTGGGGAAATAATTAATTAAACCAGAGTGCCATCTTTGTCATTTATCTCTTTAGAGGAGTGAAAGATGTACTGAAAAAGAGACTGAAAAACTATTATAAGAAACAGAAGCTGATGCAGAAGGAACACATTAGTGGAGAGATCTGTTATGACTACATCTGTGTCGTTGACTTTGAAGCAACATGTGAAGAAGGAAACCCACCTGAATTTGTACATGAAATAATTGAGTTTCCTGTTGTCTTAGTAAACACACGTACCCTGGAAATAGTAAGTGATCTAATTGCTGTGTTGATTTGCTGTTCTTTGGTGTAACTTCTTTGCATCTGAAAGTCTAGATTAGTTTTTAGGTAGATGTTGAACTTCATTAAAAACAGCATACCTTTTCCCATGAAGACCTTATCCTCTGTGCCTCTTAAGTATAAACAAAATTTTCTTTCTGTTTTGAAATCATCTGGAATAGATCATTTTCCTGTTGTTGACTCCCTGTATTGATATGAGCTTCTCAGTTGTCCATGTCTGTTCTCCCTTGGCCTTCCTTTACCTGCTTTAAGATCTATTCCACAAATCTATCTCTAGGAATCAAGGGATTCATCATAATCAAAAATTAGTAAATTCTGTGGTCCTGTGTGAGGCAGTCTGGAAGACACTAATGCAGAGGTCTAGAAAGTGAGGTTGAGTGAACTCTGCTTTTGTCAGGCTGTGCTGTTTCTACAATGTACCTGACAGATTGACAGCTGCGTAACTCGATTTTAAACATATTTTGTAGACATTTGGCAGCTTCAGGTGCTCTGTTCCAGTACAGCTTTCTTCTAGGAAAAACTTCTTGCTGTCTAACTGAAACTGAGTGACTCAGTGAAACAAGCGGATGTGCACACACTTCTGACTAATGGTTCATTTATCAAGAACTAAGAGGAAGAGGATTTCCAGTAATCACTGTGATGCTACATTAGAATGTAGCTACGTGTATGACTAATTGCAGAAAGAGGATTATGCGGATTACCAAGATTGTTTTTATTTTCTTTGGAGTGGTAGGAAACACCATGTCTTTTCTTCTGTCCAAAAGTTTTTGTGCTGTTGTAGCAGCAGGGATTTGGGTTTGCTTTTTTCCATGCAGCTTGCCTGCAGTCTTCACTCCTGTATTGCTCAGTTTGCCAGAGTGAGGTCGTGTTTATCTTTGCCTGGCTGGCTTCCAGAGGTGTAGGACTTGCATGCAGCCTCTGAGATGTGTGGCCAGTTGCTTTCCTTGAATTGCAGGTGAACCTTTAGATACCACCTAAAAGACATAAGGCTTTGCTCATGTCTCTCTTTTCTTTTTTCTTCTGCTCACACTCTCCTTCTCCCAAATCCTCCCCTTTTTGGCAGTCTGCCCTTCTCCCCTCTTTAATCCTCACTCCTGCTCTGTGATGCCTACTGGCTGAGAGGAAGGACATGTTCTGGTTGGAAAGCTGTCCATCCCATTAGGAATCTGATGATGGCCAGTCAGGAGGCCCATACTGGCTCAGGAGGTACGCACTCCTTTTTGCATCCAGCAGGACAAGTAGCTGCTATTGCCTTTGGGCTGTAGGCAGGCCAGAGAAAAGTTGCATTGCAGACTACACAGTGTGCTACAACTGAGCGTCTGATTCTCTCATTACAGGAGGATACCTTTCAGCAATATGTGAAGCCAGAGATTAATCCCAAGCTTTCAAACTTCTGCATCAATCTCACAGGAATAACCCAGGTAACTTGTACTTTCGTTTCTTCAGGGAAAAATACAAAAAAAAGAAAGAGCGATTTGGTGTTGATGTCTTCAGACTGGTAATCTTAAATGGTAATCTTTCATGGTTATTTTTCTGCAAGGCCTGTTCTCTTAATCCTTGTTTTTTTCCCCCCTACTAATATCACATAATTGATTTCACTACATTGGTCATTTTGTAGGGGAAAGCACTCACTTTGTAGTTCATGTGTAGAAACTTAATCTTTAGCAGAGGAAAGCACCTGAATTGCATCAGTTCCTCTTCTAAGATTTTAATTCTAAAGAGTTTAGAGTCTTAGGATGACAATTGCCTGTGGTCAAGTAAGATGAGCAGGAGCCTGGGAAACAAGCTCAGAAGGTTTTAATCAAAGTTCAGCTGCTGACAGACCTTGTTACCTTTGCAGAAGCTATTAGAAGGTTGCTCTTCTTGTGAAGCTTTTATGGTGCTATTTTTTAAGTTTAGACAAACCTGTACAGTTGTCTGTTAACGTGTAGTCTGGTTTTCTAAAGATTTTGGTGAAGCCAACTTTGTAAATACCCATACACCAATATACTTTTTACACTTCATGCTAGTTTGAGGTTTTTTTCCTGAAAAAATGTTCCTTGCTTTGGGGTTTTTTTGTTTCTCTTAGGACATTGTTGATAAAGCTGATACTTTTCCTCAAGTTCTGCAGAATGTTGTGGATTGGATGAGACAGCGAGAGCTGGGAACGAAGTATAGCTATTCCATGTTGACAGATGGGTATGTCCCTGTGCAGCCTTCAGCACAATCTAAAACTGTGAAACCGTGTTTAATATTTATGAGAGTATTGTTAAAGGTGGATCAGAACACTGCCGCTTTGCTGTTGTATTTTCATTGCTTATTTTCCCAAAACAAAAGTTCAACTAAGCAAGTTGAAATGAAGCTTCAATCCATCAGATGGCGCTGTTTCTTTCCTAGCGGTCTGTATGCAACAAAGTGCTATTGAAGAGACTTTTTGTGCTTCGCTGTTGCTGAAATTCTTCATTTATGTCTAGCTTTCATATGGCACATAATATCTGAAAGTATCACCATGCAGTTTCAGTTCTAAGTAACTTCCATGCCCTGAGGCTTCAGAGATGTGTGGTGGTTGTGCTGTAGTGTCCTCTGTGAGTGTTAGTGTTGATACATCCTGTATATTTTGCCAGAAAACAGTAGTGGATTGTGCTAGCCATTTCTCCTTGTTCCATAAACATCACAGAAAATTCTCTGCTTTGGCTTAGGGGGCTGTGGCTCTGGTGGGTCCCAGCTCTGACAAGCTTTTTGTGTGAGGAATTGACTAGTCCCTTAAACTGCCACCTGAACTTGCTCTCTCACGAGGTCTGTGTGGAAAATCAAGTCCCATAATGACTGCAAAGTGAACAGATCATGAGATCTAGACACAACTGGGATTGTGTCCAGATTGTGTCTATTGTTGTTGTGATCTTAGCTTTGTTACACGGTGAAATACAGTGTTTGAGTCTTGTCTTGTATAGCACTGGCACTGGCCAAGGATTTTCCCTCCAGGTGATGCTTGCCTTTTAGCTGTGAGACATTACTATTCTGTTAGTATACCTGCTTTCCTTCTTGGAATGATTTAAGTAGGACAGGGAGTTTTTAACATGAGCTGTGTTAAGGTGAATGATGCATTTTCGTGTTTGCCTACAGTACGAGTGCATAAACTCAAAACTGGAGTTTATGAAAAAAGACCATGGGGAATCTTGGTATAACTTTCTAACACTTCTGTCAAGTAAAACACAGATAAATATTCTATAGTAAGAGTAGTTTAAAAAAGCTGTCGCACAAGACTTGAGCTGTACAGTATAGATCCACATACACCTTAAAAATAAGAAGTTACCATAATGCCATTCCAACTTCAATTAATTTAAGGAACTATGATAAATTCTGTTTGACTAATTTTTAACCTGCGATTACATTGCTGTCTTTGGAAACAACAGTGAATTAAAAAAAGAAGATGCTAAAGCAAAACTGGTGCGAGACTGGTTATATTACTGGGCCTAAATGTCTCTGGATATCCCCTCCAGAGGAGTCCTCTCAGTGAAATTCCTTAAGGTAAAAAAGGTGTAGTGAAGTCTCTGTCATATAGGTGAGATTGTGTAAACAGCTGAAAGAGATAAGAAAAGAAGCTTTATTTTAGCTTGAAGCTTACAAACTTGTTGGGGTGGTTCTCTTCAGGAAAGCAGGCTACAAGTGCATAGGATTACAGTTTCATCTTCTCATAAAGGTCTGGTTTCTCATAAAACTAAGTGCAGTCTTGTTTCAATAACTTATGTGAAGTAGAGAGATGTGTGTGGACCCTAAAATCAGGAAAATTTAAGGTGTCACTTGCTTCCCCAAGGGCTGCATAAGCATGTAATTTATAGGCAGTTTTGGGAGTAGATGTGGTAGGTGTAGTAGTGGGCATGCTATTTTTTGTTTTAACATCCTGGACCTGAAACCATCCTAATGAAAGTCTAGTTCATGCCATTTTTTTTCCCTATGATTAACAAATTCATATTAAAAAATTCCTTATCATGACTATAGCAAAAGAGCTTTTCCAAACCTGTTTTGCTTCCACTGATCATCAGAGACAGGACAGCTTTTAGTGCTACAGCTATGCAATATATAGAATTTGGCACTGTATATTACTAATGTTTTTCTCTTTTGACTTTTTAAGATCTTGGGATATGAGTAAATTTTTGAACATCCAGTGCCGTATTAGCCGTATCAAATACCCTTCTTTTGCCAAAAAGTGGATCAATATTCGCAAATCATATGGGAACTTCTATAAGGTTTGTACAAATTGTTGTTTGTCTTACAGGAAAATTTTATTTAAAAGTCTAGAATGTCCTGTTGTGCTTGTCATCTCTGCTTGTGTAATATAAAATTATAGTACTTAAACTAGTTGCCTGGGGCCTGATTTTCAAATGTGTTTGATGTACAGATCTCACTTCGTTAATTGAAAATTATATCATCTACTTCATTTTGATTTTAATCTTGTTTTTAAGAGTCGGGATGGGCTTCGTGAAGGATTGTATAAAAACATCTTAATGACCCTCTTAGATCAAGTGTGTCTTGGCATATTTCAGCTGAAAAGACTCTATATTGGTTTTTCAATTATTTTTTTCTGTTTTTCATGTAATACACTACAGAACTAATTTGCACCACTACCCTCAGATAATCTTGACTTTTGACAGTGTAACAGGGACAGAGAAAGATTAGGATATATCTACAGTGGAATCAAATTGTCAAGAGAAAAGTAATACCAAGTTCAGTGCTGGAACTGATTGCTGCTTTCTGTCAGATTACTGTAAAATGAGTTATTGCAGATTCTAGCAAATTCCTAGTCAGCCTACACTAAACCACTTTTTTTGAATGTGATTTCAACCTTGCTGTTCATCTTCTTTTGAAGAGCTTTTTCATACTAAATGTAACCTCTAGATGAAAAAGAGGTTGACATTTGATAAGAAAAGAGCTTTACTTTGTGCTGGGCAAATATTACAGGGTTACTCCATTTCTCCCTCTATTATTGTGCCTTCTCTGCATGATGGTTTCTGTTGGAAACATGATAGGACACAGAACAGTTTTGTTAATCCTATCAGCTTTAAACTAGACAAACCTTCTTTTTCCTGCTCTAAGGCATCATCAGAGGCAATGAAGACTGTAACTTGGAAGGAATCAGTTCTTTTTTTGTGTTTGTTTTTTTTAATATATGTAAACAGTTGTAGCATTTATAGTTGTTCAGTGCTTCTGTTTAGCTATTCCATGCTGCTGTTGGCTGTTGAATCTGTTGTTAAGTAATAGATAAAATTGATGACAAGGAATGTACGGTAGCTTTACTGTGGAATATCCCACAACCTGCAATATACGTCCTCTGCCCAGTTTGTTTGTGTTATTATTGGAGTTGCATATTGCAACGTTTTGGCAACTGTGCTGTTGCCATTCTGCCTACCTATTAAATCCAGTAGTATGGTGCAATATCCTGGAACTTGTCATGGCCCGTGTTCCCCCACCCCAACCACCACCATCACCAAAAGAGACACCTAAAGTTTTCATTTAAAGTTGTCCTTTTGTTTTTCTTTGATGTTTCCAAAGAACAAGTGTATTTAGTTGTAAGAGCTACTTAGTAGTTAATCAAGAGAAAACTTGGGGCTTTAGCTGGTGTTGCACTTTGTATGGGCAAGTCAGTTAAGTTTCCTTGCCTGTTCATGCTGTTGTTCGTCCATGTAAACATGGGCTGCTGTAGGTATTGCTGGTCTGTTCCTGTGGTGGTTGGAGACATTGAGGAGCTTGATGTCAGTGAGAACCAGGAGCCTAGTGCTTCTTTAATTGCTTAGCATTTGAAAGGAAAACTGAAATCTGATTCCCTCTGCAACGCCACATTGGCGTAATTTTTTTTTTATTAAGATTGTTAAACCTATCTAGGCCATGGCTTCCGCCCTTGCCAGCGCAGGAGCATCTTGAGCTGGTGCTGGTGAGAGGCTCTTGACATCATCCTGAGTCTAGACAAGCTCCTGTTGACTATGTCTCCTCTGTAAAAATGAGAGTGTCTATCTCACCAAGGTACTTTGAAGTTAAATGGTTAGTGATCTGACAGAAGGCAACATGAAAGTATATGTGACTTAAGTAGACTTAAAATCTGCATGTGTTTCACTGCACTGTGTTAGATTAAAAAGACTAGGTACAGAAATTAATCCTTGAATGTTACTCGCTTTCTCCATCAGGTTCCTAGGAACCAGACCAAGCTGACAATCATGCTTGAAAAGCTGGGCATGAATTATGATGGGAGACCTCACAGTGGACTTGATGACTCTAAAAACATTGCAAGGATAGCTATAAGGATGCTGCAGGATGGCTGTGACCTGCGGGTGAATGAGAGAATTCATGGTGGACAGCTGATGACAGTCTCCTCCTCAGCCCCCTTAGAGGGAGCCCCTGCTCCACAGATGCCCCGCTACAGAAATTAGCAGTTCAGCAGTTCTGCCTCAGGAACTGCCCTCAGATACCCACTGAAGACTGTGTAGAGCTTATTAAACAGCCACCTCTGCCAGCTTGTCTGCCATGCAGAATTCTAAAGCACCTTAACTAGTCATCTCCGTTGAAATAAAGAGGAGCATGGAAGCTCTTTGAAGCCTGTTACAGCGGGTTTTTTTATACTGATGATTTTTGTTTTTTCAAACTTTGCTAGAACTAAGGTTGATATGCAGAATCCCTAAGCTTTTGAGAGCATGCAATTTAAACACCTGCAAAGATGGATTGCTGCCGTTCCACCCCAGCCTGTGGGTAGTGTTTATTCACTGTGCTGTACTCTAATCATATCTAGCATCTGCTTATTCATTGCACACAAATAAGCCATTGCTGGAAGAACTGAAATAGCAAGTGGTCAGGCTGGCCTTTCCTGATAAGGCACTCTTCTAGGAGTTCCTGCCAATTTTTTTTTGGTTTTTACAAAGTCTAGGAGAAGCAGGAGCATGCTGATCAATTCTAAAGCAGTAGAGAAGTACTCTGGTGTTCAGGGCTTTTCTTTAAGGGATATGTTTGTCTCCTTCCCCATCAAATAGAAGAACTGTGAATTGAATAAAAATTTTGCTAATGCAATATGATAGTATTTTTTTTAACCTGTATTTCAAAAGAGAAGGTTCTTCAGATTTTCACTTTGAGGATCCCGTCTTTTATTCCGGCTATACTCATAGCTGCCCCTCATTTAATGTCACTTTTAGACACTGTCAGCCATTTGGGCTTAAACATGAGTGAAGTAAAAGTAAGTTCAAAACATGCCAGATCGTCAAAATTTCATGCTCTGTGATTATTACATAAAACAGGAAGCTTCTGGTTCATAGCTAAACACATGCTCAACTATTTTTGGTATCTTTTTGTGCTTCTGCCACTTCTATCTCAAGATCTAATGTTGGAAGATGAATATAATTTTATTAGTAAAGGCCACAGCTAATTACTAACAACTTCTGCTTACTTCCCAGGCCTCAGATAGGATGATATTCAAAAGAGGCCAGAGTGTTAATTTGTTTGGTCTGCGTGGGCTGTTACACAGTTACAACATTAATGTGATCAGCTTGCATTAGAATGGCTTGCTATAAAAAGCAGAATGATGCATTTTGGCTGCTCTTACTCAAAAAAAAAAAAAAGTTAGTTTGCTATCCCTGTATTTATTTTAGTTCTTTCTACCACTAGATTCAGGAAGCAAAATAACCAGTTAATAAAGCTTTGTTAATAACATTCACTGTTGACTAATCAAATTTGTCCCAGCCCCGCTTTGCTCTTCTGACTGTTAAATCACATCAGTGGAAATGTGAAAGTATTGGCCAAGTCTCATTTGCTTCATTTGTTTTCTTTCCAAAGTCACAGATTTGGACAGTCACAACTTCTTTAACTGCTTTAGAATGATTGTGGGTTTTTTTCCTGAAAGCAAATACTTGTTCTACTTGTAGAGTTTTGTTGAACTTAACAGTTTCTTTTCCTTCTGTAGCCACACTTGCTGGATTTTCAGAAGGGTAAAATGCAAATCTCTGATGTTCTTACTCCTAAAAGTCTGTCAGCCTGTCAGCTCATATTTTGTATAAATTCTTATGTATGTGCTTTCCACTGTAGCAACTGTAGTATCCTCTTTTCTGAATAACCATGGTAATTTTCTTTTTTTTTTTTTGTCTCTGAGTTACTGTGTGCAGGTTTCTATCATGAAATTGAGTCTAGCTCAGCAGATCTCCCCTTGGCATGCTGGCTGCCAGAGACTTTATCACTAGTCTTTTATTTACAGGTCTGTAAACCAGGCTCACAGTCAAAGGAAAAACTTCTATTTGTTACAGATTATACTACAGGTTGCATAAGAGCTTTGTAATTTTACATAGTTTATTTTAAGTACAGAGTTGTTTATTTTTGTTAAATAACTTCAAAAAGATATTTTGACATAAGGGTTAAATAATTACTGTTTTCCGTTTACTACTTGAGTAGGTTGGTGGGTTTTTTTGTCAGAGAGTTGCAGAAATCAGTAGAATCATTCCAGATGCTATATTGTCTAAGTTGGATTAATGTAACTATTTTCACAGAATATTTAACTCTGTGATTTTGAGATAAAGTGAATTTTAACAAAGTTTGCTGGTTTGCTTGAAATATAAACAAACTTATTGAAATAATTTTGCATTTTGTAAAAACATGTCAGGTACTGAATTTAGTCTATAAAGCATGAGATGATTTCAGCAGTCTTGGGGGTCTTGGTGTCAGCACAGCTCATGATTAGTCCTCTCTGGTGGACTGGGAACATTGCCACAGCTGGCTGGCTTAAATCTCTTGCATGTGACTACTTCTCAACACTCAATAACAGGTTAAATTTTCCTGGATGCTTTCTACCACAGAAGAAGGAGGCATTTGAGAGAAAAAAAATGTGGTGTCATGATTTTTCTAGTGATGCTTGTGTTCAGCCAAATAGTGTTTTTTCAGGTTGATCTCATTTGTTCATCCAGAAAAGCTTGCTGAGTGCATCTGCTCTCATGAATATTTTAATTTGTTAGAGGAGTCGTCCCGTGCTGGAAAAACTAATTGACAACTATGTACAAAACAATCTCATTTTTATGCAGAAGAAAAGCATGCAGACATTGCCCTGTTGATAGAGTCCTTGTTTTGTTGTTGTTGTTTTATTTCACATTTCAGGACCTGTACTTGAGCAATTCTACCGCTACTGCAGACAGCCTTTGTAGAACAGTAGCAAACTTTAAACAAAGGAATTGCAGACTAATTTCAACATGAGTGCTTTCAAGTAGGTTTCTTAATATGTATTTATATGAATGTGAGAGGGTTTCACAGAATCTTGGGGTTATGTTAGGCAAAAAGGTTTCTCAGACAGGTTAAAGAGCAATAGCCTCACTGTCTCAATGAGCAAATACCTGAGCAAATGGGAAGAAGAGGTCACAACAATTTGTACCCTCCTGTCAACCTCCTAGTGAGGTACAGCTACAGGGGCAACTCACAGCAGGTCAGTTGTCCACAGAAACTGCTCCTGTATTTGTCTTATGATAAGGTAACTTACTCATTTAGTTTAACAAGCTGGTTGTTTCCATATTTTTTGGAAATTACCATTGCAGTGAGGAGGGGGCTGTTCTCGGCAGTGGAAGTAAGTAAAAACCTCAGTTTACCTTAAGCGGAGTTCTCATGCCCTTGGAAGGCTCTCAGCACTTTACTGAAGGCCTTCACCACTCTTTGGTGGCCTTTCTTTCACTCTGTATTTCCCATGGCTGTTTTTAAGTCCTCCTTTTCCCTTTTTCTTACACTAATGAACTTTTATCTCCTCTGGAAAGAAGTTTTTGCTAGGTAAGATCTCTGTCTAATCTAGGAAAAAAATTACAACCAACAGGCCCTTTATGAAGCTATTGGAAGTTTTACCTGTGGAGAATAGGTGTCAGGAGACCCAATTACTGACTGCAGGCTTTTGAAACAGGCTAAATGTATAGAACATCATTCTGTTGCAACCAAGTCCATTCTAGCACTCTCTCAAGTACTTCATGTTTGGCAGCCCCATGGGTAGCAGTGTAAAGTACTTGCAGGTGATTCTGTCTTCCTGTGGTTATGTTCCCTGTTTCAATTATGTTGATTTTGAAAGAACACATGTAGCCAAATGGACTTCCGTGAGCCAGAGGTGTCACAGTAAGTAGGAATTGCTTCACTGTGGTTGTGTTTAGGTTTGGGGTGGTGTGCACGTCCCCGACTGCAGGCCAGCTGTGAAGTGTGACACACCTTTCCAGAGAGCTGCATACTCAGCAAAATGCTTTATGACTGCAATCTGTATGATTTGGAGGTCTCCTTGCTGTGCTGCTTTCTTTATTTCATAATTCCTAGCTTGAATTGATAAGGAGTTGAATACTTATGGTCTGAGCATCATGAAAGCATTTTATATGTAATTTAGAAATGGGGGCAACAGGCTCAGGGTGTATCAGATCAGGTGTATGAGGCTCAATGTGCCTCCCTTTCTCACTTGAAAACCCTTCCATTCATCCATATGTGAACTATGATGATGGAGACCTAAAAAGAAAGGAGAAGTGACATTAGCTGATCTAGGCAGGTTAGGCCCAATATGTGCTTGTACTTTTCCATATAGTCTGAGTGTTTAACAGAGTTGAACTTTTGGGGACAGGCTCTTTGGGATACCAAACAGCGTGTACAGAGAGGGTAACTGACTGCTTCTGTATGTATATTCTGGCTGTATTTAAGTGTATTTAAGTCTGGGAGATAGCATGGTCATATATTGCTGTAGTCCACAAAGGGAAGACACAGCCAACCACTCAGGTTAGTGATAGCTGTGCTCCAAATGGGAGTCTGGACAGGAGACCTCCCCACCTCCTTTCCAACACAGCTCTGGTTCTGTGAAAACCAGTCAAGGGGAGAAACAAGCTGTAGATTATCCCGTAGTCTTTGATCTGCTGCTGGGATCGCTTAGTTAATTAGGAATTTTCCATGTGTTTTTAGCCACAGACAAGGCCTTTGGGCCAACTTTACTCCTCAGAGAACTCTATTTTTTGTTATTGATAGCTGTTCTTTCCTACCAACACAGTCTCCTGTGATATATTACTTTGGTAAGTTAAGCCATGTCCTGCCAGATGTAATATCCATAAAGCAGGTCACCACACCTGTCAGTCTTCAGTAAACAGGCAGACCTGAAGATAAAGGGCATTTGTTTGAGCTGAGAAGCCTGGGAGGAGCATGGCTGAAAAAGAAATCAGGAATCCAGCACTGGAAGGAGTGGTGGTGCCTGCAAAGCCTGTCAGTTGGTGCTGCAGATCTTTGGGAGCAGTTTCCTTCAGCTATGCTGCTGTTTTGTTTTTCCCCCCTGTTAATCTGTAGAGTCACATGGGCATCCTGCTTCTTCAGACCCCTCTCAGACTTCACATTTGCTGTACTTGCAGCTCGCTTCTCTGAAATTTACTGGCTCATCCTTATTCTGGCTTGTTTTGCTTACATGAAATAGTCATTCCCTGAACCTGCCTGTACTGATTTTCTAATAAGCCTTGTCTGGAAGCAGCTGTACTCTATGCTGGAATCCTGTCTGCACTGCTGGCCTAACTGTTATGAGCAGGTCTTACAGAAACCTAATCAGATCAGGGACTGCTGCCTCATAAAGTGTAGTGTTGCAGTTCCTGAATGCTGCAACCATTCAACCAACACTAACAGTAGGAAGCACAGTGTAAGTAAATGGAGAATCTCTTGGCTTCCTTCCTAAGTCATGGCAAACAGCTTGTGGCAAATTCTCATGTTTAATGGCGCTTTCATTCATGCATGCTATCACATGCACATCTCTGGAGGTGCTGCCGCCAGTAGAGATGCTAAATCATGGGAAGGACAGAGTCATTTTGAAGCTGAATGCCAGTTAAGTTAGATGTGTAATGGGGGTTTGTCTGATTGATATTTGTTTCTGCACTAGAGCTGCATTGGTAAGTGTAAGTGTAGCGTCATGTGGAGGAGATAGGTGACAATTGACAAGACTGAGCAAGTAAACCTGTTCAAATACTTTTGATTTTTCTTATAGACTGCCATTAGGCTTCAAGTGTGGAAAATTTGTGTTGGCCTAGAAAGAGGAAAATAATGTTTTTAAACTTAAAAAATCCTTTAGAAGTTTGTATTTCAAGAATTGGGAAGATGAAGAGATCTACATATGTTCTCAACATAGTGGTGGGAAGTTTTCTTCCACTGTTTAGTCTGGGAGATGGTGATGTCCCTGCAAGTGTTGAATCAAGGCTTCCAAAATGAATGATCCTCACACAGTGCTCCTTCACTGTGAAAACAGAATCACTGTAACAGCCTATGATTAACTCTCTTTCAAGCAGAAGAAAGAAATGCTGCCATCCTGACCTCCAGCCAAGAGACCTGCCCACCTTGGTGGATACCGATTGACATAGACACTGGAGCTTTTTGTTGTTTGGTGACATGATTTGGCAGGGAGTGAATGAACTGATTCTGTCTGTGTGTGAAACACTGGCTGATTTTGTGTGTGTGTGAAACATTGACGTAGATGTTGTAGTAGATGTGTCAGACTGGATGAAACTTCTGTTTTGAACTGACGTAGCCATGCTTGAGACTGTAGAGCTTCTTTCCTGAGCCAAGAGACCACAGACCTAATTCAGGCCCCTCCTGGTAGCTGTGGTGGGGAGCAAAATACTCTGTAGTGGAAGCATGAGCTTTTGGGTCTGAGGAGGTGTAAGAGCACAGGACTTGGCTGTGTGCTGCTGGGTATATAGCCAGTTCGTGTGACTGTGTTCATACCTTATATGAAATAGCTTCACAGCTTAACAACTGAGCTGGTGGCTGCAGCCACTTGGCCAATGCTATGAAAAGCTTTCCATGTCTTCCTCCCTTTCTGACTTCTGCATGGTATTTTTAAAATTGCACAGAATCTCATTGGGCACATCCTGCAGCTCAGGCAGTTCCTCATGCTCTAGAGCTCTTTGTACATATAATCATGTATCTTTTAGAATGTAAATGTCTTGAAAGGGCTCCCCCTATCCCTAATCTCTTGAGTTTTGGAGCGTGTGTGGAATGGACTGAATTGTCTTTGTGTACTCTAACTGAACTTTGTTCCTCTATCCACACCAGCTACCTTTCAACCTGGCAGACAACCAGTGCTCTGTTCACTTGCGGTTTTTGTGGAAGGATGAAGTGTCTGTAACATACCTTGAAATACAACTGACTGCTTTTTGTCCCCCATTTTGCTTTCCTATTCCAGCTTTCCACTCTATCCTGCACCAGCTGTGCTGTGCCTATCTGGGCTACAGCTTCCCTTTTGTTTTTCCTCTTTCTCCCTCTTTTTGTCTATGCTGTGGTCCTGACAATGGCATCTGATCATATTCAGCAGCTCCTCAATGTCATGCAGATAACCTCCCAGAGTATGTGCAGTTGGGCTGAGCCCTCTGGTTGCTTTCAGGAAAGTGACAAGTGTAGTAACTTTTTTACTCTGACTGGTTTACAGCAAAGTTACTGGCCCTGTTCTAAAGAGGATATTCCAGGCATAGAATGAAATTGCTGTTCGAGTTTGTGCAGTGACTAAGGAGAGTGCTGGAAATGGAAACTAGCTGCCTTGTCTCCCCCACCTGCTGTCTTCCCAAAACCTTCTACTGTTTCTTTTCAGTAGATAATGTCTTAAGGTAGGTTGCCAGCAGAGGAAGAGGCTGTGCCACTGCTGTTGTGATTTTGGCTGAGCTGCTCTTGAAGACAGGCCCTTGCCTGAGGGAATTCTACTCGAGCTCCTGGTCTCAAGCTGGCTCTGCATCTCATCTCTGGACAGGCAAGATATATCTTCTGCAAATTCTTTCCTGAGCAATGGGACATTGCAGTCTGCCTGCCCTGGCTCTAGGCACTGAGTCTTCCAAGAGCTCTGAGTGCGTGCAGCCGCTTGGACTGACAGCATAAAACCCTGTAAACTGTGTTTGTGATGACTGCAAAGGAACATCAGCAATTGTTCTGCAGCCCTTTCATGCTAGCAGGAGTTTTCAAGATTTGTGATGGACACATTGATATGAATGGAGGAGGAACGTGAGTGTCTAGAAGCACCAGAAAGAAGGCATTAGAGGTGTATGAGAACAACAGGTGCTGATGGCCACGTGTGGTAGCAGGTCATCAAAGTTACGGCGCACCTACAGGTAATAGAACCATAAAATGGTTTGGGTTGGAAGGGACCTTAAAGGTCATCTAGTTTCAGCCCCCCTGCCATAGGCAAGGACACTTTACACTAGAGCAGGTTTCTCAAAGACCCATCCGACCTGGTCTTGAACAGTCCCAGGAATACCTAAATGGAATGAACAAGGGACAGCTAAAGCAAGACAAGACAAATCTGAAATCTCAAAGCTTAAAAATGTGCTGGTTGGATAATAAAGGAATGGGATTGGAGCAATTAGTCATTTAGATAAGGAGACAAAAGACAGTGAGTATATCCTGATTCACAGAGCATAAAACCCAAAATAATCCTAATCACAGATCAAACTCCTACAGGTACACAGAGCCTATCCAAAACATGCATATGCTCACCAACCTGAGACTTCATGATGGTGGGAGAAGATAGCTGGCATCTGTTATTCTTTCAGCTCATTGCAAATGATCCTGGAAGCAGCCTGGACCCTTGCATTCTGGACTGAACATGTGAAATCATGTTATAGCACGTGTGATAGATATATATGTGCATGAGTATGTATAAGTGTGATAAGTTAGGGGTTTTTTTAACAGTCTTTCTTTCTGTAGTCTTGTCTTCAGCTTTGCTAAAGTTGTTGCTGCAGTGTGGCTGCAAGACGAACAATCCATCAGTCAGAGGCAGTGCTAGAATGCAGAGTGTTCACTCTGTCTTAGGTTCTTTAAGAATTAGACCTATAGGGCCTGCCGGGGGAAAGATTTAGTTACCTAAACATAGGTGTCTAGTGCCCTCTGGTATCTTAGCTGTCTGCACAAAGCTTGCAGAGATCATGTGAGACCTGCAGGACCTCCTGTCTTCTGAAGCAGCCACTGGAGGCCAGCCTGGAGATCTGAGATATCTCCAGTAGCTCTATTGCTGATCCCTGTGTGTGTGCACTGGAATGGTGCCCCTGGAGCAAGTCAATGGCTGTCAGCTTGATAGGAAGAGGCCACCAGTCCTGCCGGTCTTTGATGCCACTTTCTATGACAAAGCTGGAAGGTGGAAGCTGTGCTGCTGCTGTGCTCCACGGACCCTTTGCTATAGAGATAGGCAGCCAGGAGAGGAAATGCAATTGTGAGGCCAGGACATCATTTCCCAAACATCAAAGGCTTTGGGAAATGGAGATGTTTCCCTTTGGCTCACTCACTAGCCTTCCTAAAAAGCATGGAGGAAGACAGCTAAATCTGGATTCAGTTGTTTTATTTCTGCACTTCAGTAAAAATGAGTAATGACAACTGCTCTATGATTGATAAGGTTGGGGTCATCTTCTGCTATACTTTGCACTTTGCACAGGAGTGGTGGACGAGCTGGTCTGAAACTACTTGCCAAAGTCCTCAATTGCATATCAGGGTGCTTAGCCTTTGGCCTTTAAAAAGGCTGATTTAAAGTTGGGAAGAGTCTGAAGCGCTTGCTGAAGTGAGGAAAGCATGGTGGTTATTTTTTGGTAGTGGGTTGATACATGTATTTAAGCTGGGATGAAAGGATTTCAGCTTTTCAGATTCTTAGAGCAAAGTGCTGCACTCAGGATGCCTGGTCTTAGTACATACGGAGTCGGGTGTCACTCCCTTTCAAGGTAACTTTTGCCTGCCAAAGTATCTCTGTGGTTGTCTGCAAAAACCACCAAGACTATTGCCTCCTTTCTGCTGGTGGGACATGAAAGGACGCTTCCTGCATGAGCAGGACAGAGCTAATTTCTGTGCAACTGCCTGAGAACAAGTGGAGCAAGCTGGAGCACTAAGCAGTGAACCCAGTCTTGCAAGACACAGACACAGCTGAGTATAGGTGAAAGGGGTTGTGAAGAGAACTGGCCCTCCAGAGATGAGAAAAGGTATTCTTCCACTTTATTTTCCTATTGTAAATTTGGAGCAGCCAGTCTTTCTGGTCTGCCTTTGGTCCCATCCTTCCTTCTTCCCAAAAAGTAGTTTTTCTGTGATCAGGAACAGTCTCTGTTCCTGTTCCCTCCTAGTGCAGAGCTCTACCTCTGGACAAGGTAGTGCAAGGCTTCAAAGGGATGTGCATGCAACACTGATAGCACAGCATTAGCCTCTTCTGCAAGCATGGGAGTGGCTTTGATTTGATTATTTAGCCAGGAGAATTGGAAATGGCTGTGAGACTGTGAATGGCAGAAAGGGACAGAACGCTGGCTGCAAACAGAGGGACAACAGTAAGAGAGCTCATCTAACAATGGACTCTCAGCACTGTCTCCAGTCTGGTCCCTCAGACAGGCAAAAAAAACCCACTGGAGAAAGGATAGTCTCCCAGAGGAAAACAAAAATGCAAAATGGATACAAGCAAATACATGCATAAGCATCTGTAAAAGGAATGGTGAAAGCTACCCACATGCTTCACAGGCAGAATCCTCTTCCTCCCTATGGGCTGTATCTCTCTTCCGCCTATGGGTGGGACTTACAGGTACTGCAGGGAGCAGGGATACCACCCTTGGCACAACTCATGGGCAGAGAGTTACAGAAGTAAAGGACTGGCAGACAGCTCCTAGGCTGAAATATGTTTTGCATGAACAGTTTGTACAGTTCTGCGTAACAGACATCAGTAAACAGAAAGGCAGTTTGCCCACACTCTGTTAACAGGTAGCATGGCTAAGGTTTGCCAGAGAGTTTGCTTGCAATGAATAATTCAACTAGTCCTGCTGCCCTTAAATTTAGATGATAGTGCTGCAGTCAAGGGCTTCCCAAGTTTGGCAGCTAATGCTGTTGTGGATTTGTCTCTGTGTTTAGCCTGGGGCCTGCACTATTTCACAGGTAACTTTAACCTTGTGTGACAGCATCACTACAAACTGTTTCCCTTTTTACCTGAAAAATCAGGCACAAATTCTTTTGCCAGGTTGGCAATACCAGGATTGTAAAGCAGCCAATGTTGTTTTATACGAGACTGAAAACCGAGCTGGAGGTGGGGGATGCTGGCTGCAGGTCAGCATCCAAAACAGCTTTCCAGAGTTCAGCCTGGTAGCACTTTTTCTTCTTCATTGTCATCTTGCCATTGGCAGGGATATTTGTTCATGGTCCGGTGAGAACTTAGTTGGCACCCACTTCTGGGACTCTGAATCATCTCAAGATTTCTGCAGGTAGCATTTCCACTCTCTTTGCCTTTTCTGATGACTGCAGGACACTCTCTGTACACAAAGCTTTAGGTTTCATTCCAGTTCATCTTAACCCCTATACTGGCAGGCTCAATACAAAAAGAAGCCTTCAGTGAGTGCTAAGGGACTCAGAAAAGAAGGTTGCACAAGATAGAAAAGAAAAGGATTTCTGAATAAATAGTTTTCAAATGTAATTCTAGCATAAACTTAAAACCCAGATGCATCTTTGCCAGTGACTAAGGCTTTCCTGCAGTCCATATTCCCATGGATTTGATGCCTACAAGTACACTCTCCCTGCTTCTGCTTGGTCTTCTGCAGAGGCTGTCAGCTTTGAGATGTAACAGTCTCTCTTTCAGAATAATCACACCTCTGAGGACAATTCCCGGTGGTGCTCATCCAGCTTCACTCCAATCTTTGAATGAGACAGAGTATCCTTGATGTTCTGGAGCTATATGTTCTTTGTTCTCAGGGGTGATTTCTCCTGCTGAGTTCACACCCACATGACAGGAGTAAAGGAGAAGGTTGTTTTCCATGTGTTTGATGTTTGTAGCTTTATTTCAGAAGCACAGTGTCCAGTTTGAGGACCTCCAGAGGAACGATGTCAACAAACTGGAGGGAGTCAGACAGTGATTATATGTAGAGAGGCCCCAAAAATAATAAGTTGGCAGAAAACCACACTCCTTACTGGTAAGGCAGGAAGAGTCCTTGGACAGGGTGGTTTCTGTTATAAATGCTGTATGTGTGATGGACAGAGACATGCCTTTCTTCTGAACCATAACTAGGGGAGAGGCAGGGTGTGGGGAAAAGGTGCTCCTCATCTTTTACTCAACGTACTTCTGAGCTCTTGACACTGGGGAAGTGCCCTGTCAGAGAGGAAGGGTCTGAATGTGCTCAGAGAGAGAGGGAAGAGTCAAGGCAGGAAGTGGAACTTAATAGTTTGGCTTAGTGCCTATATCTGGCCCTGTTTTAGGTGTCCAAGGTGACTCCAAGTACATTTCCAACAAAGACTCAGATGTGAAAAGGACCAATGACTTCCAAGTCATGGCCGGTGCTAGTAGCCAATTCTCCAGAAAAAGCAGGGGGGTGCATGTAGCTGTAAACATTACTTGAGATGCTCAGACTGATTTTAACTTTTAGCATCTCCTGAACCCCCTGAAAAAGCACCATTTTTTTTTTTCTAAGTTCCTAGTGCTTCTTTTTTTTCCTAGCCCTAGGTTCTTTTCTAAACTTGCTTATGTTTGGTACCACAGGCTCTTCATTTGTCCGCGGACTACTGAAACAGAGAAATCTTGCTTTACTAGTATGAAGAAAGTCTCTTGGTCTCTAGCAATCTCACTATTAGAAAGTATTGAAGTGGTGTTTACCCTACACAGTGTTCCAGTTTTCAGATATTTGCAGTCCCTATGATGTAGAGGCATTTGTAGAGGCATTGTGTTCTGACTTGTTTACTTTATAAGAAGCAGCTGAGGATAAATTTGTTCATTTTGCCTTGCTCAAGATGTCAAATAGTTGGAAATGTCCCTGCGGTAATGAGGGTCTCACCTTAAAAAAGGTCATTGTATATTCAGATGTCCTTTTTTTCCAGCTCTAACTGGAACAAAATGTCAGCCAGGGGAGTTCAGACAGTATTTTGTGGAGAGGCAAGCAGGTGAAGTCCCAGGTGACTGGAAAAAGGGATAGATCTGAGCTCAGCAACCTCAGAAAATAAGTCCCACTGGATGCTTGCACCATTGTAGGCATTTTCACCATGGTTGGCAATTGCTTAAGCCAGCTGCAATAGTTTCTGCTTGTACTGCTGAAAACATTCTTTAAGGATTGGGCTTAACAAAAAACAATATTCAAGAAGGAAACTTTGAGTTTCAGGATTATTGAGAAATTAAGGACCTTGTCTGTGTCTGTCCAGTACAAAGTTTTCTCTTCAGAATTTCTTTTCTTGGCGTTGCTACACAAGGCTGTAGGGCTGTATATATTTTTGAACACTTGAGAGCCTTTTTCTGCTTGAGTAAGGCCTTCCAATTGCTGGCAAGCTGTGCTTTACCTGGTTAGCTCATTGCCAAGTGTTTGACTCCAAGGTGGGCTGTATTTAGCTTGTCTGCAGGGCAACATAGAAAAGGTCTGTGAGAGGGGAAACACAATGAGGTCTCTTTGCTCAAGAGCTCAGAGTTGAGAGTGGAGAGCACTTACTCTGACAGAGGCAAGTCATTGGTTTTACAACTTGGACACACAATCAGCTGCATATGCAGCTCTTTCCTGGGAGTCTTCGGTGTGATCCTAGTGCCTTGTGGTGGACAGAGGCCTGACCAGAGCAGCCCAGCTGTGTCCCACACTGCTATGCTTGCCTATGGAGTCAGCCCCAGCTATAGTCACTGTGGGGCTCTGGCATTTGGTCATGTCATCTCAGATTTGGTACCAGGGCTTCCTCCCCTGCCCTCTTCCTGGGACTGGGCTGAAAACTGCTGTGATGGACCATCTGGTTGCCAAATGGCATGGAACAATACAAGAATCCTTGATCTCAGTACTCCAGCCTGGCTTTTGTGCTCTAAAGAGCCAGCAGTAACAGGGAGTCACCAGTCACTCAGAGTGTGAAAACCTTAGATGAGAATTCCCACTACCAGTATGTTCGGACTTGATTTTTGCTTTGGAGGAAAAGTTCAATGAGTGTTTTCTGCTGAGGTAGACCAAATGCCTACTGCAGCAGTTTCACCCTTCCTGCAGACTTCTGACCTTCCCGGGAACACTGTTTGACCCAGGCAGATCTGACTGACAGAAACGCTATAGATAACTTGTCCAAATCTCCTATGCCTATCTCACAGTATCATGGGCTGAGAAACTGCCCAGACCTGGGCTGCTGGAGGGAGAAGGGAAGGAGAGCTGAGCAAAAGTGACCATGCTGCATGCTTTTCTCTCGGTTGGTTGGTTGTGTAAGTATCAGTTCAAGGGAGGCGGTGCTTCTGCGGAAGCAGCCACTGTAGCTTTTTTTCCTCATAACTTTGCAAAAGCTGGCCCTGTTCCCATGTTTGCATACTTCTGTCACTCTCCTAAAGTGCATGTAAGCCAAACATACAGGCACTCAATTAAACACAGACTGCTGGCTTTTGCGCTTTTGCATGGCAAAGATGATTTTTAAAGGAAATGTAGTATGTTCATTAAATAAAAGTAAAGATGTGAGACTTTAGCTAGCTTGGTACTATGTCTACTTAGCAACTTTGGGGGCTGAATAATTAAAAAGCATGTGTCTCCTTTGGCAGGCACTGGCTGAGAAAGCAACAGGTTTGAATGAAAAGGGGGTAGTTTTGCAGCCATTTTTAACACTCCTGAGATCACTGGCTTTCTGCACTCCAGTTTTAGTGTCTTTCAGTGTACACAATTCATAACAACACTGTTTTGAGTATCAACAGTTCATATGGCTTTCACTAAGGGAGACTGAACTCTGAAACATCCTATTTTTAAACAGGATTTAGAAATGCAGGGGCAGGGAGCAACACAAGGTTTATTTCCCTATATGGAAGATGGTGATACTCTAATTCGAGTACAGGGCCATCAGATGACTTTATGGGGAAAATGCCACATCTGGAAACCCTGCCAACAGGCTTAAAACCTGGTGATCATCACCAAAATATCCACCATGGCATTCATCTCTAGTGAGTGCCTTTGCTTCGCAGCATTCCTCTGCGGTCACATTCAGGTCCATCAGCGTGGGGCTGGGCTGGGAGCCTGTCACACATCTCTCACTGCAAGAGCAAATCCAGAGAAGCAGTGCTGCTCCTTAAAGCTTGTAGGACTGACCTTTCCCGTTCAGACTCCTCCTTAGAGGTCTTGGGCAGATGTCCAGGCTTCCCTTTTCTCTGTCTCCTTCTGACTTTCATTCTGTCTGTGTTCAGCCATTTGTGCAAAAGGCTGCCTGGAGCCATACTGGTGCTTTCTGCCTGACCCCATCTGCCTACTACTTCTTATATTTGACAAGTCATGGCGATTAGGTGAAGTCCCAGGTGACTGGAAAAAGGGAAGCATTCTACCCATCTTTAAAAAGGGTAGAAAGGAGAACCCTGGGTCTACTCAGCCTCCCCTCTGTACCTGGAAAGATCCTGGAACAGATCCTCCTAGAAGCTGTGCTAAGGCATATGGAGGACAGGGAGGTGATTCAGGACAGCCAGCATGGCTTCACCAAGGGCAAGTCCTACCTGACCAACCTACTGGCCTTCTATGATGGAGTGACTACATCAATGGACAAGGGAGGGGTTACGTGTGTCATTCATCTGGACTTCTGTAAAGCCTTTGACATGGTCCTCCACAACATTTTTCTTTCTAAATTGGAGAGAGATGGATTAGATGGGTGAACTGTTTGATGGATAAGGGATTGGCTGGATTGTTACATTCAGAGGATAGTGGCTCAGAGACAGGATGGACATCAGTGATAAGTGGTGTCCCTCAGTGTTTCAAATTGGGACCAGTGTTCTTTCAATGACATAGATGAAGGGGTCAAGTGTACCCTCAGCAAGTTTGCAGATGACACCAAGCTAAGCAGTGCTGTTGACACACCTGAAGGATGGGATGCCATCCAGAGGGATCTGAACAAGCTTGAGAGGTTTAACAAGACCAAGTGCAAGGTGCTGCACCTGGGTCAGGGAAAACCCCAGTATTAATACAGGCTGGGGGATGAACAGATTGAGAGCAGCCNGGCTGGGGATGAACAGATTGAGAGCAGCCCTGCTGAGAAGGACTTGGGGGTGCTGGTGGCTGAGAAGTTGATTGTGACTTTCCAGTACCTGAAGGGAGCCTACAAGAAAGACAATGACTATTTACAAGAGCATGTAGTGACAGGACAAGGGGGAGTGGCTTCAAACTGACAGAGAGTAGGTTTAGAGGGGATATTAGGAAGAAATTCTTTATTGTGAGGGTGGTGAGGCATTGGAACAGGTTGCCCAGAGAAGTTGTGGATGCCCCGTCCCTGGAAGCATTTAAGGCCAGGCTGAATGTGTCTCTGAGCAACCTGATCTACTGGGTGGCTCAAAGGGCAGCCAGCTGGACACCTCTTTTTGCTGTTTGTAGGAGAGGTGGCTTCTCTGTACCAAGGCCCAGCACCGCATGTCCTTGCACATCTTCACAGGCATCTCAACCTCATGAACTCAACCTCATGAAGAGAGATGCCACTTCTTCCTTGCCTTTTGCGAAATCTCACCTTCCTTGTCTTTTCAAGCTTCTCCCATCTCTGGGTCTCAGCACTGATCTCCACCTGACTTACTTGGATCAGTCCTCACAGTGGAAGGTCTGTGAATCAGATTACCTCCATACAAAACAGTGGTTTCAGTGCTTTAACAGTGTCACTTATCTGATGTTGCTGGAGGCAGAAGTATGGTGGGATGGCTGCCTCATGCACCCTGTGTCTGCAACAGGTTCTGTTCATTTTGTCTCAGAGGGAGGAATAGCTGGCACATATTTTTGTTAGCACATGCCATGGAGGCAGTGAGAAGGAGGGCTGTCTTCTCCCCATCTCCCTCTGCGAGAAACCAAAGAAATTTAGGATTCACACCATGAGAGAGGGGGCAGGTATACTGTGAATTCACAGGTGCCTCTGGTGTGAGGGTTAACAGCCGAGGAAAGGAAACTTGCAGCAACTGGAGAAAATATGATTGCTCTCAGAAGGGGAAAGGTTTGGAGCCAACAGGCAGTAATAACCCCGCCCTGGGTGAGGAGGAGCAGGCTTAGAGCCTTTCCAGACAGCGGGGCTGGAGTCCCAATGGGATTTTAAAATCTCCAAGGCATAGGTCCAACTTTGAAGTCCAGCTCGGGTTGTTCTGCCAATGCTATGAGTCAAGGAAGCCCTGGACTCCAGTGCAGTACCCACAGGAACATTTTTTCCATGCTAATTCTTCTGTTTGATTAAAAACCTCCCTGAAGAGCAAATGCAAGGCCTAAGTTGAGTGCCTGAGTTTGTTTCAGTGGGGAGAAAGCCAGAGCTGTGCCATAGGCAGGCACTGCTCCCTGCAAGCTTTCAGGCCTCTGTCATGGTGATTTCAAACACCCTTGTAGGGAGAGGTTTGCTTGTGCCACAAAAACTACAGGGCTTTCACTCTTTCCTCACCCCAAACCCAGATGGAGGGTCAAAGAGAATGCGAATTGAGGCTCGGGGATATTTTGGGTTGGATTTCTCCATGTTTCATCACGCAGTTTAAAAACACTGGATATTTGGCCTTTCAAAAATCTTAGTTTTCCTCTTAACCGAGCCATTCCTTGGCCCAGCCTTTTCTCATGAAAACCTTGGTCCTATGCAACTTCACACTACCTCACGGGGAGAATTTTTTGCCTCCAAAGAGGCAAAACCTAACTCCAGCAAAACCACAGCTGATTCTGCTACCCTGTGCTTAGCACAGCCACCTAAGGAAGGGCTTCTTAACCTACCCAACTTTGAGAAAACTTTGTCTCTCATCAGGGGTGTTTCCCATGGGCCTTCTGACTTAGACTTGCATATTCTTTACCAAATCAATTTTGGCGCAACAGGGTTTGGCTCAGCTAAGCCACAGAGTTACTTTGCAGTTCTATTTCAGCTGGTGTGACTGCGAGCTGGTGGCTGGCTTCTGGTCAGGGTGTGACACGTATTCTTCTCCTTCCCTCAGGGGAATCTGATGGAAAGAGCTACTTGCTGGTTGGATGCGAAATGTGCATCTTATGTCACCTTGAGGCATCCTCGTCTGTGGTTGCTGCTGTGTCTTGGGCAGAGGAGTGACCTCTCACTAGTTCCTCACTCTCCTCTACTGTGGAGCACGTTGGTGGAGGCCTCGGTGAGCGTGGGGAACTCTGCTGTCCTTCTGCAGACCTGTGAGGGCACAGGGTGGTAACAGGAAGGGCCTCACTGCCATTTCCTTCAGTCTTTGTCTCCTATCATTCCCATTCAGTGGTGCTTAGAATCATAGAATCAATGGGTTGGAAAGAACCTCTGAGATCATCAAGTCCAACCCTTGATCCACTACCATCACAGTTACTAGACTATGGCACTAAGTGCCACATCCAGTCTCTTCTTAAATACCTCCAGGGATACTTGAGCATCTCTGCCTGCTTTTCTGGCCTTGGGGCTCTTTCTCCAGGTGCCTTCCTCCTCTACCAGCCCATAGCACACCCTCTCACCAACCTGCCACTGCGCTCCTGGTGGTTGTGTATTGGAAGTGGCAGGAGGAAAGAGCAAAGCCACAGGGGAGAATCCAGGCGGAGTTTCTCCACCTTTCCTTATCAGCCTTTGCTAGGCTGCCCTTCCTGTCCCTCAGCATGGCTGCTAGTCCCTCCCAAACCAATGGCCTCTTTCCATCTCCTCTCCATGAAGGTGTTTAGCTGTGCCCCAAGGTGCCTGCTCTGCCCAGAGCACCTTGTCTCAGCAGGATGGACATGTGGGCGGAGTCTGCCCTGAGGCTGTCCCCCCTCTTGCTCTAACACCAGGGCTTGGTTCACACATGAGGCTGGGGGCCTTGCTGGCCTCTACCCCTTGGCCAGAGAGCTGACAGTCATGGGGAGCGGGTAGCACTGGAAGCTGGCCTGGAGGATGGTTCCCATGCAGGCATTTGGGCCTTCCCCAGGGGGAATGCCCTGTGGAAAGTAAGAGGCTCTCTCTCTAAGCAGATGTGTTTGGTCGTGAAGGCAGTCTGGCCACAGACAGATATCCCCCATTCCTGTTTAACTGTGCCATGTTCTGCTCTTTAGCAGCATGCTGAACACTTCAAGTAAAAGAAAACTAGAGCAGCATCTTCCTCCCTTTCCTGGTCATGCTGAAAACTGGGAAGAAGGACAGTTTGCAAATACTGTGAAATAATTTTAGTTTCTAGTCGCAGAGTGAAATTAAGAGATCTGCTTTTGCTGTTGTAAAACAGAAGCCAGCAATGTGCTGTCAGCAAAGAGAGATGCTCAAACACTTTTGGTTTGTAAGGAATGGTATAATATCACCAGAGATCTGTGAGGTATTGGATAGCAGACTGGATTCCATGGAAAGAAGGCTGTGGTCTGTGTACTAAAGTGAGGCTTGGGTAAAAGGGAGGTCAGGATGGCACATCTCAATGGCAAATGAACGCACTCACTTGGAATAACTTTTTAGGATTTTGAACAGGGCATGGAATAACAACCCAAAATTAGGAAAGTGGTCAAGAAACAGGGCAGGGAAAAATCTGCAGGTGCCACAAATAAATGCAGTATATTCCAGAGAAAAACATCTGGATCTGCAGTCCTGAGGATGGAGGGACTTCCATGAGTTAGCGGTGACAGGGCACAGGCAGGCAGGATGGCTGCATATTGTGCCCACCAGGGCCGAGATTCACATGCCACAGAGAGAAACTTGGCTTGTTCTGTGCTGGATCTGCTGCCTCTGTGTGCTCCCATAGCAGCCGACAGGGTGAGCTGCCAGCAGAGCGATGAGGAGAGCAATTGCCCACGGTGAGCCAAGGGCTCTTTTAGTCTGTGTTTAGGTATGGCTGCTCAACTAAGTGAGGATTAAGAGGGATGATGCCTGCCCATTGTGGCATCCTCTGCAGTGGTAGGCACCGGACCAAGCAAAGGTCATTCATGTAAGGGAGAAACACTCCTGTGGATCCCAAGGTGTTTCCCAACAACAATCACAAAGCAGCAGGATATTCAGTTAAAGGTTCAGTAGGTGCAGGTCCACAGAGTGAAGGTTACATTTGCCTCTTCATAAAGGCACTTTGAGTTGCACATACCACACGATGGCCTCACCTCATGGCCCCGTGACATGTGGCCTGCAGGTTACCTCTTGCCTGTTATTAATAACCCTGTCTTGATGTCTCTCCACGATACTCTTGCAAACAATTTTTTCTCCTTCTTCAAGCCAATTATTGGGTGAGAAGCCAGGCCCTTGAGCAGCATGGCTGTCACGTTTCTCACGTCACAGCATGGTTTGCTGCTCAGCCTGCATGGCAGCAGGAGCACGCAGGTGCTTGGTAAAACACTTAGCTGTGGACATTTCAGGAGACATCTAGGGCATGGCTTGCCCTTGATAGAAGTGAGGATGGTATGATGTGCTCCTTCAGCAGCAGTTGGTTTCCAGAGAGAAACTGAGGCAGGGAGAGGAGACCAGGAGAGGACTAGGACAGCTGAAACAGGGATTTCTGTCAGGGAGATTGCCAGGGGAGTACAGAGAAAGAGGGAGATAGTAGCATGAAAGTGTGGCCTGGGAGAGGCAGAGATGACCTGAGTTACTGTCTGGCCAGAAGAGAATTTGCCTTTACTCTGGAAACCTGTCCCCACCCCAGTGTCCTTTAAACATTTGATTTCTTTTTAACTGTGTGGATTTTCAGTGCAAGCTATACCAATGGAAAACAGAACCACCCTCTCTTTCTGCCTTCCCTTCAGCTTGTTCCCTCCCAGCAGACAGGTAGCAGTGACCTTCTTCCACACGTTCATCTTTTCACAGAAAGGCAATAAGCCGCATCATGCATGTCAACTTCAAAGTATAAATAAGGCTAAGGTATGGGGGGAATTATAAAATCTAGGTCAGACAAAGAATACCGAATCTGCCCTTGGAAGTGGATTTTTCCAGCCTCCCCGTGATAAGGCGTTGGGTGGAACTCTGTTAATAATTCACACTGTAGACATTAAATAGTGGTATCAGGTTACATTAGAAAGTAGTGTGCTTTTTGTTGCTAAACTAATGGACTTTGATTCCAGTGCAAACTAAGCATTGCCATGTCAAATGCCTTGGAACAGAAATGGTTATGGCTGTCTCTTATTCCTGCCAGACCAATTTGAAAAAAACCCATGGATGTCTTGGCAGAGACAGATTCTGTCCTTAGCCTCTGCTGGTTACATTTTTTGCTGCTAATCAGCATGAGCTGGGTCAGAACCTGTGCTGGGCTCTGAAACTCGAGTTTGTAATTTCTTTTTCACCCCTTGTTTGTAATCAAGTTTCCAAGCTCCAGTCAAGACCTGTTCTACCGATGATGGCCTTGTGGCTAGACATGAGGTTTGCACGTGCAGACCTGATATAGATAATTAAAAAATCACGCAGAATACAACACCTGCTCCCTTTGCTGGACTGGTTCTTCCTGGGCTCAGAGGAGTAATAAGCAATAAACCCCTATGAGAGCCACTAACCTCAGCAGATCTGGCTTAGATCTCACACAGGGAACAAATTTAAAACGTAAGCAAATAGTTTCACAAAGTCATTTGTTAGAGCAGAGCTTTAGCTTTAAACTGCTTTAGCTTTAAACTGGTAGAAAAGAAATTTAAAAACAGAGAACAGAAAGAGAAGGGAAGGGGAGGCTATGGAATAAAGAGAAACTTATTTCCAATGATTCGCATAGCTTTGAAGGATAAACAGAAGATAAAATTCATGTTGACATTGCAGAAAATAGCACAGTTAACTTGCATTGGGTGGGTCAGAGTTTGTATTGCTGCCTGAAGGTATGGGGAAGAGGTAGGCACTCAGTATATCTGGTTCAGGTTACACATCAGCATGAGGTCAGCAAGTCTCCGATGAAAATGCAGGAAGACTAAAAATGGCTCATCTCCAAACGTCTTGTCCTGGGTGAATTTCTGTCCTCAAAAAGAGTGCCACTAAAAGATATGCTTTAATCTCCATCAGTTTGGCCCTGGGTGTTAGGAAAACTATCCAATCTGACCATTCAAGAGACTCTCTGGCAGTCACACTCCCAAGGCCAGACTGCTGGGACTGAAGCCCCTTCATGGAAGGCAGATCCAGTAAGCCGACAGGTGCCTTGCTTGGCTCCCCAGACCCCATCACTCACAGTCAGACCAGGTTTCCTTACCAGTCTGACCCCAGATTTGCCATAGCAGAGTTTCAGATGTCTCATTCCATAAGGCCATTTATTCACAGCACAGTAAGACAGCAACAGTCAAGCTGGTTAAGTCTCAGCCTTAAGAGAGGGCCCCCAGAAAAGAAGCCCTGGGCTTTTATACCCTCACAGGTTCCCAGGCACAAGTCTTGCTCTTCCTCCTGAGTCCCTTCTCCTGCCTCCCTCTCCATGTCAATCCACCTCACTGGCATAGCCCTTCTTTATCTCCTTTGTTATCCAAAAGATCAGCAATTCTCTTCTCCTGCTGTGTCTTTCATTGTCCATTCACCTGGCTCCCCTCACCTCTCTTCCTAGTTGGCAGTTCACAGCCTTGTGTCTTGGACTCTCACTCAGAGCTCAATCTCCATCTCAATCTGCAGCTGGCAAACCGGGCTACCTGGACCAGATGTGCTCCTCAACATGGGGTTCAAAACCAGATTTCCAAATATATTTCCTCAGATACCCTCCTTCAGCACACAGGTTAACCAAGCTCTGCGTGCTTGTTTGTCTCTGGCTTTGTAGTCCCAGGTGGGCTGCCAGCACCTCTGTCCTTGGCCCCCCAGCTGCTGAGTAGTCAATGCAAAAGAAGAATGGTCTGTGAATGTGTCAAAGAAAGATGCCCACTGCAGGGCTGTGCTTAGTGGTTGTCTTCAGCACATCAGCATTTGGGCCCATTTGCCACGTGGAGTATTGATATGTCAGCTCCAGGCCTTTGTGCTATGCATCTTTCCCTTGACTCCCCTGTTTTCATAGGGTGGATGTTGAGGCTGTTTTCCAGCACTCCAGGAGAGGAGTAATAATTTCCATGTAAGCTACCATGTTGCAAGTAGGGCTGGCTTACTGCATCTCTTTCTTCTGGCAATGCTCTAGGCTGGCTGCACAGAGCATGCTAAGAAAGTGATTCCAGGAGAATCAGAGTAATCATCAGGGAAAGATACTCACAAAACGACATCTTGTCAAGCTAAGAAAAGCAGGGAAGGCTGTCTGGCAGGTTAGCCATGCAGTGCTTAGGAGAGAGCTATAGTCTGGCCAACTCTACAGCTCAAGGGACCAGGAGTGGTCAAACAAAGGAGCTTTTGCTAACTCTGTGGTGTGAGGCTTGTGGCACCAAGTTGAGAGAGCTCTGTGAGCCATAATGGAGAAAACAGAAACGGTCTCAAATCTGCTGAATAGGGGAATACCATCCCAACCATTCAGAAAAGAAATTGGAAGTCCTTTCAAAATAGTACAATGCTAGAGAAAGCCAGTCCAGAAAGGTCCCAGAGTTCTAATTATAATCTGCAATCAATGCTGCTCTTATCTGTGCTGCTAATGAACATACATGAACGAGCAGTTTTGCTGCTCCAGGGCTTCTTGCAGTAGAAATAGCAGCTTAGTAATAACTAGCAGCCTTGCTTGATTAGGGGTCACTTTGACTTCTCCCAGTTTCCCAGCCTTTGGTGCGTGCCCTTTGGAGATGTGGGGGCTGTTCGGGATGAGTTAACCAGGTCAAAGCATTGGGGAGGCTCCGGCACATGCACATGTGGCTCCATTAATGGCACACAGAGAGCCAGATGATGAAGGACAGGCCTCCCAAGAGGTGAAAAATGCCATCTTTCAGGATGTGAAAGAATCCTTAAAACTAATTGCATAGTGGAAAAACCCCTTTTGGATGCCAGCTTATGTTCAACAGCTTCCTCATGGAAAGAAAAAGCAATGATCACCCGGCGTCTTCAGGGAATGGAGCACAGAGAACAGAGGCCAGCACGTCTGTGTTATCAGATCAGCTGTTAAAGTGCACAGCAAAGTGTTTTCTGACACAAGCTATGCCAGGCACTGCCTCTCCTTTGCGTGCTCAACAGAAGATACATCCTGCACCTATGGCTCTGGTCCAGACAACACCTGCCAAATGGGAGGAGAGGCTGCTGCCACCATGCAGGAGTTGCCTTCGTGCACAGATGGGAGAGGCCAGAGACAGTTCTCTGGCATCTGGTTGGGGTTTTTTTCTGGCATTTGTTTTTTTCCAAACAAACAAAGCACAAGCTGTCTTAGCCTTGGAGGACTTGCAGTGTTTCGCTAGGTACTGCAGAACAGTAGGTGCTGGCTGCAGTGAAAATAATGACCAGAATTGAGAGAGTCCCTGGGACCAGATAAGAAGAGACTTCCATGCTCTGGTCTGACCTGGGAACCAGCCTTGAACTCACTTCAGCTTTGTCAAGCCTACTAGTTTCAAAAAGCATCCTAGAATCATATGGTCTCAATTTTCACATGGTGGTGGCATTTCTTCCCTGCATTGCCTGAAGAAAGCTATTTGGATGATTCATCCCCACAATTCAAAAACTGCACCAGTTTGGAGTGGTCTGGTTCCCTGGGGCTGTATTTACAGCTTGGTCTTTTGGGCTGCCGAGCTGCTCTGTACCGAGGGAGAAGAGATTATTCTCTCCAATCAATTGAAAACTTTGAGTTCTAGAGATGTCTCCAGGATTCAAATTTGCTAGTGTTTTCTCAGGGTCTATAATGCAGCTGGAAACCCCCCTTGGTCACTGCTTACCCATTCCTCTTCCTGGGTTATCTGCACCTGGGAAAAATCTGACTTCTGGTTCAAGTTCAGGTAGGTTTGAGGATCCTAGTTGTTCTCAGTACCACCTTGGCATAAGATGCTATAAATTGCATCTGAGCTTTTCCTGTAAGACCATATCCAAACATCTTCCTTATTCACATCATTAAGGAAACAAAGGCAATCCACCCCTGGAATTTGGAAAAGAGGAAGGAGCCAAGCACAAACACAAGCAGCAGAGCTGAAAAGAAACGTCAGAGATTAAAATACAGCTCCAAGTTAGCTCATGACCTCCTGTGTATTTCAGAAGAAAAGAGCCTTTGCTTTTGTTTGGCTGGAGCTAGAGCTGGGAGGATCCTTACTTAGACTAAGTTGTACAGAACTGGCTCACAAGTCTCTCTGCTTGCAGCTGATCCTGGGAGGGTATTCTCTCCAGCAGGCAAATTGAGTGTCAGAAATGCAGATTCCCTGAGGGTGGAGCTGCAGGATCCTGCCAGATGGGTACTTTTTCCAGACTCTGGCAGATCTTTCATTTTGTTAATTAGCTGAGCTTTGGCCTTCTTTCTGCCTTGCTCTTCTTACCCATGATGGGGCAAGATGCTTATCATCACAGGGGGGGCTTTGCTGTAAGGAGCTGGCTGATGGCAAGAAAAAAACTAATAACTGCATGTGATGTCCTAGAGGGCCATCGTGTCTCTGCTCAGCAAAGGGACCACTGAGACACAGAAGCCCATGAAGATTGGCCAGGACTGACCTGCCCCATGAAAAAGCAGGGCTGAAGTTGACAGGTGGCTTAGAGGTGTCCCTCTGCTCCCTCTGCAGTGTGGCCTTACAACTCTATGGGAACTGCAAAGTCTGGGGATCAAAGCAATGGTTTACACAGAGGAGACTTGAGAGCCTGTGCTGTCTCAGCTTGGCATGGTGTGCAAGCATGCTGGCACTCTTTATCCCAGACATTCATCTGTGAGGCAGGATTTTCCCAGCTGCAGCTTTGATGGACTTTGCCCTTCCAGCATGCAGAAGGCAAGAGGAATGAATGTTTCTGGTGCCTGGCTGCATAACCCAGCATGAGGGGTTTGTCCTAGGCTCTATAGTGTGAGACCATATTCTCCACTCCAGGAGAGGCCTGCAGCCTGGATCATTCACCTGCAGATGTCTACTAGACCAGGCATTATTTCTGAGTGCTTTTTTTAACTTCTCTTGCTGCTGCATTGCTCTCTTGTGGGATGTGTCTCAGAAAGCACGATGAATTGAGTGGGGTCCTTTCAGCACAATCTGTAATTCTCATGTAGACCCCTGGTCCAGCAGCAGCAGCAGAACTTTTGCCAGAACTGGCAAAACAGTTTGTGTCCTGCTTCCTCATCCAGTCACCTTAGGGCAAAGGATGGACTTTTCCCAGCACAGCTGAGCTGTTCCATATTGTCAGTGTGTCAGAGGAGGATGGCAATGCAAGCTCCTGGTCCCCTTGCACATTCTACAGGCCGTCAGAGATCTTTCCTTGCTAGCACATAGTGTGGATTTCCCTCTGATTTCAGAGGGAAATAACTGCATTACCAGCTTCTCCAAAGTGATCCTGGGTTGCCAGCTGGAACCATCTCACATGGTGCCAAGTCCCTGCAAGGGCCTGGGGTTCTGACTGAGGGTCCCAAGCAGCCTGAGACTGTTGTGGGTCCCCCAGGTCTCAGAGTGAACTACCAAGCCCTGTGTGCAGTGCCTGTATTTGTTGAAGTGGTTAAACATTAAGTCCAGATTGATGCAGATAAGTATGACATAAGTTTTTTGTTGAACTGTTAATAAATACTCAATTTCAGACTAAACCAGGACACATCTTAGCAGAAATAACACTCATAGGACAGCTTGCCTGAAAAAAGTCATGTTTCCTTGCAATAACACCGAAACTAAAAAAAGGAAAAATTACTAAAATGCTCAGTCATCCTGCTATTAACCCCCTGTGAGTGCATCCCTGCTGGTTTTATGACTCGCTGTTTACCAGCACTGGGCTGTTATTAGAGGGCATTTAGAAGCATTGAAAGATTTGTATGTAGATTCATTGGTTGTCTAAGAAATCTTGTTGATCACCAACTTAAAAAGTTAGTGTGTGTCTGCTATGATTGCTTGCATGGCTATAAAGCATTCAAGTGATAATTATTCTCGTCTCTGAAGTGAAGTTCCTCGGAGGCTTCTGCAGGAGGGTTCGGTGGATTTATTTGGTTTTAGTTTATCTCCTATTGTGAGTTGATCTCTTGGAGACAGCTTCTTGGAGAAAGTAAAGCTGGACTGTGACAGTCCTCAGCCCAAGAGGGAAACCTGTTCCAGCATCTCGTACTCCACTGACCAAGTGTGCTGTTGAGGGAGGGGTGGAAGGTGCCACATCAGCTACCCTGAACCCTGGCTTGCAACACCATCAAGGATATGTTCAGCTGAGCTCATGGATGAAGAAACACTGCATTTCTGATGGCCACCCAGATGCCAGTAAATCACAGCAAGTAGGAAAATGCAGGAGAAGCAACACCTGCCAGGTGTCCAGGGGAACACCGTGTGAAAACGGAATGGTCATAAAACCCTCAGTGGACTGGGGAGGGCTATTATATTTCTTCCTATAAAAGTGTCTGTCTCCATAGTGCTAGAGTGTCACCACACACTGAGGAATTACACTCCTGCTGATAATGCTCTAGTTTAGTTCTGGCAGGGACCATAATGATGGAAAGCAGGTGAGGGAGGTCATGAGTTTTCTACTGCTGAATATTGAGTGCTGGGAAGGAAGCTGGGGTCTGTTTTGCTCAGATTGACCTTGATGGGTATCATTGGAAGGAGGACTATATGTAAATTAGAGCCTTCAGCTCTTGACAGCAGAGTTTTCCAGCTATTGTATTGGGAATATGGCTCCACCCTTTACTGCAGGATGCCTTAGGGGATGGCAAGTACCTTGCTGTCTGCCAACAGCAGCTGCTTCCTTGCCCCAGATTACACGTACTTTAGGACCTGTTCTGAAATATTTTTGTCCTGTGGCTGCTTAGCTTGTCCCCTCACATCCGTGTATCCTGGATCTGACCAGGAGCTGGAAGAAACCAGGTGCTTTGGCAAGATTACAGCATTGCACAGAGCTCCTTTCATTCCTGAGAACCATGTCTTTTCCCCCAGGAGAGCAGTGCAGCCCTTGGACAGGGCACAGAGATGTGGTAGCCTCTTCATCATTGAGTTTGTCATCATCCACATAGATGAGGCCTTGAGTGACCTCAATTTGTTGTGAGAGTGGTTCTGCTTGGAATAGACATCTTAAAGACCTCCTCCTACTTGAACCTGTCTAGGATTCAATAAATAGAAGACATCACCAAGACTCCCCCACCAGAAATAGCTGGGACATATAAAAGCAATTATGAATGTTTCACCCTCTTCCTATGCCTTTTAAACATACTTCTCCTGGGTAATAAAGTTTGAGTCTTCCCTCCCTCTCCAAGACTGCATAGCAGCATCAGAGCAGAGAGGAGACCTGTGACTAATGCATCGGCTGGAAGGGCTTGCCCATATCCCTGTTCCAGTAGCCAAAGTACTTGGTGACTGCTATGACTTATCTGTACCGAAGGAGCAGGCCAGCTGCAATTATTTTTCAACAAAGACACCCTTTTTCTTTCTTTAAGCCTTGTGTAAATGTCAATAACCAGTGTTTAAAGACAGCTAACTATTTGGCACCATACCCCTCCAAGGGGGAGGATAAAGACAGGCTAGGCAGCTTCTCTGGCTGCAGGGTGGCAGAACCTTGCTGGGCAGCTTAGTTCCATCAAAAAAAACACCCATGGACATAAATATGGTTTATTGCAATAGTTTAGAGCCAGCTGAACTGCCCACTAGGAGCAATTCTTTGGAAACTCCAGGGGAGTTTGGAAGTATTGTAACCCATCCCCATGCTGCTGGCTTTATAGCAAAGCTCTGTGCTGTTCCCAGCAGTGCAGGGTGCTCTCAGTGCTGCTGAGAGCTGTGTCCTCAGCACAGCCTCCTCCTGCTATACACAAGTGCCCTTCCTGCCCCCCAGACCACACACAAGCTTCTGGAAGACACTGTAAAGTCAAGCTCATGCTTGATTTTGGTGATGGTTACATTGGAAGTGCTGGAAACAGCATCATGGTGTGTAAGAGAGAAAGGGCAGTGTCCTGTACAAGGGAGACACTACAGAGCAGCAGGGAACTCTGTGGTACATGTTAAAAAGGATGTCACAAGACATCCCTCCAAAGACCCGGTTTCTTAGGGAGGCTCATATGCTGATGGTTTGTGGAACGGAAACTGAAGAAGAACTGCTTTTGGGAAATGACACATTCTGTTTTCCTTCCCTCTTAAGGCTCATGCTGCCCCACCTTAGCAAGGCAAACACATCTTCCATAGGTCACTCTCCACTTCAAGTGCCTGCAAGAGCTACATTTAACACTGAAGAACATACTTTGCTGCAGGACCAAATTTATCTGGATGCATTTACATTCCCATGTTTTGGCAAAGACATCTTACCCTCTGCATATTACCTCACTCTGGGCAGTTTTTCCCAAGAGCATCCCACTTGGTTCCCCCCCAGCAAACATCAAAAGCAAGAATGTGGGATGTCCACACAGCACCTGTTCAGAGACACAGACTGATGGCAGGCTACGCCATCCTCATTGGGTTTGAAAGCAGTCAGCCTCTCATGGATTTCCTACATTTTTGCTCATCACCTCTCCATATACAGGCTGTGGCTCCCACTGTTCTCTGATGCTCAGGTTCTAATTAAGAAACTGAGCATTATCAGAGCCTCACTTTCTGATTAAGCAGGGCCATGAGCTAAGCATGTGTTGAAACCTGAACTCAAGGACCTTCTTCACTACATGAGCAACCTCAGAGTGAACTTTTTCAGCCCATCACCAGCCCTGCTCTGGAAGCTGGACAAGCTTATATTCCCTGATAAGGACGCCCTCAGCAAGCCTGAGAATGCGAAGGGAGGAGCAAATTCCAACCTGTGGTCTCCCTGGTACTTTTAACAAACTTCTTAAACAGTTTTGACCTGTTCTGCCAGGATGCAGGTGTAGAGAGTCTATATCCTGTCTTTGTCACTGTATCCAAGACTTGCAATCCATCGTGCCCTAGGGGAGGCTGCTCTGAAAGCAGTGGTTCAGCAGCACTGCTCCCCTGTAGGACAGCATCCGCAGGCCAGTGGGAGACTGCTTGCCAAAGGGAGTTGGATGTGGAGCAGGGGAACACCTGCCCTCCTCCCCTTTACCAAACTGTCCATTGAACACTTTCTGGAACACAGAATTAGGAAATTTGAACCCCCAAACACAACCAAAATCAGCATGACATGACAGCTGCCAAGAGGTGGCACTGAAAACCCTCAGGGTACAGAGGCATGGGAACTTCAAAGAAAAGTGGGGGGCATGGAGTGGAATGCAAGGAGCATTCTAAGAGATCTTTGAATATTTACCAGCAAGTGCACAGTCATGCTTGCCACCAAGGACTTTAGAAATGCAGTAATTGCAATGTCTATATTCTCTAGCATACAACACTTGAGCATTAAGAGAAATCCCAAAGTTGAGCTCTCTTGGCCCTTCTGATGCTTGCACCATTTCCACAGCTGCCCTAGATGCCCTAGATGTGGACTTCCCTTACCTCCCATACAGTAACTGTCCTCCATGGGGGTTTCAGCCACAAAACCACTACAGGAAATGCCTGACTGCAGTTGTCTCACTCATTAGCTTGGGCCAGCATTCAGACGTGAAAACAGTCCAGGCCAAGACACCTTAATCACCTGGATATTCTGAGTCAGAAGCAGGAATAACTTTTAAAGATATTTATTTTTTCCCTGCAATGAGAAGAACAATAAGATGCCCTTTTAAAACAGATCAGTATTGTATGTTTGACTAACAGAACAACAGAGGTAAAAAAAAAAATCCAAAGCATTTTTAATGGTGCTTAACAGCAGTTAGTTAGATGTGGAGGTAGCAAAGAATTTGTGGAGCAAAGGGAATGGAAATGGTTATCAAGAAAGTGAAGCCTTTTGCCTCATGCTGCCATCAGGCAGGGGATTACATGCAGGGTTTCTCTCTTACCCACCTGCCTGCATACAAAAAATTGCACACACAACTTCCCCCCGTGCTCAGCACACACTCAGTCTGTGCTGTTCCCTTTCCCAGGACCCAAATGCTCACACTGCAGAGCAGCTCTCAGGTCTGCCACCATAGGAAAAACTCCACCACCAAGATAACACCAGTAGAGCCTGTGGGCACAAACAGCATTGGTGACAGCCAGGGCAGGCTCCCCTGAACCACAGGGGAGTAAATTATCACAGACCAGCAAGAAGCACCATGCAATACTCTTTTCCCAGGTGCATGAAGATCCCATATTTCTCTGCCAAGGGGAGCACCTTTGCAATGTGGTGGAAAGGCTCCACCCCACAACATCAGCATGCTTGGTTTTGTGATGCAAACATTAGGGGAGGCATCAAGAACTAGAAGTTTCACCTTACCCAGCTGCTACAGAAAGCAAAACACTCTGGAATAAGAGCTCATCTTTTAAAAACAGGAGACTTGGAAATACACACAGTCAGAAGGTGCTCAGTTTTATCTCTGTATAGAGCAAAGGCCAAGCTCACTTTCTGTAAGGCTTTGCAGTAAGATTGGAAGCACTGCCTACAGAGCTCCTCAAACCAGCACACACCAAGACTGCTTTCCTCCCCCTTCCCCCACAGCTTTCCTTCTTACCTTATCTGTAAGTGGCAAAACGCAGTCAACTCAGAGATTGATTGTTTGAAATACATCACCTTCAGGGCATTACCAAGGCCCGATCTTTGTGGTCAAGGTCAAGTCAAATGCTGAAACTAGCCCTGGCTGGCATTTACACTGATTGTTCCCTTTCTGCAAAGGGGCATATTTCCTCCCAGTGCAGTGACAACAGGGTCAATTACCTTGAGCTGAAGAAGAGTCTAACTTTCATTTGATCCTGATATTAGAAAAGGGGTTATTCTGCAACCCCTCTCTCAGCATCCATCACACCCCAGTAGACAGACAGGGAAAGCACTTATCCCAGATCAAACCAGATGGGGAAAGGGGAGAAGAGGGAGAACTGTGACTGATGCTAAACAAAAGCAGAAAAACCCAAAAAGCCATTCCTAGCACTGCAAGCAGGGGAAGAATGAAGGGTAGTTCAGCAACAAGGTGATTAGTGTGAAAACTTCAGAGCACAGAGACAAGGGCCTGAGCTCCTCCCTTCCCAGAGCTGCAGAGGCTCTGGAAGCATTTGTGTTGGCAGGAAGGCAGCAGGAACAGGCAGCTCTTTCCTGTTTCAGGCAGCAGAATTCACTGTGGATATGTGCTCCTCCCTGTCAATGGTCACTGGCAGGAACTGGACCTGTGTCCAAATCACCTCCTCAGCCCCATGGGTGTTTAAACATGATGATGGAAAGATACACAGCCAACATTTTGTTCCACCTTTATTTTAACAATCAGATAAAAACAGAACCATATTCTTAAAAGAGTCATTACATGGCAATTATAAAGTGCATTTTCCACTTGAATGTTGTGTACAAAAATATCTTTTAAAAACCAACATGCGTAACACCCTACAAGGCACTTCCAGGCATAGAGCAAGGAGAGTGACCCTCACTTCTATGTTCACATTGGTTATGGAAAAGGGGAAAAGGGGGGAAAGGCCACAAGTAGTATTTTTAAACTGCTATTGGTCAAATAGTCAGTTCCCAACCTAGCTTTTACTTATGGCATTGCTCTTCTAGCTCATCTTCCACATTCCTCCCTAAGCACACCCAATGCACAGCCTGAAAACAAGCAGGCCCCATAAGGAGATACCACCATCCACAGCACCCTAGACCCACATGCCTTATTTTGGCTCACAAATAGCTCTCCATAGGCATGAGAGAGTGTGCCAGGAGAACATGACTTTTCTACAGTCAGTGTTTTACAACATTAACATCATACACTAAATAAATAAAAAGTATCAGTGTCACTCAAACTTCCTTTAAGTTTAAAACCAAGCCAAGCTGGGCAGCAGTCCCTTCCAGAGAGACCAGATGCAGGTTATGAAGGCTGACTTGGGAAGCTGTTATAACAGAGGAACCAAGCCTGATGAGCTCTGGGCTAGCAAGCAGATTCACCACCTCAGCTAAGTGATCAAGCACAGTGAAGACATGTATTGATTTTGCATTTTGAAAAAGCAGCAGTTGAAGGCCAGCTACTCTTCCTGCAAGCTCTTGTCCCTTTCAGCATCCAATAGTGATCCCAGTATCCCTTCTAGGTTAGAGTAAAACAGGTTGTAAGTATTTTATACAGTAGTCTCTAGAATTAAAAGCTATGTTAACAAAATTTAATAGTCTAGCCCATTGCTTCTCTCCTGTCCATTCATAGGCTACTATAGGCACCCCAAAATTATATAAAGCTTATGCACTAGAAAAAGTAAGATTGCCTTGACCTCTGTTTCTACTGACTATTCAACACTCTCCCTTTGAGCTGAGAGATTAAGTTATTCTTCTCGGTTAGCACCCAAGAAGCTTTGTGTGGCTGTTTGGCACTGCACAAGCTTGCCACCTCACCTCAGCACATATCCAGAAGATAGGGATGGCTCACATCTGTGAGTAGTTTCATATCCAGAGGTGATGCCAGGATAACTCCTCATCTCACACTCCTCACGGCTAGTTCTTTGCATAGGTGGGGTGAACCACTGTTTATGGGCAGAGAGATGCAAAGTCTGGGCATTTACAGGTTGAAATGCCATACTGCTTCAACAGCAAGGGCAGCCCAGCATGCTGCTGTTCGTCCAGTATAGCCACAGCACCCTCACATGTGAGCAGTGCCAGGCTTTTAGCTGCCAAGCAGTCCATGGCTCAGAGTAACAAACCATTATGAGCTCTTAAAAGCTATGTCAGTTCCAAAGTCTGTTTATCACAAAGCATTGCCATCCCTTTTTCTTAGTCAAAGCACTTCCATCCCAGTAGGTACACAACAGTCACCTTCCTATACAGGACACAGCATAAAATAGCCATGTGGTCCATTTGTGTTTAGCTCTTGTAACACCTGAGCAGAGTCTCCTGCACAGGACTCTGGGCCGCAGCTGAACAAAACTGTTTTACAGTCCACAGGAGGAGGACTTGCATTTTCAGGGTTCAGCATAGCCAACAGCTGACTTCTGATGTCCATCAAGGGGAAAAAGCATCATCGATCACTTATAATTAAAGAAACAGGAAGGTTTTGAAGAAGGCAGTTATGGATGTCAACCCACAGCTGTGTTACAAGCACCACACAGCTACAGCTAACCTCTATTTTTGGTAACACCAATGGTATGAGAGTTTTTCAAGATCATCTGATAAAACAACTGGTGACTAAGCATATCAGATCCTCTCCCACAGGCACGTCTCCTAATACAGCAGGCTGTAGGGCCACATTTCCTGTCATCACATTGCATTTTCATTTCCAAAACACCCTTTCTGCCTTCACTAGGAAGGCCTCACTACAAGGACATGTACAAAGAGAGGACTCCATTCCCAGCCATCCAACCACTCCATTTCCTGACAGGCACAGGCCAGCTTTGCAAGAAGAGCCCTGCAGCTGTAGTACAGCCCGCTAAAAATATAATACTAGTACATATTTTGAAAGATCCTTTTAATACTAGTCAGGCAATACCAAGGAGCCACCACTACACAGCTTGGATAGACAATATAAGCACTGTAGTGTTTCCCTGGAGACTGGCAACTTTACTGAAGAGGAGGAAGAAGCAGTGCTAAAGAGACATGAGCAACAGTCCCTGGTCCTTTGAACATTTGGAGAGCCAGAATTGCTTCCCTGACTATAAGCCCACTGCCAGCAGAGCACTGCACATCTAGTTTTGCTGGGAAGCTTATGCAAAGGTACAGAGCCATTCTTCTTCCACCTCTTCATACACCTCATGTTCAGACCAGCCCCAAGGCCTGCAGACACGCCAGCAACAGTTAGTCAACCTAGACTTTGTCCTTGGATCAATAGTAGGGCCCAAGCTTCTCGAAGCCTGAATAACTGGGCCACTCAGCAAAGAGGCCATAGGAGCACCGAGGGCTCCCGAATCGGTCAAATGCACAGCCAAAGTCAGGGCCCTGTGGGGGACGGACAGCTTCCTGGGCAGACTTCAGTTCTGACCGTATGATCTTGTAATTTGTGCCCCTGTTGTTGTCCCAGTACACCTTCCCATTGCACTCAAAGGAAATGGCAAACTCGACTCTTTCATGTGATTGAATTCCCTCAGGCAAGCTGATGTCAAAGGAAAATGTGTCCCGATCTGACCCTCCATACGCATCCTTGACATACTGGCACGGGTAATCTACAAAGCTTTTCCAGGTGTCAAACGTAATACGGATCTTCACAGTCTTTTCAAAAGCAAGGTTCTTCACCTTCACCATTCCCACAACGGATCGCTCCTTTAGCACACAGTTTTCAAGGCAGACACACCCTGTCTCAAGGCGGTTTCTGAAGTCGAGGTAGTCCACAGAGGGCTGAACAAAATCCAGGACAAAGCTGTCCTTCTCTGCTGTTGTCAGACCCACAATGTTGTCTATCAGCTCTGTGATGTCAAAAGGAATATCTAGCGGATCGTCAAACTCTGAGAACACCTTCACCATTGTCAGAGCAAAGCCTCTGCTATCTGCAAATGACACCCTCTTCTTCACTTTGCTGTGTGTGAAGGAGTTTGTTGCCTCTTCTGGTCCGTTCAGTGCAGCCTTGCTACTCAGCTGGATGCAGGGCCGCAATGGCTTGCTTGGCTTTGGAGCAATTTTGCAGGCACACTTCTCTCTTCGCAAGGGTGAAGAGCACAGGTACAGCTGCATTGCTACATCCACAGCCATTGCTTGCTTGTGAGGAAAATAGTCTAATACTCTGGAAGATGAGAAGGGTTAGTTGATGTTAGAAAAGCACTTTAATATGAATTTTGTCAGACAATTGATATACCACTTCCCCCTCAGACACCCCAAATAAACTTGCTTCTATCAACCCCCCGAAGTCTCTCAGGCTTAACTAAAAGCAGGTACTTGTACGGTGTGATTTACAGACACAGTGAGAAATACGCTATAGCAGAAGGACCAGAGCCTATTGTATTGTTGAACAAGATCTCTTCCAACTGCTACAAGAACAAAGTCACCATTTGAAGACACACACACAGATATTGTCCTACTAGGATAGCAATAGCAGGCTTGAGAGAATTTCCAACCCAAAGCAAAGCCCATGGCTCAGTCCTGCCAGTGTTCACAAAACCCAGAGATTATCAAATTTCAATGCTACATAAAGCAGTATTCCTGCTGCGCTTTCCTCCCTCCAGGAGAGATTCTCCCCAGGGCTTCAGAAGCTTTTGTAGGAACAGAAATTCAGTTTGTCACAAGCTGCTGTACACAACTAACTTCACCTTTTATAAAGCCTCAATTGTCTAGTATTTTTAGAGGCTAAAAATCACTCGTTCAGTCGAAGTACATTCTTTGCTCATCAGTCTCCCAGATGTGCTCAGTCTAAAGTGCCTGCAAGTAGTATTTTAATGACAGCAACAGTCTGATACAGCAGAGGGGTAGAGACTTAGCCAGCACTGCTCTGCACCTTTCATTCCTCTGCTCCACTTAAAATAGACGACAGCTCAGAAGGCCCACTAGCCAGTTTTACCTCCAGCACAGAGTTTGCACCTCAAGCCTCCACGGCACTTGTGCTAATCCCCTGAGAAACACCCATATGGCCACAGGGCTCTGCTAAACACAACTCATCTACTCGAGGTTGACCCTGGCTTTGGAAGCAAGTCCTTCTCCCAGAAGGCACAGGCCATGTGCCCCTCCACCTCCTTCTCCAGCACCCAGCCCACTCCTCCAGGGGTGCAGCACCATCTCTCTCTGTGCACCCACTCTAGGGCAGCTCCCACCTGAGACCTTGCCAGATGTAGCCGTGGAGTTACTCCTGCAGCCAGGAAGCTCCTACAACATTGAACATTGCACCTATCACTCCTGCCCTTACATTGAAGTTCAAATGGATGCTTTTAGCAGACCCTCTTTGGCCTGGCTCTGGATAAGCCACTGAACAGATTTATCATGCACATCCTCCTTAAGTCAACTGTATTGCAGCTGACCTTAAACACAGAGTATTCCCTTAATAAAAATCCTGTTTGGCTGCAGGCCAGGCTCTAAAGCTGCTCCCACCATGCAGAGCAGGATGAGCCAGCAGTGTTAGCAGTGACCACCGGCCTTGTGATGCAGCAGAGCTCTGGCTGCCAAAGCCACGCACAGCCACCTCTAGTGATTGATTGCTGCTTCCGTGCCAAGAAAAAGCAAGAGTTACACTCTCCAATTCAGTGCTTTAAGTCCCCACCCTGTAACACCAACACACCAGCTCTGAGCAGGCTTTCACAGCATTCATTCAGCACGGGCATCTGTTTATTCAGAGCCCAACACACCCACCAGCTAACTCCTTCTGCATTGCCTCCTTTCAGCTCAAGGGCAGCTGTACAGGACAGAGAGCAGATCCACCTGTCTGCTAACATTGTTCTGCTCATCTCTACCTGGTTTTGCCAAGTTTTTATTCATACACACTTAATATAGGTCATTTCCTTATTTAAATTAATGTTTCTCTTACTTGGGTCAGTTTCATCTGCATTGAATCTTTTCCCATGGAAATTTATTCAGCTGTAACTGCTGAGAAGTCAGGTTTCATAGTAAGCCTTGGTTATTCACAGCTTTAGACTGAGTAGGCATGAAATATCCAGCTCACTTGCATTACTTGGAGCTTTTTGTCCAAGCTAAGAACTATAGTAAGAGCATTTCATACTGACTACGAAAATAAGCTTTGTGCTTTTACAGCTCATTTGATAACCCAGACAACTCTTTCTGCATTTGAGAGCCTGCTGCTGCCCAACTCACAGCCCACAGAGGAAAGTTCCCTCTTGAGGCTGGTGATGGCTGTCTTGAACTTCTGATGGCTTGAAGGTGGGAGCAAAGATACAGTTTCGGGAGCTCACGCCGGAAGCAAACAGTGCAAGGCAGGCAGCCCTAGGCAGGTACAGGGGCCGATTCCTTTCCCCCTCGTCTGAAGAGGGGAACAAACCCTACTCTGTCCCTGGACTTCTTCCTGCAGCTTCACTCTCTCCAGAGGAGAATGTCGCCACTCGCTACTCCCTCCTCTATTTCTAGGAAGGAGAAGCAAGTCAGAGCACAGGCATTACTTACACCTATACTTATTGAACCCCTTCGGTTGCCTCCGTGCTGCTCCCCGCGCTATCTAGGGCCAGGGCTGGGCGTGCAGCAGCGGCCGAGCCAAAAGCTTGCAGCCGCGACACGCTGCCGGGCGAAGCAGTGCTCGGGTGTTCTGTACCCCCTCCTCAGGAAAGGCCGACCCGTCCCAAGGGCACATCCCGGTTCCCGCGGGCATTTGCCCGGGCGGTGTGTTAACTCGCTACAGCCCGGTCCCTCCGCAAGCCACAGCCAAGTCAAGCCACCCGGACCCAGGAGAGGCAGCAGAGCACCGCCCGGCGCAGGGGCAGCCCCGCCGCCTTCGGCTCACCCGGGGAGCGACAGGAGCCAAGCCCGGAGGATCCCGTCCCCCCCCACCGCGGCGGGGAGCACCGGCACCGCTCCCGCACACCTGAGGGCCTGCGACCCCGCGCAGGCGGCCCGCGGGGAAGCCAAAGAGCATCACCGCCACCATCACCACCGAGGCCGTGTCGGCGGCGCGCCCGTACCTGGTGCAGTGCATGGGGCCGGTCCGGCAGCCACAACCCGCCACCGCGCGGGGACCGGGGGGCCGGGCCCGGCCTCTTAAAGACGCCCGACCCCGCCCCCAACGAGCGACAGCCAATGAGCGTGCCCAGAGCGGAAGCCCGGCACGCGAGGGGGCGGGGCCGGGGCAGCGCAGGGACAGGGGACACCGCGGTGCCCTGCGGGGACACCGCGCCGGGCAGACCCGCCTCCCCTGCAGCAGGGCGAGCTTGTTCTGGCAGAAGGAAGAAGCTCTGCCTCCGGTTCCTCACTGTCCCACTCCGCTGCTCCTGTGCCAGGGTGCCGTCACTGTTTGTCCAGAATCACAGAATCAACCGGGTTAGAAAAGACTTCTGAGGTATTCGAATCCAACCTACGACCGAACACGACCGTGTTAAGTAGGCTATGGCACTAAGTGCCACATTCAGTCTTTCCTTAAACATTTCCAGGGACGGTGACTCCATCACCTCCTCACTCAGTCCATTCCAGTATCACCATTTCTGTGAAGAAATTTCTCCTAATGTCCATCCCAAACCTACCCTGGTACAGCTTAAGACTATGTCCTCTTGTCCTATAACTAGTTTCTTGGGAGAAGAGGCCGACCTCCACCTGGCTAAACCACCTTTCAGGCAGTTGTAGAGAGGCATAAGGTCCTCCTTGAGCCTCCTCTACTCCAGGCTAAACAACTACAGCTCCCTCAGCTGCTGCTCATAAGACTTGTGCTCCAGACCCTTCACCAGCTCTGTTGCCCTTCTCTGGACATGCTCTAGCACCTCAATGTCCTTCCTGAACTGAGGGGCCAGAATTGAGAAGGACAGAGTAGGCTTTGTGGGTGCCATAAGTAAGCAGCTAAATCCACAGGAACATGCTCTTGAGAAAGGAAAGACTTTTTGGGGCACCCATCTTCCTGGCTGAGCTAGCCCAGGGTGTTTGGGTGCTCAGGGACAGATGGGGAGGAGGGTAACTCACACACTCACATCTTGTGGCTGTGCTTGTGTCTGGGTAGAAATCTCCAGTGAATACTCCAAAATCTGCTTTCCAGGCAATATTTATGATGTGTAGTAGAAAAAAATTCTAGAGGTGGCTTCCCTGCATGAGGAAAGAACACCTGCAGGGCCCAGCTGGCACAGAGGCCAGCCCCATGGGAATCCCTATCCAGCACATGTGCAGAGCTGGGAAGATGCTTCCAACATCCTGAAAATATCTGCCAGGCAACACGATGCTCTGGCATAGACATGCACCGCTTTGCAGGGCCAGCTGGGCCAAGGGATATTCTCAGCTGCTATCTTGCTGCCAGTTCCCATTTCTGCTCCTTTGGGCTGCTCCTGAGTCCACATCAGCACAGAGCCTGGTGTCCTCTATGGTGTGAAAAGTGTACATAGAGCTGGCCTCCCTGTCAGGGAAGCAGCTCTGGAGACAAATGCCACCTCCATGGGCAAGCAGTAGAGGCTATAAAGCCTACTGAAAGGTGGATATGGCACATTTACTTTCTCCCCATGGGGATAATAGTATTTACCTCTTTTTTTGCCACATCTGGCCTCTAACTGCACAGCTGCGAGCAATGGTGCTGTCTCTCTCCTTCCTTACAGAGCAGAAATGCAGGATTGAAGTGTCAACATTTGTTTTCAATTAACTTGTAGAAACACAGACAGCTATTGTTAAAGCTGGAGACTTCCTGCTGGAACATGCCGTTTAATACACTTATTAATCTGCNCCGAGGCCGTGTCGGCGGCGCGCCCGTACCTGGTGCAGTGCATGGGGCCGGTCCGGCAGCCACAACCCGCCACCGCGCGGGGACCGGGGGGCCGGGCCCGGCCTCTTAAAGACGCCCGACCCCGCCCCCAACGAGCGACAGCCAATGAGCGTGCCCAGAGCGGAAGCCCGGCACGCGAGGGGGCGGGGCCGGGGCAGCGCAGGGACAGGGGACACCGCGGTGCCCTGCGGGGACACCGCGCCGGGCAGACCCGCCTCCCCTGCAGCAGGGCGAGCTTGTTCTGGCAGAAGGAAGAAGCTCTGCCTCCGGTCCCTCACTGTCCCACTCCGCTGCTCCTGTGCCAGGGTGCCGTCACTGTTTGTCCAGAATCACAGAATCAACCGGGTTAGAAAAGACTTCTGAGGTATTCGAATCCAACCTACGACCGAACACGACCGTGTTAAGTAGGCTATGGCACTAAGTGCCACATTCAGTCTTTCCTTAAACATTTCCAGGGACGGTGACTCCATCACCTCCTCACTCAGTCCATTCCAGTATCACCATTTCTGTGAAGAAATTTCTCCTAATGTCCATCCCAAACCTACCCTGGTACAGCTTAAGACTATGTCCTCTTGTCCTATAACTAGTTTCTTGGGAGAAGAGGCCGACCTCCACCTGGCTAAACCACCTTTCAGGCAGTTGTAGAGAGGCATAAGGTCCTCGTTGAGCCTCCTCTACTCCAGGCTAAACAACTACAGCTCCCTCAGCTGCTGCTCATAAGACTTGTGCTCCAGACCCTTCACCAGCTCTGTTGCACTTCTCTGGACATGCTCTAGCACCTCAATGTCCTTCCTGAACTGAGGGGCCAGAATTGAGAAGGACAGAGTAGGCTTTGTGGGTGCCATAAGTAAGCAGCTAAATCCACAGGAACATGCTCTTGAGAAAGGAAGGACTTTTTGGGGCACCCATCTTCCTGGCTGAGCTAGCCCAGGGTGTTTGGGTGCTCAGGGACAGATGGGGAGGAGGGTAACTCACACACTCACATCTTGTGGCTGTGCTTGTGTCTGGGTAGAAATCTCCAGTGAATACTCCAAAATCTGCTTTCCAGGCAATATTTATGATGTGTAGTAAGAAAAAAATTCTAGAGGTGGCTTCCCTGCATGAGGAAAGAACACCTGCAGGGCCCAGCTGGCACAGAGGCCAGCCCCATGGGAATCCCTATCCAGCACATGTGCAGAGCTGGGAAGATGCTTCCAACATCCTGAAAATATCTGCCAGGCAACACGATGCTCTGGCATAGACATGCACCGCTTTGCAGGGCCAGCTGGGCCAAGGGATATTCTCAGCTGCTATCTTGCTGCCAGTTCCCATTTCTGCTCCTTTGGGCTGCTCCTGAGTCCACATCAGCACAGAGCCTGGTGTCCTCTATGGTGTGAAAAGTGTACATAGAGCTGGCCTCCCTGTCAGGGAAGCAGCTCTGGAGACAAATGCCACCTCCATGGGCAAGCAGTAGAGGCTATAAAGCCTACTGAAAGGTGGAGATGGCACATTTACTTTCTCCCCATGGGGATAATAGTATTTACCTCTTTTTTTGCCACATCTGGCCTCTAACTGCACAGCTGCGAGCAATGGTGCTGTCTCTCTCCTTCCTTACAGAGCAGAAATGCAGGATTGAAGTGTCAACATTTGTTTTCAATTAACTTGTAGAAACACAGACAGCTATTGTTAAAGCTGGAGACTTCCTGCTGGAACATGCCGTTTAATACACTTATTAATCTGCAAAGCAAAAGCAGTTTGTTGAAGGGGGGAAAAAAACCCCACACATTTTTCGTTTTATAAACCCTTTTTAGATGAAGGCAGTGGTAAGATTTAAAGTTGAGGAGAGAGAGCCGAAACATGTACCCATTGCAGGGGTCTTGCAGACTTACAGTAGTATTTCATGTGCAGAGGGTATGGTGGGATTTCAGCATGTGGTAGAGAAGGGATGAGGGGATCCCTGTTCAGGTTTGCCCAGGAGCAATAGACAGACATGGGATAAGGTGGTCACGGCTCATGGGCCCTCTCCAGTGCTGCCTCCCCTTCTCCAGGCAGGGCCACTGCAGCTTGGCTTCAGCGTCACTAGTCCAGAGAGGTTCAGGTGGAAGTGGTGGTTTTAAAGGGATAAGCCCAAAAACTGGGAAGCCCTGACCTGACTTACACTTGTCCCTCTGGTCTGCCACATGTTTCTCCCATGCATTGCTGCCAGCTTGGCACCACAGAGGTGCCGAGGGAGATGTGGGTTTGTCTTTACACTATCCGGGCTTTGGCCAGCCATTCCCAGGAACACACCCCAGGTTGCTTAGGGCACGTTTCTGCCCAGCAATACAATCCCTGTTTGCTGTGAGAGGGGCAGGGTGTTTCACAACTGTGGCTTGGTGTTTGCCCCTGAAGCAAAGGTAGGTGGAAGTTGGGGCAGGGCGTTGTGGCGGACTGTGGACATGGGTTGCTATCTTTGGGAAGGTGAGATAGTGGCTATATTTAGCTCTATGCTAGGCCCTTGCACAGTGGTCTTTGTGATTTCCCCACAGCTTTTCACCCCTCCTGCCTTGCTGAGGGATAGGAAGAATTTGCTCCCTGTCATGGGGAAGAGGCTTCAGGTTGCTTCTCCCTGGGATAGCAATCCAGAAACAGTCCAATACATGACACACAGCTCTAGAAGTAGGGTCCCACTCTCCCATCATGTCTACGCTGGGGTTTGTTCCTGATGCAATGAGTATTTACTCCAGGGTGTCCTGGTACAGGACATGGTGGCCTCTGTACCCTCAGGTTCAGCCCTGCTGGTTTGCTGCAGGAGGAGAGGTAGAGTTTCTCCCTGCCTCCTGAAGAGGCCTCCTTCCCCTGCCACAGTCCCTCAAGAGCCGTGTCTAACAGCAGGCTCGAGCAGGTCCTTGGAGACTTTTCCTGGTCCTGCCACCTCCTCAGTGTCCTGTTGGAGACAGGGGTGGATGGAGCATCTTCTCCTCCCTGTTGGGAACCTACCTGCTGCTGTGACAGCTTGGCTTCCCAGAAGCTGGCCAGTGGGCAGCCCCAGCAGGGAAGGGGAGAGGGGCCAAGTGTGTTGTGCAATGCATCCACAGGCTGCAGGGCCAAGGCTCAAGGGCGAGTGCTGCAAACCAGTGGAGCGGCTGATGTAACAGTACCCAGGGAGCTGTTCTGGGGCTGCTGCCATGGGGCACCCCATCCCACACCTCGTGCCCTCTCTCAAATCAACAGTCCCCTCCTGCTACCTTCTTCTTCCTGCACCCCAGCTACCATCCCCCATCACTGCCAATGGGCATGGAGGCTCCACCCTCTGCATCTCCACATCCGACTGTGCCCCTAGCCTGGTCGGGAATGCTCAGTGGTGCAGTCAAGTGGTGGTCAAGTCTCCACCTCTGGCTGTTGGAACCTTCAGGGTGGTGGTGGAGGTGCCACACTCCCTGTGCTTGCCACAGCAGTCCACTGAGGCAAACAGTGCCTGCCGTGGTGGTGTGGCTGATGCTGCCACAATGTTGGTGCTTGCCAGCAATTTCCAAATTGGTGGTGCTGAGAAATTGCCTTTGAGCCAAACTGCAACACTTGCACCAGCAGGGAAGGGTTTTTGTTAAAGTTTGCCTGCCCATGACAAGGCTGTGACAGTAACTCTTAAGTAATCTTAATCAGATGTTGCCTCACATCAAAATGCTAAGGGAGAAACTAATTTTGGAGTGATTCTGGGCAGCACTGGTATACTGCAGGAGAGTCAGCCAAGCCAGTGCAGAGCCCCAGGAGTGGTAGCAGTCAGCAGCATGGCATGCCATCCTCCAAAAAGGGCACATCCATGGCTGAGCTGTGTGTCTGGTTGGCTGTGAGTTCCTCCCTTGTTCCTTTTAGACATGTGGGTTTCAGCCACATGTGATGGGGGAGTGGAGATCACAGATCCCTTTAAGGTTTCATGTGACTCAGCAGCTAGTGGAGACAGACCTGGTGAGCATCCTTGCTGAGCAAAAGCAGAGAGACACTTGGATGCAGTGCCCTTCTGGCCAGTCAGTGTCTGTACCTGCTGGCCAGCCAGCGCTGACAGGTGTGGCCAACATGATAGAAACCTGTAGGAAACATGGTTTCTCTCACCATCAACTTGGTCACAGCTGCAGCTGCGTGCTGAGGCCTGACGTGTTGCTTGGGAGCTCCTTATGGTCCCAGGCCCCTGTCCAGCTCCTGTAGGGTCACAGCAAATGGTTCCAACAAAGTCTTGAAAAGTCCTGTTGGGTAATGGGATTCCGCTCTTTTATTTTCAAAGGTCTCAAAATCCTGTGGTTGTCCCAGTGTCCTAGTTAGAACAGCTGGGATCAGTTCATCACTGTGTGGGTGTAATCCAAACTACACTCTCTATGTTGTTTCCCAGAAGCTTTTAACAACAGACCATCGGCAGCAGCTGCCCAGAGCACACCTGACCCCTCAGGCTATGAGCTGGGTGTTAAGAGGCCTGTGAGATAGGAGGATGTTCCTGTCCTCGCACCCATGACTCAATTACCCACTGTGGAACTCCCTGCCCTGGGAAAGGGGCTGGGCATTCCTGCCTGAACCTGAGGGTATATAATCTAGGGGTCTTCAGACTTCTGGTACCACTCATGGGATCCAGAGGAGGACTAGAACCTCAACTGGACTGCGACCACCGCTCTTAATCGGACTGCACCGACCACTCTCAAACAGACTGCGACCACTACTCTCAACTTGTCTGCGACCACCACTATCAACTGGACTGTGGCCACCACTCTGAGCTGGACTGTGACCACACACTGTTGACTCCCAACCAGACTCCGACCATCACTCGCATCAAAAGGTTTTTCCTCTCCTTTTTTCTTTTTGACTCAGAGGGCCCACACGGGGCTCAGCATGGGGGCACACGAACACCATTCTGTTCATGTCCCAGGGTGCTGGGTTATATATCTGGTTTTTTGTGGCTTAAAACCAATTGTTGGTCTGTAACATTGTATTTATTGTATTATTTTTATTGAATTGTAAATCTGACTTATAATCTCTTTTGAGTTGGGTTCATTTCTCCTGCTGGTTTACCTTTAAACCAGCACACCCAGGAAATAAAGCAAAGAATATTCAAGGTTTCCCGGTATCAAAGGAAATCCCAGTCTTAGTTAAGGCTCTTGACGGTGTTTTGGGGAGCTGTGCTCCAAGGCAGAGGTGCCACTGCTCCTCCTGGCTCTCTCCAGAAATGAGGAGTTGCTTCAATGTACTGGCTGCAGGCCCAAAGTAGGGTATTTACCTTGGCATGTCTCCCTTTGGATCTTGTGTGCATCCACGGTCAAACACCCCAAGGAATGTGTACTCTGCCCTGCTGAAGACCATGGCACCTTCCCTTCCAGCCCAACATGCACAGAGAAGATGGTGTGAGGCCAGTTGCAAAGCCTGGCCTGGTACTCTGTGCTGTAGAGAAAGACTGGGTATTATAGAACTGTAGTTCTTAGTGTTAAAAATGCCTATAAAAGAGACCTAGAAAACTCTTGCAAAAAAGGGAGATTATAGGGGAGGGAATGAATGCAAATAAGTTTCTACAAAGGCCTTAAGGAAAGCTGCTAATCAGAGAGAGAAGTAGGAATGGGCCTTCAGCAAAGGAAGAGCTCAAAAGGTAAGGAAACAAATGAGTGGAGAAACTAAATAACAGGCAGACAGGAATAACAAAGAGGTAGGTCCTTGGCCAGGCACAAAATGTGCTTGTTGAAAATGTTATATCAGTGCTAAGGCAAGGCTTGGTACCAGGTTAAAAAAATTTCTTCCCTAGACACTGGGACCCAAGAGAGGACAAGTCCCGGCAAGAAGAGAATGGTACCTCCTGCTTTCTCAACATTATGATGTTCTTTTGAGAAAGCTATAAGAAGATCTTGCCTTCCTGCAGTCTACAGATTTCATTCCCATCAGCGAGGTTCTGGAAAAGCTGTAGCAAAAGAAAGGAGGTTGATTGTCTGTCCCAAGATTGCACAAAGCAGTGCAACAACTGTGCACCCGTCCTTACAGTACAAGCCCTCCTACATGAAGGAAGATAGGAGCATAAAGACACAGCTTGGACTAGAACCTCAAATCTTCCAAATTCCCCATGTGCTCTTTCAGGAGAGGGACAGCAAGGGCTAGGCTGGAGTGGCAAGAATATGAACCGGAATTGGGGCTATTTCAGTGGATACACAGATGCGATTGCAAACAAGAGGGACGCTCAGATCCTCTAAGGCAGGCTGAATCAGTGCAGCTGCATTGACAGCCTGCCTTGTTTACACCATGCAAGTATTCAACTGGCTGAACTTGAACCTGTCCTAGATGCGTAGAGTCATAGTGAAGTAATGTATATTTTAACTTTGGTGCCCTATAAAGACTGCAAACCTTGTTTGGTAGGGCAAATGTCTTGGAACTTGTGTGTATCCAGGCCTGGGGACTCAGAGGGCTTATCTTTGCGTGCTTTGCCTGAAAGCCACCTGTATGCTGATGAAGGCTGAGGGGGAAAAAGCCAGACTGAGGAGTGCATGTAGTTTGTGATGATAAATGTGATCCTAAGCTCCTATCAGGGAGTCATACCCTTCAGCTGAGCCTCTGTGAGCACCCAAGCTCTCTGCTGCAGCAGAGATGGTCTGTCCCTCCAGGAAGCATTTTGTCTCATCCCAAGATTTGTGTCAATGAAAGATGAGATTCGTTGGTTTTTTTGGACTTGTCTAAATGTGTGCATTCACTATAGAGGGAATCTGAAAATCAGGAGAAAACAAGATGTCTCACTATTAAATAGTATCTCAAGCAAGTACCAAAGGCAATGTCAATGGTAAAGGCAAGAGCTCAAGGTGCTGGGGAAAGAGGTCAGCTAGAGCTACTCCAATCATCAATCAGCCTTTGTAGCCTTCGAAAATATTTCCCAAATGTAAAAGGCCAGGGCCTTTTTATGTGGAAGTTTTAACTTAATCCTAGGTGGGGAGGAAAGTGATATTCAAGGAGTTACCCAATTAACCCGAAGCTTGAAGTTTTCTTCTTGCAGAAACTGACTGATAGCAAAAATTACCCCTCTCTGGAGGTCTTGTACTTCTGAAGTTGCACCTTAAATGCTGCTAAGTAGGTCACTTGAGATCCCAGGTTTGGTGCATACAAATACCTCCAGTGTCTGCAGGTATAGTGGCGTTTCCTCCTCTCCTGAGTGCTTAGGATCCTGCAGAGACAGCTCTCTCCCCGTCTGATCTCACAAGATCCAGGTAATCTGATCTGCATCTCACAGGAACTGGTTATGTGCACCAGAGCATGGACTTCTAAGCTTGGATTGGATGAATCAGAATTTAAGAAATGTGCCTGCAGACAAGAGACACACCTAGAGCAGGAATAACTCTAACGGGACCTAGGAAGCAGGCTAGTTATTCATAGTTATTCACAGGAAGGCTGCCTCTGCCTCTGTCTCTGGTCAGGGAGGAGGAAGTCAGGCCATCGGATGGTATGGTAAACAGCGTTCCAGTGCTGACAGTTGGGAATAGCTCATGTCCCAAGCCCATGGAGCCTGCAAACATTTTTGTCTGCCTCCTTCATCCCTCCTCTTCCTCTACTCTTTGCTCATCTCCTATTACTGATCTAGCCAGCTTCCCTCTGCTGCATGGGATGGCACGTGGAAGAGGAGGGTGCTGCCAGCCTTCACCAGCAGCTGTTGGGACCCTGAAGTGACTGAAAACCAGCACGAAGAAAATGCAACCTCCTCCCAAAAGTAAAACAAACTGCTTGGTGTCCCTTAAGTTTCCCTGGATGCTACTGAATCCTGAGCAGAAGGTAAAGTGCTGGAAGGTGGTGAAAACACAGCAGGTGGTGAAGGAGTCTTTGTAAATGGCAGACCACCTTATCGTGATCTGAACCGAGAGACACCAGCAAAGGTGGAAAAAAACCAGAAATAGCCAGGGGCTGCAGAAAAACCAGCAAGTTGAAATAAATATGATGGTTCTGAAGGTCACTGCAAGAAGGTTGGGGATTTGATTTGCTGACTTACCTGCTCCTGATAAAGGAAAGACAAATCTAGAAGAGGTGCAACAGTGTGTAGCAGCTAAACATCTGCCAGTGACTGCTGCACTTTGGATGACTGTTTTTGAGAAAGGAAATGAATGCAATATTGCTTTTTCATGCCTTATGCAAGAGGACAGCAACATGGGCATTGTGTGACTCATGTATACGTAGATACATATGTACTTGCATGCGTGCACTCTTGCACAAAGATGCTCATGGAAAGTTGCAAGTGTTCAGTGTTGTGCTCTATGCCCAAATAAGTTCAAAGAGCAGAATATCATCTACTGCTGAGTTTTTCAGAGGAATCTGCAAAGAACCTGGTTGCACAGGTTTTGAGCCATCTTAGGTTGTAATCTTTTTCACCTTCAGAACTGCAGCGTTAACTTAGGTGTTTTTTCTCAAAGTCAAATGCCACAATAGGCCATCCTTCCTAATTTTTCAAAAATACTTTGACCCCCACCATATTAGTCCAATTTTGGACCACTCCATCAAAACTCATAGTGCAATGCTGAAAAATTTCAGTCAGTACCAAATGCTCTGCACTAATTATTTCCATTCATCTAAGGGTCACTTCAGAATGCAAAGTCTTCTGTGACATTCAGGCTCTGAGTGTGGCAACAACCCAGAAAAGACTGAACACTGTACTTTCTGAGGCTGGCTGCTGTAAGCTTATCATCTCGAGACTCACAGAGCACTTTGGTCAGCGCATCCAGAGGCAGGAAGGTGCTGTCACGTCCTGGAGAACGGCTGTATAGCTAGGTTGACTGTCACACAGAGGGATGACTCACTTCAAACCCTACCAACTTTCCCAGTTCTCTTTGATTGCCTGGTCTGGAAATTACTCAAGTTTAGTCATCTGACTTCGCCTCCCTCAAGGTCTGGTTGGTTCCATTCCCTCTGCTGGATGGATCCTCTGTGGGAGTCCTTACAATGCCTAATACAGCTCAGGTCATTGCTAATGTGAGCTGGATTTGACCTGTTTCACAGCTTTGGGACAACCTTCATAGCTCTTGGTCCCACAGCCCCTAGAGCTGTGGTTGTGGTGGGGTTCGCTCAAATAAGGAATTTCCTTGGGTCACCCAAAAGGTAGCCAGAGTTGGCTTAATCAAATCAAATAACAGCTTAACCCAAGCTGTTTGTGGCTTTCCTGGCAACCAGGGCCTGGTCCAGTGTGTGTAACAGCACGACTGGGGCTTTACACCCTCCTTTTTCAGGGAATCACATGCAGGAGTGAGCTACCCTGGCACCCAAACTGCCCCCGACTGAGATTTTTGAAGCCTCTGCTTAAACATGAGCTAAGGCAGCTATAAATAGCAATTGGTGGCCCCTGGTTAACCCAGAGGCTTTGATCACAGAGCTGGCTCTGTGTGTGATTGGCTGCTCTCAGACTCTGCTCTCACACCAGCTGGGGGCCAAGTTCATCAGTACTTCTGCTTTACTTTGCTTCTGCTGCCTTGTGGTCTGAGTAATAGGGGGGGTGGGCATATATTTCATTAGACACCTGCAAATATGAAAATCATTATATGGCAATAAATATGCTTGTACATAGCTCCAACATACAATCATACTCAAAAATATAAAACCTAAATTTCAAATTAAGATGTAAGAGCAAAACAATCTGTCGAGATTTCTCAGGTTAAATAATATATTTAAAATAAATCTCTTGATGAAGGGTTGGAGGCAACTTCTTTGGGGCATGGAGGACACTTAACACCAACATTGCAAAGCGGGTAATGTCTCCATCCGACACGGATGCTGTAGTGCATGGTCTGACATGGATCTGACCACTGCCTACCACAGTGCTACTGGTCCCCAGCATTGCTTATCTGCCTGAGCACACATCCTATTTATTCAGTAGACTTCCTTTGTTTTGCAGCCTACTCTCCCTTATAGTGAGTTATCACCTTATGATCGGACACGGTGGTTATAATATGCACTGCACTCCAGGTTTAATTGCTTTTTCCCTGTCAATCTAAAGTCTCTTAAATCATTGCCAGGGATGTGTTCCCCACTGCCAGGCACTGCCAAGGCGGTATGTGGAGCACTGTGCCCAGTCTGTGTCCCCAGTGTGAGAGAAATGGTACCAGGCTGCAGCCCAGTGGCAGAGACCAGACTGAGAAGAGTTTGGAGCATGTGGCATGGAAAGAAAGACTGAGGGAAATGGATTTCTTCAGCCCAGGGGAGAAATGGCTGATGGGGCTGCAGATGCATCTTCCATTGCATGAGAGATAATGCATTCAGAGCCAAACCTTCTCAGAGGTGCCCAGAGAAAGGACAAGAGCCAACAGGCACTTCTGCAACACAGAGATGAGATGAGATTGAGATGAGATGAGATGAGATGAGATGAGATGAGATGAGATGAGATGAGATGAGATAAGTGAAACCCACTGCTCCAGAAGAATGGAACAGCAGCATATGACCCAGAGAGGTGGTGGCACCTCCATCCTTGAGGACCATCAAGCCTCACATGAATGCAGCCCCAGACATCCTGACCTGACTGTGAAAGTGGTCCTTGCACAAGGAGGGTGGATGGGACAGATGCCTCCAGAGCTTCCTTTCACATAAATCCACCCATTATTGTCTGATTATGTTTCCCTATTTGAAACTGTTCCCCCCTGAAAGGCTACTGATGGCTACTGATGCCCTTGATGTGGTCTGTGGGAGTTCACAGACCCATCTCAGGGGACAAAGGCTCTCACAGGAACAGGCAAAAAACCCCATAGTGCTTAAAATGAAGAGTATGTGCTACATTAAGCAAATACAGAGTGATGAGAAGCAATCAAGACATGGAGAACTCATATATTGGTGTGGTATGTAATCCAACAAGATATCCTAGTCTAAGGTAAGCACACATATCCCTTATTAATACAGAGGTATCTTATTCTGTGTTAAATAACCAAGCCTATCTGTGGTCTGTGCACAACCGAACTGACTGTCTGTACCCCACAAGCTGTGCACCCTGTGACTCCTGCAGCTCTGCAGATTCCTGGCTGCCTTAGCTCCTGCTGCAGACCAGATGGGCTCCTGCTGGGTATGGCTGTTACCCACAACATGCTCAGCTGCCATCTTCACCCTTGTCTTAAGTAAGTTTGGCTGGTTTGTTTCACAACTCACTCTGGTCTAAGGCACATGAATGAAGATCATATCAGTGATCCTGTCAATCCATCAGCACGCTTGTTTTTTCCATTTGTAAAGGAGGTGTATGTAAAATGTGCCACTCCCTGTGACACTGTACCCCACAATACTCTGTGGATGCTAAAAACAAATTGGAGTTCAAAAAGGGACCAGACACATTTACAGAATCAGAAATGCCACTGTTGCATGCAAAGACAGTCCTGCATTTTCAGGAAATCCTTGATCTGCAAATTGACCTGGCTGGGAAAGTAAACAGGAGAGAAATCACTACAGGCTTGTCCAGCTCTTCTCTCCCTCAGACATCTGCCATAGTTCCCTACCAGACAGGGTGAGGGGAGACATGGGCCACATTTGAGCTTAAGGACTCACAAAAAAGCTCGCTCAGTGTCACAGGTATATTAGAATTTCTGCCTACAAATCTTCATGGAAGGCAAAATTCTGTGGGTGAAGAGGGACAGCTGCTGAGCAAAGAGCAGTGCTGCCCAACTCCTCTTCTCTACCCAAGGGCTCCTGTGTAGAATGATAGAATCATTAAGGTTGGAAAAGATGTTTCACATGAAATCGAATGCTTAACCCAGCACTGCCTAGTCCACCACGTAATGATGTCCCTAAGCATCACATCTACACATCGTTTAATATCCTCTAGATGTTACATCAGCAGGTTAAAGCCATTGTCTATGTGATTTTGGGAGTCAAATGATCATAATCAAGGACACTTGGTGTTAAAAGTACCAAGACTGCCAGGGAGCCAGTAAATTAACAGCACCATTCTATGGTAAGTTTACCTGTAGGCTCAATGAACACTTTTTGACTGAAACCTTGGGATTTTCAAATAGCTTGAAATCACCCATGGAGGCAGATAGTGGCAGCCATCCCGAGATGATGCGTCCCCACCTACATGCTTCAGCTGGAGAACCCAGGAAGCACTGGTAACTCCAACCACTGTACTGGGAGAGCTGGGACCAGCAGTGAGGGCACTGGTGTAAAACTCAGATGCCTGCCCTGTGAAAGATCTAAAAGATGCCTGCTCTGTGGCAGGTGCAATGAGTCTCTGGTTGATAATACACAGGGCCATGAGAAGTAACAGCCTGAGAGTCTGTGATTTCTGTGATCCTCTGAGCAAAAAAAACCCAATTTATCAGCCAATTTATCTTGCCCTTTTGTCAAGACTGGCACCCCAACTTTTGTGCAGCTGGCTCAGTGTATGGACAGGGAGGGGCCCAGATGTGGGCTAGTGGCATTTGAGCTCAAGGGCTCATGCTCTAGAAACAAACCTGATAAGAGCCAGGAATGCAAGTGGTCCTGAAATAGTGATAAGGGCAGCTGGGGAATGCCTCATATGGATATATGGGCTAGGGCAGTGGGGCTTGGTATGCAAGGAGGTGACACCTGCCCCCATAGTCAGTGTCACATTTCACTCCCGAGGAGACTCACATGGGGTGAGTGACATGCGCTGTGTCTCAAAGGCACTGGGGAGACCGCCCTGGGCCTGCCCCACACAGAGCTGCAGAAGGAGAGGGGTCATTCTCCCCAGCAGTTCCCAGAGTTCGAGCTGACCTCCATGGAACTTTGAGAGATGAAGAGTGGCCCTGCCTGCCAAGCCATGCTCACCAGACTGCTTTGCCTAGTCCAGGTGCTTGCTGGTTGTGTTTCTTACAGCTTTCTAGAGTGCCAGGCAGGCCTTCCAATAGTGTGGCATGTGCTCCATGCGCCCAATGCAAAAGCATTGATGTCAATGTCATCTAAGAGGTCCCCTAGCTTGGCCACCAAGGTAGGACTCCAGAAGGTGCACAGCCCTCCCTGGCCTCCCTCTGGGATGTCCCAGGCCAGGGACATGGTAGGGCACAAGTCTCTCTGTTGCTCTTCCAAGTTCCCCAGCCCCTGACTTTGCCTCCCTGCATGAAGTTTAGGAGGCACAGGCAGTCACAGCACTCTCATCATGGGTTGCTACTCTTGGCCTAGTTTAGGGAACATCACAAGGAGAGGAGAAAAGATGGTTTCCATAAGTTTCCATGTCTCACAGGACTCTGTGTGGTGCATATCATCATCCTGCCCACAGGCAATCTCCTCGAGTCTAGGCTGAAGCGTCTGACCCAAAGCCAGTGGAGACATTGCCATCAGAGCAAGGTGTAAATTCAGGGGCAGATCAAAGTCAGGTTATAGCTCCAAAAAGTAGAGCAGTGGCTAGAGGTTTCCTCATGTTTTGCCTTTCCTATGCCGGATGAATTTTGCTTTTACCAGAGGTTGTGACCCAGTTTCTGTTTCAGTGACCAGGCCTTACAGTGACCAGAGATCCTAACAAAAAGAAGCCCCTGAGATTTCCTGAGCTCTTTTACTGGTTCATCTGAGATATCTTGATCTGTGGTCTGCAGCATGAGGTAAAGCAGACTTCTTTCTGGGATTAACTGGAGATTGCAAGATGTCCAGGATGAGCATTCTAGTTAAATCTAATGCCAAACAAAGGGGCAGCCAGCTCCTGTGTGGCCATGTGACTCTTGGAGACTATTTTGTATCCTGTAAGTAATCCTTGTTCTTCCTTTCATCTTGAAAAAGGATATTCAAGCTCTCTCAATTTTTTTTCAGTTGCTGAATACCTTTTAGTCTCAGCCTGGATTTGGCTTTGAGGAAAAATCAAGTGGGTGCTCATGTTGAGCAATTTTAGCCAACGAAGATGTGTGCTCCATGGGTATTGTTCCAAGTCTCCTATGTTGGTGGCAGGTGCTCTTTGGGGTGCACAGGGCTAATGTCTGAACAGTTCAGTCTTAGCTCCCGGATCCAAATAAACATGGTGAACAAATGCCTTCCAGAAGATGTCTCTGGCAAGCAGCACTGTGGCTTCCCTGTCATCCCTCTGGGGACTGCACGGTTTCCCTTTCCCTGGTTGTCTGGGCTTCCTGGTCGCTGCTGATCTACCTCAGGCGCAAGCAGCTGCATCTTAGGCAAGTACCTGTGTGCAGCTCTTTCCTCAGGATCCCTGTCACCACAGAGTTTAGTAACCCAGACGTTTCCTCTAGGCAGCCCTGGAGGATAGCAGAGGAAACACGTATTTCCCTTCTTGCAAATGCAAGAGGAACATGGGAGCTTCAGCTCTGTAGAGGCTGTTGAAAGGCTGGCAAAGAGTCCATTAAGTAAAATGCCTGTTTCATATCCAGTGAAGATGCAATGTAAACATGCCAAAAATCCTCTGCCAGCAATCCTCTCCACAGACTCAGAGTTGTTGGGAAACCAGCTGCAGATAGTTGCCCAGCTTTTACCTCCTTTCTGCTCCTGGTTCACTTTGCTTCCATTCTCTCTCTCTCTCTCTCTCTCTCTCTCTCTTCCCTGTAGTGGTGTTCAAGAGCAAAGTGAAACAAGGGCTCAATGAAGCAGTAGAAAACTTTGCTATCTCCGCAGAAGTGCAGGAAATGAAGTATGTCCAAGGGAGTAGGCTCCAAAAGCCAGAAATGGAGCATCAAGGAATCTCAGACTAAATCACCTTAACTCTGCAGAATGCTGAACAGATGGGAATAGTTCCTCTGCTTTGCCCAATGACAAGGCTGAGATGGTGAAACAGGGGATCTGCAGAAAGGTGTTGAAGCTCCCCTGTGGTAGGTGGTACAGGACCCAGTGGGGCTTTTCCCTGACTAGTTTGGAGCATCTCCTTCCCTCATTGCATGGTGAGCAGGAGGTCTGTGCCAGCTGCCAATCACATGGAGATGGTGAACTGTGTGTATGTGTGTGCCTGTGCTCTTTAGCAGACCTGGTCCCATATGATTAATATTTCCTTCCAGAATCTACTATTTTCTTGTATTCTATTATGTTCAACATTATTTTCACTTGATTTTAAAGTATTGGATTGTTAGGTAGTACATCACAGTTTCTATTAATTAATTAATTAATAATGCTATTAATTCCTACATGCACAGAAATATAATTTACTCCAATTTTTTTAATCTAATCTGCTCTGCACTGATGAGGAAAATTATTAGTTTTGAAATCAGACAGAGTGATAGGGAAAAGCCTTTATATCTTCCAAGTTTATCTCTAGGCCCCACATGGAAACAAGTCCCAGATTTATGCTGAGCAGAGCTGCTGCACAGGGTGATGAGTCTGTACCCAGTGCCTGTGCAGCCCTGGAGCAAAAAGTCAGCACAGACCCCTTCCAGGTCTTGAGCTGCAGCTGCAGAGAGGAGCCGCCAGGCTACCATGTCCTTCTCAGGTGTCTGGGGGTCAGACTCCCCTTGGTGAGGAAGCCTTCTCCTGGCATCCTGCTGGGATGCAGCCAGGCTTGGCAGATGCTTGATCGCCTCTCAGAGACCCTCGGGATGAAGTGCCTGTGTCCTGCCAGGTTGGTATGGCTCTGTGGCAGCTACGTAACACCAGCCACCCCCAAGGGGCTGAACCTCAGGTGTCTGCACTGGGAGCATCTTCCTTTGCCCCTTCCTCCAGAGGTAGGCAGAGCACTTGAGAAAACATCTGGTACCTGGTTTCATGGTAGCACTACAAGGTTGAAATCTTGCTCCTGCTGTTTTACATTTTGCTGCCAGGCTGGGGGTGTTTTAATAAGCCACAGCTATTTATCATGCCCTCTGGAACTTCTGCTGTGCTGTGTTCTGTCCTGGAGACTGCCTGGGCTTGGGGCTCTCACCAAGGCTGGAAGGCACTGGCAGACTCAGACAGATTGTGCTCCTGAGTGTGTAACCCCAGGATTGTTTCTGAAAGACCAAACAGCCTAGCAGGTTGTATGCATATGTGGCTAATAGAGGAGAAGGTTTCACAGCCCTTAAGCTTGTCCCAGTTACCTTCTGCCTCCTTTATTGCCTTTATCATGTCCCCAGATGGCCTGGAACAGCCTTAATTGGAGACGAAAGTCCTGACAGTGAATGCAAGGTTACATACATGCTTTTTCTTCATGAATAAGGCAATCTATATCCTTGCATAGAATCACAGAATCATAGAATATCATAAGTTGGAAGGCAACAACAAAGATTATCCAGTCCAACTACTGCTCTTGCACAGGACAACCCCAAGAATTATGCCATGTGCCTGAAAGCATTGTCCAAATGCTTCTTGAAATCTGTCAGGCTCGGTGCTGTGACCGCTTCCCTGGGGAGCCTCTTCCAGGTGCCAGACCATAACCCCTGAGTGGAAAAACCTTTTCCTGATACCTAGCCTAAACCTTCCCTGACACAGCTTCATGCTGTTTCCTTGAGATCTGTCACTGGTCACCAAAAGAAGAGATCAGTGCCTGGCCCTTCACTTCCCCTCATGAGGAAGCTGTTGACCACAATGAGGCACGCATTAGATATGTGGATATCTCACACATGCTGAAATTTTGGGCTGCCCTCTCTTTACCCTGGTATCTCCACAGCACACAGCTTGCTTAGGGTAGTTTCTCACTCCAACAATGCGGGATGCAATGACAATCACACCCAGCATCTCCTGTATTACAGCATCCCATGCATTATCCCCATGTCCCTCCCAACCAGCTCAGGCAGCACTGTTTGCTCGTGGTGGTGTCACCTGCCTCTTGGTACTTTCCCAAAATCACAAGACCACAGGGTACACGTTTGGCTGGATCAGCACAGCTCCATTCCTAGGAAGCAAGAGCCCAATAATTGTAGTCCCAAGGCTCACATGTCTTTGTTTCCCAGAAAAAAATGTAGCTGGGCCATGTATTTGTACTAGATGCTGCAATCTGCGGCTGCCCAGAGCTCCAGTTTGCAGTAGATATGTTGCTACAACCAGCCCCAGGGCTTTCCAAAGGGACTAGCAGCATCTGCTCACTGCAGGGAAGAGGCATGCTGAAGGTCACAAGCCTGCTGTTCCCTGCAAAGCTCTTCCTTTGCAGTGATGAGAACATATCCCAGCGGTGCTCAGGGCAACAGAAAAGCAAGTGGTCTCGTGGAAAGCAGAGCCAACAACCTACATTGCCTGTTACTCCATGTCTTTGGTTGATAGCACTGCAGGAGGAAGTGAGGTCCTGCCAGGAGGTCTCCTACCTCTACTGGGCTTGATTTTCCTGGAACCAGGTACATTGGAGACCCTGTACTGGAGTCTAATGTTGACCTATGGCTTGCTGTCGACCTGTGGGTTTAAAAAGTTTTGAGAAAGGGACACACAGACCGACTGGCCAGTATCAAACAACCCCTGCTTGTAGGAAATGGGGTTAAACCAGAGTGAGCTGGGGAGAATGAAAGAGGGTGCTGCCCCGAAAGAAGAAAATTAGTGCAGTGCTTTATGTCCTGGGATTTAGTGGCACAGTCCCTCCAAGGGACAACAAAATGCTTAGTGCTGACACTTCTACACTGCTCTGAAGGAAAAATGCAAAGACTGCCCACTTCCATAAAAGTGGCTGTGCTCTGAATGATGGATGACAGCACTTCCCCATGTGTTTGGGCACCTCCTCGGAGACTGCCAGTCTCTGAGAAAGGTCTTGCACACGCTAAAAATCAGGATCTTGGTACCTCCTGGGCATCCTGCTTGAGCAGACAGGCCAGATTACAGGAGATTTAAAAATCTTCCCTCAGGTTTTCCAGCAAGAGCTGGTGGGGCATCTTACCTACCGCCACCTGAGACAAGGTTAAGTTACAGTGAGCAGCAGTGTAGGCAAAACCTTTTACAACTATTCATTTAAACTTGATTAAAATTCTGTCAGTAAAATGAAAGAAACACTGCATCTTGGAAATGGAAACCCTGGCCTGAGACATGGAGACTAACCTGCACAGCAGTCTTGGCAAGCCCATTGGAATACTTGTTATATGAAAATTGAGGCAGTGTCAGAGCCATGGCTGCAGGGCTCTCTCCTCCACTTGTTTTCCAGTCTCATCCCAGTGAGTTTGACATGGCAGCATTGTCTCAGATGTTGAACTCTGGAGATGCTGAGCTAACTGCAGGGCCCCCTGGAGGTTTAGGATTGTGTTAAATAACATGGGCTGCTTGAATAGCTGAACCAGCCCCTCTGCCAAAACACTTGCTATGTGTGGCAAACATGCTCCATTTTTGGCTTCAAGCACAATTTCCATGTCATCAATGCAAAAATTAAGTGGGCACAGTATGTCATAAAGGGGAGAAGATAATCCAACCCCCTTGTCTCATCAAAACACAAAAGAAATCCCTCATTTATTTAACGTTACAGGGGAAGAAAAAACATTTAATCTAACAGCCACAAAGATAACACTAGTCTATCTTGGCTGCTGTGAGCACTAGAAACTTGATACAACGAGCTCCTCTGTGAGAAGGCAATTGTTTCTATTTTTGTGGGTATGGGTATTCATGGGATTAAGCAAGATGCTCTGGATGCAGCCCCATCTCCCTGGGTGCCTGCTTCAGGGCAGTACTGCAACAGCAATGTTTTGCATAGGGCTAAAAGCCCGGTTGCTGTAAAGCAGTGTCTGGTGCAATTTGATTTGGCAGAGAGCAAAGTTGCTGTGAATCATGAAATAAAGCCAAAATGCCCATCCTGCGCGACACTTCTGCAATCAGCAGGATTTAGGCAGTGTTTTTTCCAGAGAGGAATACCAACCCTGCCTATGTTTCTTGCTCCCATCAAATCTTCAGAGAGTACTCTTCTCCCTTGCTTGAACGTTGGGATTTCCCTGCTGGTTCCGGAGTCGAGGCAAACAAAGCAAACAGCAAAGACTAAATGCATCACATACCAAAGCCCATCACAAAATGCAGACCTTACAATAACAAAGAGCTGTAGTTGCCTGAGCTGGAGCCTTTCTTGCTCCAACTGCCCACCTTCTGGACATCTGCCAGGTAAAAACAGCTGCTGATGATTGACTTTGGCAGTAGGGCTGCATCACCATGCTGCTCTTCATCTCTTAACCTAAAGGCAATGGTAGAGTCTTCATTTTCAACACTAACCTGCTCTTGTCATCTCTGTCTGTGTCTGCCAGGTTGAAGTAACTTGGTTGTTTGCACAATATGCTCTTGATTGCCCCTGAAGACCTTTTGGAGAAGAAGTAGCCTGGAAATATGTGACAACTCACTGCATGATAGAGATGCAAGGAGCACTCCTGTACATGAAATCCTACATCTAGGATTTGCGCTGGGTTTGTGCTCAAACCCAAGCTGATGGAGTAAGGTGAAAAGCCTCACTTCTGCCTAAGAGTGAGGGTTGGCCACACGACATCCCAGCAGAGCACACTGTCAGTGGGAAGCTGTGCAAGTATGTGCCAGCTGCAGTGGAGTTGCCCTGTTTCACAGGCACCTGGCTGCTAGCTGCAGCTCTTGAGATGTCAAGGAATAGATTAACCCCTATCATGCCTGAGACAGACCTTAGGAATGTCTAGGAAAGGGACAAAATGGAAATGCTGCTTGCAGCAGTTTATTTGCAGTCAGGGTGTGCCCATGTCTCAGATGCTCTGTACAGCAGTGGTCTCACTAGTGCTAGAGAAGAGCACTGAGGATTTTTAAAGGTTTGGGATAGTTTCAACACCATCAATATTCATACACCCATACATATTTATACACCAGTACATTCAGCCATATACATCAGTATATTCAACCCTGAAAGGGCAGATGAGCTACAGCTGCAAGCAGGCAAGGAGGAGCTGTCTTTCACCGGGTTAAGCTCTTGGGTGTCTTGTTAGAAGGAAGCAAGTGAAGCTGGTTTCTTTCCACAATGCTGAGCTGAGAGGAGGAAGTCCCTGCTGTGGTATATTGACGTTTCCAAGAGTTCAAAAAGGGATGCCTTGAAATAAAAGCCATCAAGGGCTATTAGATGGAGACACCATGTCTTGCTCAAGAAATGCTGATCACTGGAACCTGGGTGAGTTTTCAGGAAGAACTGCACGTTTTCCCGGTTCCTTCCTCCTTAAGCATAATTTCTTCTTCTTTGTGGTTTTTTTCCCCCTTAATTTTGTTCAAAGTTCCTCGGGGAACAAGAAGGGGGGTAATGTGTGGAGCACAGGCTGTCCCAGGGTTATAATGCTTTATCGCTCACTGGCAATAAGTAAGATCAGCTGTGATAGCCTGAAAGGAGGGTAGATTGGCCTGTTTTATAGCCTCCTTTGTGTCTCTGTAGCTCTCAGTACTGCCTGGAGTCATTAAAGAAGTAACCCTGAAAAGTGTTGGCAGAGGATGAGGTTTGCTGTTGCTTCCTGCTCCATGTGCTTCACATCACAGTGGGCTGTACTGTTGCCTCACGTCTGGAGCAATCAAAGTAGGTAAGGTTTTAAGGCAAAAACAGAGAGCAGGCATCAGTGACTCCAGGGCAATACCATGAGACAAGGAGGACATCCTGGTCCAGGACACCAATTGTGCTTCTGGGAGCAAGGACCAAGTGAACCTAGATCCCAACCCACACCATGATGTTCATGGAGGGAACACACATGGGTGGGTTGGATGAGAAGCCATGATAAATGTAACCTGGTACCTGCTCCGTCTGAGCCTCGCATCAGTGGCCAAGGGCAGATGCAGCCTCCAGAATATAGAGAATGAGGAAAATTCTGCAGACAGTTAGAAATCAGAAAGTGAAACTCCTCTCTAAAAAGAAAAGAAATCTGGTCAAAGCCGGATGGGGAGGAAGTGTTCTGGGGGCATGGTAAAGTCAGGGTAGTTTTCCAAGAAAAGACAAATCAGATATTTTCTTACGAAGCTACATGTATCTAGAGAAGAGATGATTAAGACAATTAATTTCCTTGGTATGCCCTATTAAGCAGCCAAAACCAATGACATGACGTCAACGGGTATCTTAGGTGCTGGAGCAATGTTGGAATAGCTGCTTCCAAAAGAGGGGAACCTTTTCTCATTATTTGAGTTTTTGCTCTGCTAGACAATGAGCTTAACCAAGGAATACAGTGAAAAAGTGTCTGTACCAGGGGTGTTCACTCTTGTGTTGAAGAGATGTGTGCAGAACTACAGATGGGATATGGGCAAGGAGGAACTCGGAGCTATTAAATAGAGGATGGAAAAACAGAACAGAAAGGAAGACTGTCCTCTCCTTTTTTTTTTTTTTCCCTGAGGCATTTTACTTTGTTTGGAGCAGAGAAAGGTGTGGCCAGCTATTTTTTCCTGGGGTAAGAAGCTTCCAAGTTTGCTGGTCCTGATCAAACCTGCCAGATTCTCTCACAAAAGTTAGAAATGAGTTGGTGTGTGAGGTGGCATCTTGGCTGAAAGCAAGGCTGGCTGGAGGGGTAAGTAAGAAGTGTGTATGTGTGATGGTGTGGCTGCTGTGAAGAGTGGAGAAGAAAGCCACTCTGTCAGAAAGCATGATGGGGCACAGAAATGAGGCCAGGGACATCAGTGAAGGGTCAGCCACTATCCATGATAGCTGACAAGACATCCACAATGATGAATTCTATCCAAGTCATTAGAAGCAGCAGTGAATGCTGCCCCTTATCCAGCCACCTGTGTGCAGGGGACACTGGACTGTGTGTGGGTGGGTTGCTTACTGTCCCACTCTCTTGGCCATACCTTGCAGTAAGGGGGAACAGCAGCACTTCACGTTGATTTAAATATCTTATCCAAGATACATTGACCTAATGGACCTGCCTGACAGGAGACGCCTCAGTGGGGCAGGATATCAAAGGACTGGAATCTTTTGATATCAATCAACATCCATATAGGTGTATATGAATCTATATATGCACCTATTTCTATATATATGTCTGTATACATACAGAAGAACATGTCACCAAGTGGCAGGTCCCTAATGTCCTACTAGCACAGCTATCTCACAGAGACCTGTACACCTGCAACCCTGGGGAGATGTGCCTGACCTATTGGTGTGGGCTGGTGGTGATTTTTCCTTCCTGCTCCCAGTGTGGAAGGCTCAGAAGCCCAGAACTAGGTCAGAGCTACCCAGGCTAGGAGACTTGGCCCTCATCATCCTGTTCTGGGCTAAACCTGGGCTTGGCTTCCTCACAGTATCTGTATCACCTTGTCACTGTCCTTGGCAAGGCTGCAGGGAAGTTTTGCGCCAGTTTGATGAAGACCTGTGAGTCTGAAAAGTGGGATGTGCGACAGGGGTGCTCTTAGGCTGAGCATGGGCTATGGCATCTGCAGGTGGAGGTCCTGTTTTCCTTCTCTGTTCTCCCCAGATCTCAGGCATAACTCGCAGAGCCTGGTAGTGGGAGAGCAGAACTTCCTGCAGCCTTCCGCTGCTCCCCAGTGGCGGCTTGGAGAGGCACCACAGGCAGATCCTGATGGGTGAAGCAGCCCTGATGGGCGATGTGAGGGGGCTGTGGCATCTCTAAGTGGAGGTTCTGATTTATTTCTCCATTTTTCCCCAGATCTCACAGGTAACTGTCAGCAGGCTGGGGAAGAGTAGGGTGACAAGGATGTGGGGGAGATGCAATCACAAGGCTAGAGTTTTTTGAGAGAAAGCAAAATTTTTGGGGAACCTTTCACAGTAGTAAACAGTACCTTATGGGTTTATTTCCCAAAACCAGTGAAAGAGCTCAAAACTGGCTCAATTTCCTTATCATGATAATTCACTTTCTTCTTTCTGTCCTGTTGTGTTGTGAAACAAAAAGCATGAGGGCAAACGCATCAAGTTTCCAAACTCATCTAGGGTGTTGAGAACAGTGTAGCTCTTGTTGTCACTGCCGAGAACAGGAAATTGTTTCCTCAGTGCATTCATAAAATTAGTCCTCCAAATGGCCTGCATGTTGTTCCTCTCAAACCTCTTTTAATTAACGGAAAGAATACTGTGGTAAAGGATGCTGTTACTTTAAGCTGCATCACAGCAGGTGCTAATATTTCCTAGTTCTCCATAACAGTGCCTTAGTTTTGTAAACTTGAATTTTTCAAGGCTGTTTGGCCATTGGGAGGCGGGAGGATTTACCCACCCACAGGTCTCACTGTTGGTGCCCTTTCTGCCTATGCTGAGGCTCTTGGAGGCAGGAGGTATGAGACCATTTAGTTCATTAAAATACCCACCAAGGCAGTTGCTGCCACCACCACTGTTTGCTTTGGCGTTGGTGCTGGCCACAAGGGTATAGGTTGGAGGAACATTTAAGTGAGAGAAAGACAATGCTGCACAAAGAGAAAGGTAGAAAAACAGGAATTAAAGACAATGTCTGCAGTCATTTCCTATCCCCCTGGCAGAGCATCTGTCACCCACTTCACAAGGCTAGAGTTGCTGGGATTGTCTGGTATGTCAGGGAGTCTGGGCACTGGACTAGGGCACCGCTTTGCGAGTCTCATGGAAGTGTTGCAGTCAGTGTGGCCAATGCTTTGGGTTGCTGTGGGCCAGACCCTGAAGTAGGAGTTGTAGTTCTTGGGGGCACAGTATTTAGCCTGTTTGTTCAGGATTGAAAAATTGATTTCTGTTACCGAAAAAAGCTTCGGTTTTGGGAACTGAAATTAAAAATACCTTTATTAAAATAGTTTGGAATGTCCTTAATTTTTATTTTTAGTAACTTAAGCATTGAATAAGATTATTTCCTAGGAAGAAATAGGTGTTTCATGAAATCCAGTTTTTCTGATGGTGTAAATTTTAGTCAATAGATTTCAGGCAGTTTAATTTTGAGCATGGCCAGGCCACACGGCACAGAAGCAAATAGAGCTGTACTTTCTTTATAGGAACAAGGTTGCAGAAGTTTGATAACTGATGTGAGGCAGGGTGTCCCTCTGATTTTTTTTTTTAAGCATGATGTCCCTTATCTTTAGGAAAAGAGTGATTAAAAGTTACTGGAAAGGAACAGGAATAGTTTAACACTTCTTACACCAATAACAATAAGATAATCTGATCAATTGTATAGATACATGTAATTTTATACGAACAATATAAAATCAATCACACTGTTTACTGTGAAACTGCCTTCAGATATTTGAAAATTATTTTTTGCTGTACTTGGAATAGTTAAAGGTACAAATGTTACTTCAAGCTTACTAGACTCTGCTAGACTTTTTTATAGCTTTTATATTTTGCATGCTGCTGTTCAAGTGAGCACAGATTTGCTGCCTCTCATTTTGATGTGAGTCTTCTCGTTAATCCCCCCTTAGCTTTTGGAGGCAGACAAGGGAGAATCTAAATGTAAGTGAGAAAAGGAGACTTCCCTACTGATAGAAATTTAAAGAAAAACGTGATAGTATAAAAAAAATCTCTTCAAAAGTCTGTGAAAAAAACTATCAGTACCTCATAGAGAAGTCACTGTATGTGCATATGAATATAACTATTTATGGTGGGGTACTATCTATGCACACAAGTACCTCTATGTTCTTCTATCTATACATATATATTTAAAACACTCTGACTTAAAATCATGTTTCTAAAGAAACTCCTGCTTTTTAAGAGGCTGGCCACACCAGGTGTCCTCTCTATCACTGCTGCCCCAGCTCCCCAAACTAATGCTCAGATGCACTGGGCATTTCTACTGCGTCCACTAGCTTCTTGGCCCTTTTTCACAGTCTCTTGGCTGCCACTCACCCTTCCCAGCCATCTGCCATGAGGAGTTGCTGCTTCAGCTGTGTGGTTGCACCGTGGGATGGAGCCTGATATCAGGGGAATGCAAAGGCAATGCTGGAACTAAACCGAATACAAGAACAGGTGGGCAAGGAGAGCCCACTAGTCTCGCAGGAGCAATGCATGTTGCAACATGCCCAGAGAAATATTAGGGACTTGCACATCCAGTTGGGCAGGCTGCCATGGCCCCTTCCCAGCCTGAGAAAAGGACTTGGAAAGCAGGAAAAGGACTGTACATGCTGGGCAACCCCGGGGATGCAGGAGGGTCCCTTCTGTGCCCTGCTCAAAGTGCTGCCCACTTCTTTTGATCACAGAGGTACTGCTCTTGCAGGGGGTGTCTCTTTGTTCCCTTCTTTGGTTGGTCCTCACAGTGGGTACAGGCTCAGTGGGTGTAGGCAGTGCTGGACATCTCTGCGGGGTGGCTGAGCTGGGGGTAGCAAGACAGATCCCCAGGGAGCTGCCACAGATCTTGGCATTTGCCTGAAGGTGTGAGTACTGGGGCTTTCTTCGTGGGCTTGGGAGTGCCTTGATACTGTTCTGTCCTTTTCGCTCCCTCCCCTGACCACTAGGACCACCTTGCCTGATGTTCCTGCCCCAAAGATGCTCATCATCCTTGGGATCTGTAGACTTGTGTTTCCTGGGGAGTGCCTGGGGTTACTGGGATGCTGCCCAGGGAGGGCAGACAGCTGGGTGAATCTGCACCCTGGGCTGCAGCATGGGCAGGGATGTGTAACAGGGTTGTGCTGCAGCAAGGAGCTTTGATGGGAAAGCTGGAGAGGATGCGTGCACAGCACCCACAGGCCATGCATGTGCTTAGAACACAGACCAACCTTGGGAATGAACAGACACTCACACCACCACATGCAGACGTCTAGGAGACAAGCCAAAGGTGATGGAGGGACAGCACACCAGCAGTTTCCCCCGGGTATATAGCAAGGGGTCTGCAAACCCCCGTGACCCGGGGCCATCTCCGCGGCTTGGCCGATGCCCCCGCTTTGCCTGGTGGGAGGTGGCTCCTTTCCCAGGCAGTGGCAGGTGCCTTATCCTCTCACCGGGCTGTTTTCCTCCCTCGACCGCTGCTCTCCCTCTCCTTGTTGTGCACCAGCGGCTCTTTCGCAGCCCTCAAGGTCGAGGACCGTCGGCGGGCAGCCGGGGGGCTGCGCTCAGCCCCGTGTTTTCGGGGGGTGCCCCCCGCGCTCAAGGCTGCCGCTGCCTTCCCACGCCCGGCGCAGGTGCCACGGCGGCCCCGGTTCTCACGGCCGTGTCTCACAACAACCCCCGCCGGGCGGGAGGCCACGGGGCAGCGTGGGGGAGAAGCTGGAGAAGCCAGGGGCGGGCCGGGGGCTCCGCGGTGCCCAATGGCCGCCCGCGCCCGGGCATAAAGACG
>VYXB01001089.1:1225951-1265081 GCA_013397135.1 Pachyramphus minor
GGGGCGGGCGGGGAGGTCTCGATCCCATCCCGAGTGGCTGCGGTGGGGGCCCGCAGCATCAGGGATGCTTGATCATCCCACCGCAATGGGCCATGGGGTAGGGTGTCCCTGCCACAGACAGTGTCCCCGTTCTCCCTCTGCCCCCGGTGATGTGTCCCTGCTCCGTGTTGCATCCTTCCCATCCTGACAGTATGAGGGTCCCTGCGCCCCGAGGAGCCCTGTACCGCTGCCTAGAGGGTTTGGAGCGTCACTGCCTTCCCTGAGCGGGGACGAGAAGCTGTAGCTCTCCCTCCAGCCCCGCAAGAGGTCCTGGGGTACCCCTGGCTGGGACCGATCCCTCTTCCCTACGCGGGGAGCTGTAGGGCGGGTGTGCAGGAGGACAGCCGGTGCTGCTGCCCTGCTGATCCCGGGCTGGGCTCCCTCTTGTCCGCAGCGGCCGCTGGCCCCACGTGCGCTACCTCACGCCAGGCCGCCTGCGCTGCCGGCTGCATCCCCGTTCCCTGGCTCTGCGATGGTGAGCAGCAGTGTCCTGACGGGACGGACGAACAGTGCGGTGAGCAGGGGAACACTGACACCTCTCCACTGTCGTGGGGTGGACCTGAGGGCTGTGCTGCGCGGCATCATGGGGCCCTGGTGCTCTGGGGAGTGGTGGGGCAGGGCAGGCCAAAGGCACTTTGCTCTTTGCTGGTTCTGCCTGTGTGGCATCCTGCAGGAACATGTGTACCTCAGAGCTCCTTGTGAATGTCTGTGGCATGGGAACATATCCTGGATGCTATGCTAAGCAAGGCAGACCCCACGTGCCAGAGAGCCCCATTGGGGGCTGCTGTGGGCCAGCCCCTTGGCACAGCTGCTCAGGCATTGCCGGCACCTGCCCTGTGCCAGGATGGAGGGGACTCTTGTGTTTCTGCCGTAGCAATAGGTCGCAGTGACCGTGTGATGTTCCTGCAGATGTTGCCTGTGGCGGGGACCCCCATGTTTGGCAGTGTGATGATGGCCGGTGTGTTTCTAGCAGCTGGCGCTGTGATGGTGCTGCTGACTGCCTGGATGGCTCCGATGAGCAGGACTGTGGTATGTAGTCTCTGCTGGGGGCACCTAGTGGGGGCAGTTGGGGGCACAGGGCAGGCTGGTGAGTGCTGTGCCATTCCCTCCTCAGTATGCGGGACAAAGAAGGTGCAGTGTCCTGGCACCCACCACTGTATCCCGCACTGGGAACTGTGCGATCAGCACCAGGACTGCGAGGATGGCTGGGACGAGGAGGGGTGTCCTCAGCAGCCCTGCCTGCCTGGGCAGTGGCAGTGCAGGAACAGGGTGTGCATCATGGCTGAGTGGAAGTGCAATGGGATTGATGACTGTGGTGATTCCTCGGATGAAGATGTCTGCGGTAAGCAAGCACAGTAGATGCTCTTCAGTGGGGCAAGACCTGTCCAGGCCATGTGTGAAGCAGGGAGTACTTTGCTTTTCCGGGCCTCAGCTCACCTTGGGATGGTGGCAAGCTTCCCAGGAACTGTTGATATTTTGTGGGACATCCCCATGAGTCTGGGACCCAAGGTTTGTCCACCTGGTATTGGTCTGCCCTGCTGACATGAGCCATGTGTGCCATAGCCACCTGCCCACCTGGCATGGTGCAGTGCGATGAGGGGAAGTGTATCCTGGAGTCCCTGATGTGCAATGAAGAGAATGACTGCCTGGATGGCACTGATGAGCCCAGCACGTGTGGTGAGTTGGCTATGGCTGCTGGCCACTGTCCATGAGGCTGGGGCCAGGGGGGAGCCACTGCCTCATGTCACCCCACGTTGTGTCCCTGCAGATCAGAGCTGCTTTGTACGCAATGGGGGCTGTGCAGAGACATGTGCTGACACACACTGGGGAGTGCAGTGCTCCTGCAGGGCCGGCTGGGTGCTGCAGGCAGATGGGCAGAGCTGTGCTGGTAAGGAGAGATCAGGGTGTGCGTGCTTCGGGTACATGTGGCCTCAGCCACTGAGAGCAGTCAGTGGCTCCATGGAGCCAGTGCTTCTGTGGGAATGCCTGCCTCTGCCCTGCTCCTGCCCATGTGTCACCCCTGGCCCCACAACGGCTATATCTAGATAATGTCCCAGCAGCAGCTGGTGTGTTTTGGGGTGAGGCTCGAAGGTTTTGGTATCTAGGGAGCCTGCCTGTGGTCCCTGGGAAGCAGTGGCTATCTGGGGCTATCTGGGGCAGCTCCTGTGGCATCTGCACATATCCCTGCAGATGTGGATGAATGCTCCCTGGAGTACAGTCCCTGCAGCCAGCTGTGCAGCAACACCCCAGGCACTTACAGCTGTGCCTGTCTCCAGGGCTATACCCTGCGGCACGGCACCGCCTGTGAAGTGACAGGTAGGGTGAGCTGGGAAGCCCGGGCTGGCTGAAGGGCTGGGCAGTGCTCCTAGATAGCCAGGTCCCTGCTCACTGAGTGGCATTCCTCTCACCCCGGCAGACAATGCAACACAGATTCTAGTGGCCGTGGGGCAGGACCTGGCCCTTCTGGATATACGGACCCAATCCTACCGGCCTCGTCTCTCCACTAACACTGAACCCCGTGCCCTGGTGTATGACCAGCTCCGAGAAACCTACTACTGGCTGACAGAGGATGGCGAGCTCCATGTTCACCTCCTGGGGAAAGGAACGCAGCCCCTCTATGCAGGTAGGGAGGAGTGAGGCTGGGTGCTGTAGTGGGGCTGAGATGGGTGTCAAGGCCTGGCCTGCCACCCCAGTCCTGCCTTTCCTATATAGAGTAAGGGGCAACCTGGGTTTGCCTTGCAGCCTGGAGCAGGCTGGTATGCCTTAAAACTACTCTGTCTCCACAGATGCCAGAGAGGTGAACAGCATCTCCCTCGACTGGTTCACAGGGCAGCTGTACTGGGCCAGCAGCCATCCTCCAGCTATCTGTGCAGGGCTGGGCGATGGCCGGGGTTATGTGACAGTGCTGGGGAAGGACATTGCACCAGAGCAGCTGACAGTGCATCCGGCTGCAAGGTAAGGAGTGAATGAGCCAGGCTTGGCCCAGGCTCCTGGGATTGTGATGCTGGTGCTGACCGTGTCCTGCCTGTTGTGGGGCTGCGGCAGCACTGGTATTATGCTGTGAAGTGGTTCCTTGGTGCCTGCCCCCAGGTCCCTGTACTGGGTCAACCGTGGGCAGCGAGGCCGGACAGTCATTGCTGCGGCTGGCATGGATGGCTCAAACAAGCGGGAGCTCACCGTGGTGCCCATGGAGGAGCCTGTGGGGCTAAGCCTGGACCATGTGGCTGGCAGACTGTACTGGATCAGTGAGTACAAGGAGGTAGGGACAAAGGGCAGCAGGGCTCTCTACCCCCAGGGAGATGATGAGATGGGAGTTGGGAGGGTGGCCATGGTTCCCCTCTGTCTACATCCAAGGCATGGGAGAGAGCAGGGAGCAGTGCTCAGGTCTGGCCTACATCCCTGGACTGGGAGGTGATGGCACCACTGTGAGGCCTGTGGCTGTGGGACAGTGCCAGGGCATGGGGATGCCACATGGTCACCATGCCTTGCTTTGTCCCCAGTCCATCGAGACACTGCGGGTGGATGGCAGTGGGCGCCACTCCTTTCACGCTGTTCTGCGGAGCCACACAGAGCCGCTGGGCCTGGCTGTGTTTGAGAGCCGGTTCTTCTGGACCGATGGCACAGAGCTAGTGTCAGCCACCTTGGCCTCTCCCCAGGAGCACGCAGTGTTGCTCCGCGCCCCTGTCTCAGCTTTCACTGTGGTGCATGCATTGCAGCAGCCTCCCCGTAAGTACCCTGTGGGTGCTGCACCACTGCAGGGCTGGCAGCACCCCCACCACATCCCTGGATGCTGTGGGAGGCTATGCTGGGTCCTGGAGCTCACTGGGTCCTGCCCAATGGTTTATGTGGTCTTGTGATGAGGGGCTGTGCAGCTAAGACAGAGGGGACATATGAGTCCATAGGAAAGCTGCCAAGTCCCATGGCTTTGGGTACAGCTGTGCCCTCCTAACTCATGTGACGTTGCTACCATGTCTGCCAGCCCACATCCAGCCCCAGGACAGTCTGTGGTTTTGGGGACTGGGAGAGACATTCAGGGGTCATTGTTGCCTGAGCTTCCCCTTGCTCCCAGGGGACACTGCTGCATGTGCTCCGGGCCTGTGCAGTCACCTTTGCCTCCTGTCACCTGTGCACCCTCGGGGCTACAAGTGTGCCTGTCCAGAGGGCCTCTTCCTCCTGCCCTCAGGAAAGTGCGCAGGTGAGAGGGGTCTATGAGGTGGGTTGGCTCTCTGGGGCAGTATACATCCCCGTGGGAGTTGGGAGAGGGCCGTAAGGGGCTGTGGCTTTGGTGGGGTGAGGTTCCCAGCACACACCATTGCTGTTACATTTCTTCCTTGGTTCATGCTGGTGGCCCTGTCCAGTGCCTCTGGGACTATGCTCACACACTGCCCTTGTACCCTGCAGAGCTGTCCATCATGTATGCATCAGGAAAGGCCATCTCCCTGGTGCATGTGGGCCCTGGAGCACACAGTAAATGGGTACAGGAGTGGCAGGAGCCCTTCCACCTGCAAGATGTGGATTGGCAGAGGTCAGTGCTCTATGGAACAGATGACCGTGGGACGCTGCTGAGTGTTGTGGGGCACCCTGGTAGGAGAGAAGCCATTACAACTGGGCGGCCAGGTGAGACCCTATGGGGTGATGGAGGGCATACTCTCCTTCCTGATGCTCCTTGAGGCCTGAGTATGTCCTGGGTGCAGAGCACAGTAGTCTGATGGTGCCCACAGTGGGGCTGTGCCAAGGCAGTGGGCAGCTGTGCCCTGGGTTTAGGGGCTGGGGGTCCCAGGCAGAGGAGCACAGTCATGGGACAGCCCTGTAACTGCTTGCCTGCCTGCTCTTGCCAAGTCTGCTCTGCCCGTGTGGATATCCGCTCGGGGGACCTGTACTGGCTCGCATGTAACCGGAGGGACATTGGAGTGATCCGGACATCTGACATGTTCCCACGCATCCTGCACCGTGCTCGCAGCAGCATCCAGCACCTCTTCTTGGACTGGCAGCGGGGTACTCTGTACTGGCTAGCCCGTGGGCAGCCCCTGCAGCAGCTGAGCCTGGCTGGGGGTGGTGCTCCGTGGGATGCCTGGAATGAGACATGGCCTGGAGACATGCCTGCAGCCATGGATAGCAGAGCCTTCAGCATGCTCTGGATCTCAGACCTGGGTGAGCTCTGGTAGTATCTGGAGAAGAGAGCGGAGGCAGTGGATGTAGGCAGGAGTGATCAGCCATGCCCTATATGCAGCAGGTCCCTGCCTGGGCAGTAGGATGCTCGTGGGGCAGACTCTTTCCCATGGCTGAGCCTCTGGCCTCAGCCGTAAGGTCCCTGCCATAGCTGTGGGTTATCAGGGCACAGGGCGGGCCCTGAAGGGTGCCTGTGGGCACCAGATCCTACCATCTCTCTGCCTCACAGGCCTGCAGGCACTGAGTCTGACCAAACGGCAAGCAGTCACCCTGGCACCCAGCTGGCCCCATGGCCTTGTGGCTGCCTTTGAGCCATACCTCGTGTCGGCAAATGGGACAGCTCTGCTACTGTGGGACCGGAGGACGCTGACCCTTGTGCTGTCCATGCCGGCAGCAAGCGTACAGGGAGTAGTGGCCTTCGTGGGCTCGGAGCTGCAGGCTGGTAAGAGCAGCAATGGCTCTGTGGCTGGCACAGGGGCTGTATCTGGCGCAGCTGGGTGGCCCATGCTGCTCTGAACTGGGGCAGGGTGCCTGGCTGCTGGTGGCCATGTAGGGTGCTCTGGAAAATGCCCGGGGTGTGGGAAGGGCAAAGCCTCAAATCCCAAACCCTTTGCCAGTGCCACCAGTTAAGGGGTCTGCCCTACCACTCCCTCCACCTATGACCACTATGAGGACAGCCACAAGCACTACTGCTGTTCATCCCACCACCTCCACCACAAGACCTCCACCAAGCAAGACCACCACTGTGCTCACCACTACTCCTGCACCAACCAGCAAGGCCACTACCACCAGCCAGTCAACACCAATCACCACCAGCCAGTCCGCATCAATGAAGACGACCCCTGTGCCAACCACTGCCCGGACCACACCAAGCAAGACCACCACTGTGCAGTCAACAACCACCAGCACCGCCACCAGCACCACCACCAACACTTGGGCTTTGCCAACTAAGGTCATTGTCCCACGGCCAACTACTACCACCCAGAACCCAACCAGTCCTGCACGGGTAGTGCCACCCACCCTGCCACTCCCATCCAGCCCTGCTCAGCCCCTGACTCCGGTCCTTCATCTGTCCTGTCCTCGCACGCATGTGTCCTGCCGTGATGGCACTGAGTGTGTGGCCCAGGAGTACCTGTGTGATGGGGAGAAAGACTGTGCAGATGGCTCTGATGAGGATGGGTGTGCCCAGCTCTGCAACACCCCAGGTAGGAGCCATTTGTCAGTCGACTCTGTGCAGTTGGGTCACCCTGTGCCAGGGCTTCTGGCTGCTTCCTGGTGGAGTTGGTGGGATGGGGCCCTGGGAAAGTCTGTGTGTGTTGTGGGCTCTGATGCTTGTCATGTGGCATACTGGTGTCTTCTGAGCTTGGCACTGGGCTGGAGGTGCTGTCAGAAGGGTACAGGGCTGGTCCCACTGCTCAGAGTGACCTTAGATGTGTCTGAGCTCAGACTGGCTCACTCCCCTTGCTCAGGACCTAGGCTGCTGGAGGTGCACTGGCTAGAAGGGGACAAGCCCTGTCAGTGTAGTATGTGGCCTTTCTAGGTTGCTGGGGGACTAACAGTGTCTGGACACCCCAGCTGCCTTCTGCCTTGTCTCCCCAGGGGCCTTTCACTGCATGAGTGGAGCCATGTGCATCGGGGCAGGAGAGCGCTGCGATGGGGTGCCCCAATGCCCTGATGCCTCGGATGAGACAGGCTGCTGGACCCCCACGCAGGAGTGTGCCCTGCGCTGTGACACTGCCACCCGCTGCATCCCCAAGAGCTGGCTGTGTGATGGCCATGCTGACTGCCTGGACCACACTGACGAGCAAGGCTGTGGTGAGACCCTGGGGCTGGATGGGACAAGGGCTTCTGGGGTTGCCTGCCCCACAGGTGCATGCACCAGTTTTCCTGTGGGTCCAGGAGAAGGCACTGCCTGAAGCAACCTGCTGAGCAGCTGGAGAGGCCGTAAACCCTGCGCAGTGCCATGTCTCCATTGCTGGGATGGGGACAGTGCCCCCACTCAGCCCTGGCCTTGCCTACAGTGCTGAAGGAGTGTGGCCCGGCTGAGTTCCCCTGCCGGAGTGGGCAGTGCGTGGCCCTGGCCCTGCACTGCGATGGTGACCACGACTGCCAGGACGGCTCAGATGAGGAGGGTTGTGCTGTGCCCCGGCCGCTGCTCTGCCGTGCGGGTGAGGTGACGTGTTCTCACAGTGGGGAGTGTGTGCCGGAGGCCTGGCGCTGCGATGGTGCTGCCGACTGCAGGGATGGCACAGATGAGCAGGTGAGTGGAGTAGTGGGGACAGTGCCTGTCCCTGCTCATGCCCAGGAGACCTGGTAACCCTCTTCACCCTCTGCCTTTGCAGGGCTGTCCTTGGGAGGAAGGGCTGTGTGGAGACCAGCAGTGGGGCTGCTCCCACGGCCATGAGTGCATCCCTGATGTCTGGCGCTGCGATGGAGAGACTGACTGTACAGATGGCAGCGATGAGGCTGGCTGTGAGCTACACCCTGATTTTATCCCCTCTGTGTATCACCCGGGGTAGCTGGTGGGTGCCCAGCACAGAGGAAGATGGGTATATGTCTGTGCTGAGGCAAAAGGCTCCATGTGCTGGTTGCCTATTCCCAGCATCTGTGGTGGATCCAGGCCCCAGGTAGCCGTTGTCCATGTATGGCTGGTGGCCTTTGGATTAATATAGCCTGAAGCCAGGCTACTGGAACAGCTCTGGATGTAGCTGCAATGAGCTCTGGCCAGCCTCTAGGAGCAGCTAAATCTGCCCCAGATGAGCAAAAGTTGCTGGTGGATGAGGCTTAGGGCAGCCTTCCCCACATGTCCCTGCAGGCCAGCCTGCTCCCTGCCAGAGTCATGAGTATCCCTGTGGGCTGGAGGCCTGCCTGAATGCATCCTTGGTGTGTGACGGCCGGCAGGACTGCGTGGATGGCTCAGATGAGGGGGGGAACTGCTCTGTGCCCTGCAAACGGTCCTGTGCTCATCTCTGCTACCCCTCGCCCCAGGGCCCTGTGAGTGCCACCAGCCCTGGGCTAGGAGCTTGCCATGCCATGATGCTCTGGTCCAGCTGCAGGAGGGAGCGCCCTGTCCCCACGGTTGGAAGCTGATGGTCCTTTTCCCCACAGCGGTGCTGGTGTGGCCCAGGCTATCGGCTTGCCAAGGATGGTCTGTCCTGCATGGACATAGATGAGTGCACGGAGTGGGGTGAGGGAGCCTGCAGCCAAACATGCCTCAATGCCCCAGGGTCCTACAACTGTGGCTGTCTCCCTGGCTACCTGCTGGAGCCCAATGGCCATGGCTGCAAACTCACTGGTAAGTCATGGGACGGCCAAGCAGTGCTGAGGATCCCTGTCCCCCTAGTGTTCACCAGGAGCTGGTGGGTACCTGTCCCCCTGTGCCTGCTGCCCCGGGGAGGCTCATGGTCCCTTGGATGGCCCAGTCTCCTCTGCCACATTGCCTGCCAGGCCCCACTCAGCTGTGAGCTGATGATTGCCAGCCCATGGCTGGTCAGAAAATCTATCTGCACTATCTGAGAACATCCTGTCTGGTAGGGCTGAGTCCCAGCAGGCTCCAGTGCCTGCAAGTGCTTTATTCCCTGCCTGCATGTGTTGAGCCCATGGGCCTACCAGTGCTGAGCGGGGTCTGGAGGACTCTGTGTTGCCCCAGGACCAGAGCCTGTGTTGCTGGTGGCTGTGCAGTCAGAGGTGTTGTCCTATGGCCTCCGGAGTGGGCGTGAGGAGGTGCTGCTGGCCACTGACAAGGATCGCGTCATCTTCTCACTCGACTATGACCTGGCGGAGAGCAAAGTCTTCTGGATGGACCTGGCCACAGAGAGCATCCGCTGGCAGGACCTCAACTCTAGCAAGAAAGGCACACTGGTGAAAGGTGGGCTGTGACAGCATGGGGGTAGCAGAGCTGACCTCTTTGTCACTGGGCAATCTCCAGGTTGCAGTGGTGGGCGAAGCTGTGTCACCTTGTGTGTGGAGAGGTGCTAGTTGGGAGCAAGGCTGGGAGGAGAGAGCCTGGGATGGAGAGGACCTGGGCCGGGAGCACTGTGCCAGAGGGCCATGCAGCTGTCACCCCACTGGTGCTGACTCCTGGGTGCGTTGCAGGTGTGAGATCAGACTGTATAGCAGTGGACTGGCTTGGGAGGAACCTGTACTGGACAGATGGTGCAGCAGGACAGGTGTTGGCCACTCGCTTGGGCACTGCCTGGCAAGGGATACCAGAGTACACTGTGGTGATGGATAGAGACCTGGACCAGCCCCATTCTCTGGTGCTCCAGCCTCTGGCAGGGTAAGTCTGCAACAAGGGGATATGGGGACCTCCTTACCATCCCTCCCCTGCCCCATTTTCCTCCATGTACTGGGAGGATGCTGTGTCCGGTCCATGGGCCAGCACCTCTCTTCCCACTAGGCTGCTGTACTGGTCAGAGGTGGGGAGCCACCCACGGCTGATGGAGTCCACGATGGATGGGAGTCGGCGGCACGTGCTGCTGGCCCAGGGGCTGGGCTGGCCCACAGCACTGGCCCTTGACCTCCCCACCCAGAGGATCTTCTGGCTGGATGAGAAGCTGGGCAGTGTCGGTTCTGCACGTCTGGATGGCACCAGTGTGAAGGTGTGTGATGGGGCACTGCTGACAGGACCCTGATGGGGACTGGGCTGGGCACTTACAGCCTCTCTGACAGGTCCTGAAGCTGGGCTGGGTTCGAAGCCCCTTTGCGGCGGCCGTGTGCGAGAGCCAGCTCTACTGGTCGGAGAGGAAGACATGGTCTGTGCAGCAGGTGGACAAGGCCAGTGGCAAGAACAGAACCACGCTGCTCAAGCAGCATGGGCAGCCCCATGGCCTCCAGGTACCTACTTGGGGAGCCCAAACCCTGCTGTGCCAGCTCTGCTGGATCTCCCAGCCTGCATGGCCCTGTTGTCCTCTAAGTGTGGAGGCACTCGGAGCTGTACCTCCATCCCGCTGGTCCTTGGGCAGCAGTCCCTGTGGCCAAGTGTCTCTGGTTCTCTTGGAACATCTCTACCTCACCATCCTGCCCAGAGCTGGGCTGTGTGTGGGCCTTGGGAGCATGGCATGGTGTAAATCATGCTCAGCTCTGCTGGTGGGTGCTGACAGGGCTGTGAGCTGAGCCTGCCCTTCCCACAGGTGATGCACCCAGCCCTGCGCCCCACAGCCCCTAACCCATGTGAGACACGTGGCTGCTCCCACCTGTGCCTGCTGAGCGCCAGGCACACTGGGCAGTGCCGGTGCCCTGCCAGGCTGGTGCTGGCTGCCGATGAGACCACCTGCCTGCCCCTCCGTGATTCAGCCTTTGCCCTTCTGGTGTCATCAGCAGCTGTGGCACAGGTACCATCCTCCAGAGCCAGCCCGAGGGGCTGCTGTCCTAGCTGCTGTCAGGGGAGATGGGTCCCCATCTTAGTGCTGCCTTCTTCCTCCAGGTCTACCTGAAGGACCTGCCTGCAACATCTGGATCCCCAGGGCTTCCCCCGCACCGAACCCTGCCCTTGGCCAAGGTGGGCCACCTGACAGCCATTGACTATGCAGTGAAAGACAAGAGTTTGTACTTTGCAGAGGTGGGAGGCAACTCCATCGGACTGCTGCGCCTGAAGGACTGGGGACGGCTGTCCTGGAAGAAGGCAGTAGCTGTGGAGGGCATGGTGACATCCCTGGCCTTGGACTGGCTGAGTGGGAACCTGTACTGGATCGGGGGGCAGCTGCCCAGCATCCATGTGGCAGCTCCTGGGGGGCGGTGGGCCCTGTCACTACTCAGCGAGGGGCTGCAGGGCGCTGCCTGGCTGGCACTGTGCCCTCGTGCCTCCACCATGTGCTTTGTCACAGCAGCTGGCAGCCATGGGCCCGCTGCCACAGTGGAGTGTGCAGCCATGGATGGCACTGGCCGCAGAGCAGTCTGGAAGAGAGCCCGGGCTCCCACTGGCCTCACCTTTGGGGCTGCTGGCACCAGGCTGTACTGGGCAGACCACGGTGAGTGAGGGCTGAGCCGGGACACTGCTGGGGGTAGCAGTGGTGCAGGTACTTGGTACCCAGTGCACAGCCCCACACAGCCCTCTGTGTCTCCACACTGATGTTGCTCCATCTGTGCCCTGCAGAGAGAGGTACCATCAGCAGCATCGAGCTGGATGGATCCCACTTTCGGGTGGTGCGGGAAGGGCTGCATGGTCTCTTGCTCTTTGCCATAGGAGAAGGCTTTCTGCTCTGGAGCACAACCTCAACCAATGGTGGGTCTGTTTGCTGTACTTTGTCCAGCTCCTCCTACTGCACAGGGGTTTCTGCCAGTCCCTGTGGAGCTCAGGCTGCGCCTTCATGAGGTGAAGGACAGTGCCCACCTCCCATCCTGGGCACTCTTATGGGAGGAGGTGAAGCAGTGCTGACCCTATGTGTCTCCAGGATCCAGCAAGATCTGGCACAGCCGGATGGAGCGGGCTGAGAGCTGGTGGTTCCCAATGGAGAAGGATTTGGTGGCCATGAGGATTTACAGCCAGTTCTCACAGGAAGGTGGGTCTGCAACTGTCCCAGCCCAGGGCATCTGTGGGGTTGAGTCATGCTCAGTGGTGTCCATGCTAACTCATGCTGTTTTGGCAGGCACCAACGCCTGTGCAAAGAGCAATGGGGGCTGTGCCCAGCTCTGCCTGCCCAACCCTGCAGGGCGGCAGTGCCGCTGCTCTCCTGGTTTCCACCTTATGCATGGAGCAGCATGTGCGCCAGCAGTGTCCTGCCCTGCTCCACTCCAGCCCTGCCCTGACCTCCAGAGCTGCATCTCTGGAGAGCAGGTCTGTGACGGGCGCCCTGACTGCATTGATGGCTCCGATGAGTCTGACTGTGAGTGCCTGCCCACAGCCAAAATGTGCAGCAGTCCTGGCAGGGCACAGGGTAGCCTGGCCAGTCTCCCCCAGTTTGGGAAGGAGGACTTACCTGGGTCTCTTGCTGATCTATGCCCTTCCCACCAGGCCCCTCCCAGCAGGTGGGGACGCAGGTCCCCGCAGTGTCACCATCAGGAATGTTCCATGTGGAAGAACAGAAACCAGCCTCACCCACAACTGCACCACAGCCTCAGCAGCCCAGCCCCAGCCCACCCACAGCCCCTAGCCCCCGGGAGCATGGAGAGCCCTTCCTGGTACCCCTCAGCACAGAGGAGGTGCTGAGGGCTGTGCCGTGCAGCAGCGAGACGTGCAACATGCGTGGGGACTGTGCCATCGAGGCCGGGCGAGTGACGTGCCACTGTGCCCTGGGCTACCGCGGGGACTACTGTGAGGAGGCAGAAGTGCAGCCCCTTGCAGGACCCATCACCCTGGGTGTGGCCGTGCTCCTCCTGCTCACTGCTGCTGCTGTGGGGGCCCTGGCCTACATGCGGAGGCAGGACAGGCGAAGGAGGTGAACTCTGGGGTTGGGCTGGGCCAGGTATAATCGGGGATAGAGAGGGACTGAGTCTCCAGGGACAGTGTGGCGTCCTGATGAACCCCTGGGTTATATAGAAAGCTTGGTCACCCCAGCAGGCTATTACCAGGGCTTGTGGCAGGACCTTAGGATCTGCCCCATCTCTAGGAGATGGCCATGCCATTCTTAGTGTATGTTTTTCCCTCTCCAGGACCTCAAGCACTGCTTCCACCCGGGTGCTGACCTTGTACCACCGTGAAAGTGACCCTGAGGAAGAAGATGAGGAGGAGGAGGAAGAGCTTCCCCCCAAGAGTGATACTTTTGTGAATGAAGCTTACGATGGGAAAGAGGTGAGTAGCAAGAGGAGCAGGCTCTGGTAGGGACACCCCTGCCACCCTGGGGTGCCCCAATGCCCAGTGCTGGCATGGTGCCCACTCCTGAGGCAAACTCTACCCTCCTGCTGGAGGAGAGGGGCAAGACCTGGGGTTCCTGGCGTCTGAAAAGGCTGTCCAGCTTTGCCTGTGGCTGGAGCCCCTGTGCTAAAGTGTGGGGTGGGCTCAGAGAGGCTGAGTCAGGCTCACCCCTCATGCACCCATCTGTGATCTCTGCAGGAGCTGCCAGCCCTGCCGAGGAAGGGATCATCTCATCTCAACACCGTATTTTCATAAAGGAATGTTGTGCAGCATCTCTCGTGCCACTGTGGTTTGTGTGTGGGCTGGGGAGGGAAAATTGGTTTGCTCTTTCCTGATGTCTAAGCTCTAGGGAACATAAAAGTCCAGAGGAAAAAGGTTTGGGAGGTTTACCAGCAAGTCTCCAACCCCAACACACTCTGAGCCATTTGAATCTGATCTCCTGTTGCAGGATGCATCCTGTACTAACCCAATAACCACAATAAGAGCATCATAAGCCACTGTCCCTCTGCAGCAAGGCTTAGTTTGCTGACCATGGTGCTTTGGGCTTGCCTGGGGTAGAAATCTGGCCAAATAGCTCTGCAAGCAAGCTGGCTTGGCTCTTAGGTTATGCAGGGTGTTGAGCAGGATTTTATAGTCCAGTTCTGACCCCTCAGTGTCCCTTACAAACCAGTGAGACCAGTTTTACCACCTCATACCAGGCTAATGTTGAATATGCTATTATTTCTCTGTGTTTCCTTGTGATTTTTTTTTTTTTTCTCCTGAAGTGGTTGTGCTAAAGGAAGGAGAAACCTCTGCAAGAGCTGATTTTGTCCATGGGGAAAAAGTCCTTTAGAAAGATGCCATAAAACTTTTACAGACTTTTCCTCCCTGCTTCAGGCAAAGCACAGGGAGGCTGGGTTAGCCATGCCCACTGGCTCTCAGCCCATCCTGCCTGGCAGAAAGCCGGTAACCATCCCACAGTACAGACCCATTTATTTTGCTGTTTGCACAGTCCTGAGTTGGGCAGAGACATGTGGGAGGTGCAGCCCTCCCTCAGTCCCGAAGGTTACATGGTGCTAGCCTATACCTTGCTCACGTGGGAACAGTGAAGCTGCATCTGCCCAAGCTGCTGTGCGTGGTGCAGGAGGATGAGTTAAAAGCTGCATGGAGGGACTAGAGCTATAGTATATATAGCTATGTACAGCCCTCAATCCAGCATGGATTTGGCACAGTTGTAGGAGCTGGAGCACAGCAGGCTTTTGAGGAAGTTGCAAAGATTCAAGTCAGGTCCTTGTTATTGTTTTTAGCTTGCTTTGAGGTGTCTCAGAAGAAGGACATGGCTTGTAGGTCAGGAGCCAGCACTGCTCTCAGTGCCAGGCAGATGGCTGCTGTCCTAGTGCTGGGGCTACAAGTCCGAGTCACAAGGTGGAGTGTTCCTCCAGTGCTGTCCATCTTGCTCATCCTTCAGCACGTCCCAGGGATTGCTGTAAGCCCCAATGGTGGAGCAGAGCCCAGGCTCCAGCACAGGGCTGGGGGACAGTGTGGGGGCCGTGCGCTCTTTGCAGGAGTGGTGGAAGCTGAGGGAAAGGGCCAGCCCCCCCAAGATCTCCAGACAGCTTCCCAAGTAGCTCAGCACCAAGCTGTAGCCTACAACCAGTGTGCTGCCAGGCACTGCGGGCAGTGCCCACAGCTCATGGGTGTACCAGGAGGCAGGCACAAGGCTCATCAGCCCCGAGAGAAGCAGCACCAGCCCTGCCACTCCAGCCAGCAGGTGCCGTGGCTCCTCCTGCCAGCAGCGAACCCCCAGGGCAGCCAGAATCAAGCCCAGGAGCGTGATCACCAGCGAGGAGGGCATCAGCCCTTGGGCCACCCGCACGGGGACCTCCTCAAAGTAGCCCAGCTCGTCAGCCTGCCCGCAGAGGCGCTCATGGGTGCTCTGCCGCTCCCTGCATATGTCCCAGATGCCCTGCTCCCAGACGAGGTCCATGGGCTGGTTAGGCACGAGGCTCACCTTCCTCCAGCTAGGTGCCAGCGTGCCCGTGAGCGTCAGCAGGAGCCCGCAGGGGCACAGCACGAGTCCCACGATCATCGCCGTCGGCGTCCTCATGCTGGGAAGGCGGGCGAAGCGGGCTCCTGCTTGCCCGAGGTCCGCGGGAGCTCCGGGGCTCACAGGGCAGGAGCTGTGGCACCGGTGCCGCAGGGCCGCTCGGGGCAGGCAAGAGGGGGATCCTGCGACGGGAAGTGTTCCCGCAGCCCCGCACGGCGGGCACAGCCCGGGGAGCCGCCCCGGCCCTGCCCGGGCCGTGGGGAGGTGCCGGCCAGGAGGCGGGGCTGGCAGGCGGGGCCCGGCCCGGGCAGGGCAGGGCTGGTCGGCACCTGCCGGGGAGGACGACGTCGTCCAGGGACACGGGAGCCCGCAGGGACCGGCCGACCTCCGGCCCCTGTGTCTCCCCGCAGGTGGCGGGGTGGGGACGCGGCGGGCGGTCGGCCGTCCCCGGGCTGATGGGGTGGCACAGGACCCTATTACAAACCAGTTCATTAATCGAATGCGAGCTTATTTTTCTATCAAATTAATTAATTCTTATGAAAGGAATTAATTACTATTAAATGCTAGCAGATCTCACAGTTGGCAGCTGGCCCGGGAGAAGTCCCCATCTCCCTGTCATTCAGGGACGACTCCTGCTTCTCCCTTTCCAGGCTGCACTCAGAGGTCACCCGCAGACCCAGCAGCCTGCTTCTCGGCGCGAAAAGTCCCTGGGATGTTCAGTGAGACAGGCATGGAAAGTCAGCACATTTGAGAAATGCTATGTGGGGATTTGAGCCCCAAAAAACCATTAGTCTTGGGCCTCTCCCAAGTTTCCTTGAATCTCTGCCAGTCACGCTGGGCCCAGAAGAGGGCAGCATCCTCTGTGGATCAATTTGGGATGAGCAACGCCAGCTGAGCTGGAGGGCTGGCTGCGCCTATGCTCCATGGCATCTTTGCACTACTGATTCCGTGGCTTTGGCCGTCTGCAGGGCTGGGTAGGTCTGTGCTAAACCAGCTGCTCCCGGCTCCCTTCCCCGGTTCCCCGTCCCACAGCTGTTCCCCAAGTGCCCTGAAGCCTGTCACCTATGGGTGACAGATTTGGGGGATGTATTGTGGAGCTGCTTATCACTGAATCTCAGTCCAGCTGGAAGGCAGGGGTGGGTTGGACTCAGCCAGATGCTCATGTCCCCAGCCATATCTGCAGGGCAGCAATGCTGACAGCCAGTTGTGCATAGCTCCAGAACAGGGACACCTAGTTTTGTTGTATGCAGCTAGCAGTTTCCTAAAATTTGGCACTCCTCATCTGAGAAACTAAGCTAGGGGTTGCTGATTCCTTTCCTGTTCCATTAACTTTTTTAACTTTTACCCCACTCCAGCCACTGATTCTGTGCCAAGACACTCATTACTACCCTTGGAGCTGTGGGTCCAAGAAACAAGACCAAATGCTGTCTGCCTGATGTGGGACCCAGGAACAAGGTGCCTTCTGCTGTGGCACCCAAGAACAAGCGCTAAAAGCCTGAAACCTTCTAGTCCTGACGCTCTCAGGAGGCTGCATTTGGACACCTTTCCAGCTGGACACAAAGCGGAGATTCTATGTGAGAAGACAGTCCTCCCATGGGAGAGGGAGGTAGAGGGAAAGGGCTGGTAGGGAACTGGGTGTCATGGTGAGGCTGGGTGCCTGTCAGTGCTGTTTGGCTCCTCCTGAGCTCAGGAGGCCACTCCTTGGATTTGCAGCAGCAAGCAGAAGCTGGGTGCCAGGAGTGTCGCAATTATGCACCAGAGCAGGTTTAACAACCTGGACCTTTCCAATTTATTAATAATGCCCAGGAGGATGCATCTGCCCTTTGAGCTGGTGCCCACGCTCATGACTGTGGGCAATGATAAGCAAATTAGGTGTTGTGGCTCTGATGCTGGATGACCTGCCCTGAGTAAGTTTAGGGAAGGAAATGGGATTAACAGAGCTGCTTCCCGTTGCCACAAAGTTATAGATTGTTCATTTCTTCCATTTTACTTACTAATGAGGTGGTATGAAAAGCAATTCAAAGCAGTGCCTGGCCCTTTCCAAGCTCTGGGGAAGCATTTAAAGCCATCTGGTCTCAGAGATAAAATAGTCTGGCTGAAACTACCTTCCTTCCCACATTGCCCTAGCTGCTGAGTGGGGAAAAGCCACCTTACTTGGTGTTTCCTACTTCTCCAAGCCTGTGACTTAGTTTTTTCCTACATTGTTATAGACAATTCTTTAAGAACGTGATGGAAACTTTATCCAGGCTTGGTCAAGTTGGCTTGCATTTTAATATTATTATATTTCAACACCCCTTTGTAAATTCGAGGAGCAGCAGAAGGCCTTGAGTTAATTGGAATTGGAAAAGATCCAGGGCAGGATGGTCAGGACTTGAGACTGATTACAAGGGAAAAAAAAAATTGTTTTAAATCCATGATGGGCTATTTAGTGTAGCCTCAGATACGCTGCATCATTAAAAGCTGGGAATGCAGTCAGAGCAATATTGCTATGTTCAGCCTGTTCCCTGCCTCTCTACCTGCCCATGTCCAGCTCTTGGTGGTGACAGCACTCCAGACTGGACACATACTACTGTATGTTAGGTGACAGTGGCTCAGTGTAGGATCAGTGTGGATAGGACTAGTGGCTTTTGGGGTACACCATTATCATATCAACTGAGCAGTTTGCCTGGTACCAGAAATGGCCAAGCTGCAGAACACATGCACACAACACTCTCCAAAGTTTCCTCGTTGATCCGTAGTCTGATTAGACTTCAGCTCCAGCTAAGCTTTCAAAATGTGACTCTGGAGAGAAGAGCTTCCCAGCACAAAGGTAGCTCTGCCCCTACACTGCCAGCTGAGATCACGGTACTGAGACTTGCAGGGGGTGGGAATGCATCTTTTCAAGGAGGTTACTGTGATTCCCTTCCCTTCACAGCTGCAGGAGCAGGATCCTCTGCAGAAGCAGGATCTTTCAGCATCCTGTTTGCTGTGTGGGGAAAAGTTGGGGCCAGGGCTGTTGAAGCCTGCAGCTGGTAATTCCTGTTTACATCCCACTGACCCTGGGGCTTTGCCTGTATTGCATACGGCATTATCCCCCCCCCATGCCACAACACTGCCTTGCATATCATGGAAGTTACATTGTACCTGAACACTTCTTGAGTTCAAAGTGGGCTCAGACCATGCTGGACACCAAGCCACAAGGCCGTCAGGTCTGCAGACATGGCAAATGGCAGCACATGGGCTATGCCTCCCTTGGATGCCCTATGACTGGCAGGTACCCAGCAGGCACAACACTTGATCTTGGCTGTATATCCTTCATCCTCTCTCTCACCCTAGGGGAATTTGCTTTGCAGAGCTTGGCAGCCCCCTATGTTGTGCCTGATGTATGAGATGGGACCTGGCTGGGAACACCACCTGGGAGCACTTAAAGGGTTGCAACTTCCTCTGGTCTAGACAGTTATAAAGCTCCACTATCCATCTGTGTTTGCCTTTTAGTCGAAACCCTAAATCCCTGCAGGCTGGGAGCAAAGCAGGACAGCTCAAACCACCTGTGCTGGGTTTTTTAGCATTAGACCTGTTTGTCTAAGCCTGTCCTCAGTCTCCATCCTACAGGAAGGTCTCATTAGACACATGTCCGGGTTGAAGGATTTTGGTCTGACCATTCCATTTTGCTGCTTTTTCTTCCAGTGTTTGGTGTGGAGTGGTCTCTAAGAGTGCAAAATGAGGGTTCCCCATTGATGACTCCTTGCTCTGAAGCCATATCCCAGGCAGCATGTGAGTGCAACTGGAACACGCTCTTCATTGTGCAAACAGCTGCAGTTGCAAAGGGCTTCTCTCAGCCTGGCTCCCAGATTCCTCCCTGGACACCCACACTGCTGTCTTTGTGCCCAAAGGCACAAAGGATGAGCCCCCAGGCAAGAGAGGGTCTGTGATCCCCCATGCTGGCTGAATGTGGAAGAGAGATCTGTGTGTCCTCCCCAGCGCACAGACAGCAGTGGTCAGCACCCAGCAAGAGCTCCATGCCCCAGCAATCCAGCCTTCATGGTGTGACTTCCACAAGCAGATTTATTAGCCTTCCACTTGCCTATTGACCTGCCACTCTGATTGGCCATGGTGGTGAGAACAGCCCCGAGGATGCACTCTCGAGGGGTTATCAGAGAGCAGGGGATGTGCTGGGCATTCAAGGGCTTGCAAGCCCCCACACTGGCAGGTCTCACTCTGGGGCTTTGACCCAGCAGTGGCTTACCATACTCAGGCCTGCAGCCACAGGAGTTTTGGCTGTTCCCCCTGCTCAAAACTCAGCAAGAAGGAGCTGCAATTTGGGGTCAGCTTCCTGTAATGCCTGCAGGGAGCAGTAAATCCATCAGTGAGTGCTGAAGCTATTCCTGCTCTCTTTCTGCAGCCCAGCTGTGACTGAACACTATTCAGGCTGGATCTTGGGAATGAGCTGTTGAAAGCCTTATTAGGTGCCCCCCAGGTATTCACTCACCCGTTAAACTCGCTTTCCAAACTGCTGCACTTGGACTTTCCAGATTGCCCAGTGCTGCTTTCCATTCAGAGAATGATACAAAAAGGGTTTTTGCAGCTATATCTATTTTTGTCTGACTCAATCCTGAAATGGTTGAGGGCAGTTTGAAGCTCTTATGCTGAGTTTTGGAGGTGCACCCCTTTTCAGATAGGGAGAAGAGAGAAGTTAAAGCTGTGTCTGGCTGTGGAAACTGCATGTTTGTCCAGGTCCTGGGCCACAGATGTTCAACCTAAAGGGCAGTGCTAGCGCTCGTGGGTGCAGAGCATGTTGTAACTGGCAAGGCAAAAGAAGTGCTTCATGATGGGGTTCATCTAGTTACTGTAAATGTGACTCATCTGCATGTACTTTGATCTCCCATTGGGCTGAAAGGTCTGAAACTGAAGTGCAGATGGCTTGTGAATGTGCCTTTACTATTTACTAGAAGTTTGGTCAGCTTTGCAGGCCAAACCAGTGGATGTATGGCCAAGGCAACAGGAGAAAAGACCTTCTTAAACCTTTCCTCTTGAGAAAGCCCTGTGTGGGAGACAGCTGTGTGCCATGCCTGATCTAGGGACTAAGACTTCTGGCTATAGGAATTTTATTCTAATAGTTTTGGATGGAAGGATAGTTGCATCTTACTTCTATGTTATTTCATAGATTTACAGAATGTTTTGGGTTGGAGGAAACCTTAAAGGTTATCTAGTTTCAATTCCCCTCCCCTCTGCCATGGACAGGGACATCTTACACCAGACCAGGTTGCTCAAAGCCCCATCCAACCCACCCTTCAACACTTTCAGGGATGAGGCATCCACAAGTTCTCGGGGCAACCTATTCCATTGACTCACCACCCTCACAGTATAGAATCACAGAATATCCTGAGTTGGAAGGAACCCACGAGGATCATTGAAGTCCAGGGTAGTGAGCTTGCTGTGAACAAACTGTCATGTTTTGCTTCACAGGAGGATCCTGCCTGCTCTGGGGGAAAGCACAGGAGTCTTTCAGGTTAGTTAGGGAAACCTTGCAAATGAAAGGAAAATGCTTTTCTTCCTGGCGAGGTGTCAGATCCATGCAGTACAGCCTGCCTTCAGTGTGCTTGAAACCTTCAGCACATATTTTTGAGGCAGTCAGTACATCAGTGGAGATAAAACTAATTCCGTCACGAGTAGTGTTCCCTAGTGCTCAGGATTGGGCCCAATCCTGTTCAATATCTTTATTGATGATCTGGAGAAGGGGATCAAGCACACCCTCTGTAAGTTCGCAGACGTTGGTTGGAAGTATTGATCTGCTGGAGGGTAGGAAGGCTCTACAGAGGGATCTGGACAGGCTGAATCCATGGGCTGAGGCTAGTGGTATGAGGTTCAACAAGGCCAAGTGTCGGGTCCTACACTTTGATCACAACAACCCCACGCAGCACTACAGGCTTGGGAAGAGTGGTTGGAATGTGGCCCACCACAAAAGGACCTGGGGGTGCTTGTCAACAGCGGCTGAACATGAGCCAGCAGTGTGCCCAGATGGGCAATTTTCTGGCTTGTGCCAGAAAAAGTACAGCCAGCAGGATCAGGGCAGTGATTGTTTCCTGGTACTCAGCACTGGTGAGGCCACACGTCTAGTGCTGTGTCCAATTTTGGATCCCCTCACTGCGAGAAAGACACTGAGGTGCTGGAGTGTGTCCAGAGAAGGACAAGTAAGCCTGTGAAGGGTCTAGAGACTAAGTCGTAGGAGGAGCACCTGAGGGAGCTGGGGATATTTAGTCTGGAGAAAAGCAAGCTAGGGGGAGACCTTATCACTCTCTACAACTGCCTGAAAAGAGGTAGTAGCCAGATGGGTGTTGGTCTCTTCTCCCAGGCAACCAGTGACAGGACAAGAGGAAATGGCCTCAGGCTGCATCAGGGGAGGTTTAGGTTGGACATTAGGAGGAATTTCTTCACAGAAAGGGTTGTTAAACATTGGAATGGACTGCCCAGGGAGTTGGTGGAGCCACCATCCCTGGAAGTGTTCAAGAAACGAGTGGGAGTGGCACTTAGTGCCATGGTCTATTTAACAAAATAGTGATCAGTTAAAAGGTTAGACTCAATGATCTCTGAGGTCTTTTCCAGCCTAAATGATTCTGTGATTCTGTGATTTTTGTGTGGAAAGGCCCGTGAAATCACCAGCTGCAGAGAATGGGAAGCATAGATATAAGTAGAGCAGAATTAGTGTTGTGCACCTTGTGCCTTCCCTTTTATACCAAGGTAAAAAACCCCACCCCTTTAGACCTGTGTCCTGCAGTTCTGCCAGCATCTGCTTCTTTCTAGCCTTGTGTTCTCTTGGGGAAGACAACAGGTAACCCCCTGCAATCCCAAAGTGGTGTGTGCTGCATGGATCTGCCATTGGAATGTTCAAACACATATTCTTGGCCTAAAAGCCACTGACTGGAGCAAGGGGTGAGTCTGTGAAGGGGAATATCATTGTTCACTATGGTTCCTATCCTCTCATAATAAAAATTCACTGGGTAAACTGCATCACTGGTAGCCCTTTCTGGAGTACTTTTGCTGCTGAATTTCAAAGGTTGCTGCTAAATCATCAGGGTGAGAAAGCTCTTTATGAAATGTCACAGAAGTCCTGTCCTCTCTTTTCTTAAAATGACAGGCTGCTTCAAAGCTCTGAGAAACTGTTTGACTTCCCGAAGGATGCCCAGAGTGCCATATCCTGTATGAAGTGCCTGGCAGGACTTGCTGCTCACATGAAGTACAGGATTTCCTGCTGCTTGGTCCTTGGAATGTATGCAAAGGGCCCTCACCCAGAGCCTTGAGGATTTAATACTGGTGACAGTGGGAACCTCTCATATGGGTGGGTAGGATTTTGGGCACCTGAAAACTATGGAGGGCTGCAGGATGGTGGTCATGCCTCCAGGATGGAGTAGCCTGATCATTCTTGCTATGGAAGACAGGAGAGGTTTCTACTGGTGGTATAGGCCTCCCTCCCAGGGTAGGCATAAGCTGTGGGCCACAGGGAAACTTGTACCCAACACTGTTCCCAGACTGGCAGATTCTCATTAATGCTAAGCTGTAAAGAGAGCAGCTGGCCCTGGCTAGCTGCCTGTTCCCTTCACCCTTGCCTCCCCAGCCACTTGTGCAGGAAGGAGAGGGCAGGCAGACACAGCAGCCATGGGCAGGGTAAAGCTAGGATGAACTGTCTCCACCCCCTAAGTATAAATCCCTCTGTGGCACCAATTTGGTCCCTGACACTTATCCAGTGATGAGAACAGAGCTGCAAACATCCCTGTGGCATATCCTCCTCGCCACCATGGGAAGAAGGCTTGCTTCCAGCATGTTCCCCTGCCTGGTTTGTGATCTGTGCCATCGCATGTCCCATTCTTTCCTTGGAGTGGATTGATCCAATTTGAAAGCATTTTACACCTGACTTGAATTGAATTTCATCTGACATGTCAAATCCTGTTTTTGCCAGGTCTTTAAGGTCATCTGATGGATCTACTGCTTGACATTCATCTGGGCTCATTTTCTTTAACATAACACACAATATTTCTAAGACAGTGTACAATGACTTCTAGCTCAGTGTACAGTGACTTCTAACCCACAATATGGAAGCTGGGACCATTTTCCTGCTGTTTCCTTCTGTATATATCCTTCTAGTCTGACTGTAAGCCATGAACAGCTCTTGCCATCAGATCAAGGTGCAAACAATTCTCTAATTTTACATCTATCTTTCATCTAGGTGATATTTCTCTTCCTGACAAGAAATCTTAATGGGATAACACAAAGTCCTTTATGGAGGTCAAAATTATCACATCTGCTGCTTCCCCTTTATCTGTCAGATCTTTGAGAGACAAAATATAAATGGTATGGTATAAAACTGTTCTTAAGAAATCACAGTTGTTAGCTTCTCAGCCCCCGTATTAGCCCCCTGGAGCCTCTGAATTAATCCTTTGTGCAGGTCGATTTTCCAAACACTGAAGTATGGATCGATAACTTGACTTCAAGCCTTTTAAACAGGATGCTGTGCTCATTCTGTGCCATTTCCTTGGTTCCACTCCAGCAGTTCTTGGAGAGCGTGGCTTGGGAACTGGAGTCAGCTCCTCCTCTGATAATGAGTGTGCTGTAGCTCATACACATTTCACCTAACTGGAAGTTTGTGAACCTCTTCTTTTGCAATCCTGGCCCATTTCCCGACCCCTTTTCTGTTCATCATTATGGCTAAGTGCCAGAGCAAGAGTTTGGTTGTAGGTACCTAAGAGAGAGATTGCAAAGTCTCAGCTAGTTATCTTTTTATCTTGGTGATTTTTGCAGGGTAATTGATCCCTTCAGTGAGATATTCACCTCTAGATTCAACTTTTACGTGAAAGCTAAATGCATGAAAAGCAGCAGAGCCATCAGTTTCTTTTATTTGCTTTCCTCAAATGAAGGACAGTGATGGTTTCACCCGCCTCTTGGTCCTTCCTCTTCACCCTCTCAGTGTTGCTTCTCATGTCCATCAACAGCTTTTCAGCACATAAGCTGTCTCCTCTCTGGAAGCAATCACTGGCAAGGCAAACACTGGGCACAGTAGCTAGCTGGTTCAGTCTAAGGCCACCTGCAAACATTAGCTTTGCTAATTCTCAGATCTTTCCTCTGCTCTGTTCTTTTCCTGTCTCCTACCTTTTATAAAAAGCTGCTTGCAAAGCATTACTACTGTAGCATGGGGATTTTAGTCTGGACATAAGGAAAAAACTGTCCAAGAGGAGAAGCTGCCCTGGGACAGATTCTCAGAGCAGTGGTGACTTGCCACCCTTGGGGGTTTCACAGTGTTGGTTAGACAAAGTTGTCTGGCTTGCATCAGCACTGGCAGCAGACTTGTTCCAAGAGGGATCTTGGACCCCTGTGGAGGGGTGACAATGCTGGCGTGGGTCTGCAAAAGAAAATATTCAGTACATACCAAAGCTGGGTTATTCTCTCAAATCAGGAGCACATTTGCATTGCACTTGGATACAGCAGTCCGTCCTTTCTGCAGAGTGGCTCCCTGTTACTCACATGTGCAATGACAATGCAGCGCACACAGAAGAGCTGACCTTGCATTCCCCCCTCAGGCCTGCCGCTGCATTTGAAACAGCCTTACTGAGATGTCTAAACTTGCAAGCTTGTTGCTGAGCTTCTGGAGCACCAGAATCTAGGAATTAACAGCTAGGGCTAGTAACCCTTGAATCCTTTCCCATGGCCAGGACTGCCTGAGTGCCCTGGGAGCTGGTGCCTGTTCCATTGTTTTGCTGTCTTTGCTACTGCAGCAATAATTAGGATAAGGTATAATTACCAAGTTTGCTCTGGGTCATATGCAGGCTGTATTGCAAAGTTCCCTGTATTTTCTGCTCCTTTTCATTCTGTAACAAACGCCTGACCTCTGCTTTAAAGTGAGAAGCTAGTGGTGATGTAGATATGAGCTGGCACTGAGCTCTGTGCTGCTTTCTTCATCTTACAGACTTTTCATCTGTCCTCTCCAAAATAACCTCTGGGTACTCAAGATGTCAAATACTCCTGGCAGTTGTAGAGGCAAACAAATTATTGTAGTTTAAGTGCATGGTGGAGAAATCATGGCCAAAGAATCATAGAATCAGCCCAGTTGGAAAGGACCTCTGAGATCATGAAGTCCAACCCTTGATCCAACACTGCTGTGGTTACTAGACTATGGCGCTAAATGCCACATCCAGTCTCATCTTAAAAACCTCCAGGGACAGAAAATCCACCACCTCCCTGGGCAGCCCATTCCAGTGCCTGATTACCCTCTCTGTGAACAATTTCTTCCTAATATCTAACCTAAGCCTCCCCTGGCAGAGCTTAAGACTGTGACCTCTTGTCTTACTGTTGGTTGCCTGGGAGCAGAGACCAATCCCCACCTGGCTACAACTTCCTATCAGGTAGTTGTAGAGAAAGATGAGGTCTCCCCTGAGCTTCTTCTTCTCCAGACTAAATCTGGAGATGTGTCCTGGAGGTCAACAGGAGATGAAAGAAAAACTACTCCCATCTTTTGGAGATACCCAGGATCATCAAGGAAGCACCACTGAGAACTAGCACAGAGGACTCACTGGACATGTTTTGAAGGGTGGGCAAAAACTGTCACCTACAGATGGCTCAGCTTGGCTCTCCTACCCTTTCACACCAGGTCCTGCCTTTGGAGGATGGAGCAAGGGGCTTGCTCCCAAGGCACAGCCCAAATCTGGTAGCAAAGAAGACCCAATTTTTTTCCAGGAAGTTCACTGCAGACCTTGGAAAATACTGGCAGTTTACAACTTGGTCCCTGAATAAACTTGTGCATGTGTTTGCTAACTGCCACCAATGCGCTTCCCTAGGCCCCTCTGATTCATCCAGACCTACCTTGTTTTTGCATACCAGCAATGCTTCAGGAGCTGCCCACTTATCAGAAGACAATGAATCACCTAAAACATCCGCTAACTCATCCTGTAGGAGATCATCTTACTCATAGCACAAATTCCAGCTCTCAGCTGCTCTGAAGTTTTGTACCCACAGCATGTGCAGCCACTCCTGGTCACATTTTGGCCATCTCAATGAGGAACACAGCTCCCATACAGACAGAAGACAAGATCAGCAGCTGTAAACCTCCCTCACACAGGGACCAAGGCTTTCCCTTCCATTCAGGAAGAGACCGGTACCCATCCCTGATGCTTGTTTTTAGAGAAGATTTTTTTTTTAATTGCAGAAGTTCCCTTTGGTTCTGAGTTTGTCTCCTATTACACCAGAACGAGAATTCCACTTTGTGGCTGGTGCCTCTAGCCAAATAATGTGCCAGCAGGCTTGTCTTAGCACGGCTGACCTTTCAGAGAGGTGTTCATCTTGATGTCAGCTACAGCTACAAAGCCAAACAGGAACCAGTTTTCTGATCCTGCTTTTTTTTTGCTACCTTGGCCAGAGTGGCTCCTAGACTGCTCCATAAATGATCGCCCACTGATAAAATACCAAGGGAGACTGGGTTTGTCTGATGCTACTCTTGAGAGGTCAAATTTTATCTTAGCAAAAACAGCCCCTGGGAAGTGTGATAGCACAGAAACATACTGTATATCTTTCCACCCCTCCATGGTTTTTTTTCTGCACTGCTCCAAGAGCCAGTTTGTACCAACAGCAAGATACCGTGCCTGTCGCACTTTACACCCTGGCACAGCACCTTGGCACTTCAGCATTCCTGGCAGTGATCAGACTAGTGTGTCCAGTCCCTGTCCTGTTTTGGTGCTGGTGCGACTTTTGCCATGCTCTGCATGAGCCTTCTCCATAGGTAATACCCACCCTGGTACAGATGGTATTGCTGCTTATAATCCAATCTTATCAGCCTTATTCTGACTTGCAGTGCCTTGTCTCATCCCTGCATGCTGTTTCTTGTCAGCTGCCACTTTGTTTAGGCTGTGAATATGTTCCACAGGAAAGCACCAGCATCCAGTGCAGTGCTTAGGAGAAAGGAAGAGGAAATGTCTGAGAGACAGTACGAGAAAAGCTGATAAATCCATGCATGCCAAAGAGACCATACGTGTTCACCGCCTTTCAAACACAAGAACCAGGATCTAGAAAGTGTTGAATAAAGCTGGTAAGTGACAGTTTCAAAATAAGCAATAAGAGATGATTTTTTTCCCCCAGCTCAGTGCAGAGCTGCAGAATTACTTGCTGTGAGATGTTGCAGAGGGGCTTCTGCAATTTCTACGGTCTCCAGGGGAAACTGGAGTTATTCATGGAAGGGTCTGTGAATGCTAAATCCAAAGACACCAACTTTTGCCCAAGAAGTCTTCAAGCTTGGTGGAGACCAGGAGACTGCCAGGTGCCTGTGCTTTTTGGCCACTGCTGAAGACATATTTATAGTTGGGATTACGGAGACATGATTAGGTTAACAGTGGGACTTGATAATTTTAAAGGTCTTTTTCAACCTAAACAATTCTATGACTCCATGGTGTTCATGCACTTAGGGTGTTCTTAGGTAGGGATGTTATTGTGGGCCCTGGATGTGTGAGAATAGTACTATTAAAGGACTGTCTTCCAAGAAATAGAAAGATTTCAGCATCTTGGGTTTGTGGCATTAACCTTTAGGATTTCAAGGGGAGATCTGTTCAGTATTGTACCTTCTTGTACCTGGATGTTCCCTTTGGACTGTATCCTTACCCATCACACCCCAGAAAGCCTGTAAGGTGTTACACACCTCAGGTCTCAAGTGGCTTTTTGGAGGTGTATCCTCCAACCAGCCTGGACTACAGCATTCAACCAGGTCATTCTGTCACCTCATTTGGAGTACTGTCCCTTCACTTTGTGGCTGTCCAGCAGCATCAACTCCAGAATTTGGGTGGGGATGCTCAGAAATGTTTCTATATTCCCCCCAGGTTATCCATCCTTGCTTCCACTCTCTTTAGGTTTAGGTTGAAGTAAGCTTCCTTTCTGTATCTGTGTTTGGCCAGAAGCTTCTTATTCGTCCACGCAGGCCTCCTGGCATTTTTACCTGGCTATATATTTGTTGGAAGGGAGGTCTCTTGAGCTTGGAGGATGTGATCCTTGAATATTAACCAGAATTTTGCCTGCCTTCCTCCTTACCTCCCCACTTCTTCCCTCCAGGGCCCTATCTCATGAGACTCTTGCAAGCAGATCTTGAAAGAGGCCAAAGTCTGCTCTTCTGAAGTGTGCTTCTCACTCTCCTCCCTCCCTTGAGATCCTGAACTCCACTATCTAATGGTCACTGAGGCCAAGGCTGTGTTTGATCTTCACATCCACAATGAGCCCCTCCTTGTTGATGAGTATGAGGTTCAGCACAGCAACTCTCATTGTTGGCTCCTTTGTCAATTGGAAGAGGTATTTATGCTTGATGCATTCTGGGAACCTCCTGGAATGCTCATGTCCTGCTGTATTGCTCCTCCAGCATATATGAGGGTGGTTGAAGAGACCTGTGAATGTGAGGCTGCTCCTTTCTGTAGAGAGCTTAATCCAGTTGTTCTCTCTCTTCAGGTGGCCTATAGCAGACATCCACTGTAATAACATCACCTTTGTCTGTTCTCCCTTTAGTCCTAGTTTGTAAGGCCTCTGCGGGTTCCTTATCCATCCCCAGGCAGAGCTCCATGCACTCCACCTGCTCTCTTACATGAAAGGCAACTCCCCCTCTTCATCAGCTCATCCTGTCTTTCCTAAAAAGTCTGTATTCCTCTATTGCAACACTCTAGTCACGGGAGTTATTCTACCACAAGACTGCAGCTCTGCAGCTGCACACAGATCTCTGGTTCCTTGTGTTATTCCCCATACTGCATGTATGAGTGCACAGACCTGTTAGAGAGGCTCCCCAGCACACTGAGATCCTGGAGAGACTCTGGGGGATTTCTCTACAGCAGTGCCTTGTAGGCAATTCCTGGCTTACATGCAAATGACCCTGCTTAAGCCCCATTGTTGATTTAGCAATCCCCTCCTGTCACAGCACCCTTCGCTCAGCCACCCCATCTGTCACTCCCTCACAGGGCTGCTGACTACTTTCCCTCTCCTTTCTCCTAATTCAGAAAGTGGCTTTGAGCACACAGAAGCTCTGACGTTTCCTCTCAGCCATGCCCGTGCTCATGGGTGTGTCACCTCAGTTGCCCATTAGCTAATTGAGTGTCGCTGTTTTCTTAATTGCACTGAGGACAGTCTGCATTCAGTTGTCTCCATTCTCCTGTGAGGTGCTACAGACTGCAACCCTTTAGGAGCAGCAGGCTTCCAGAAAGCAGATGCACCTTCCTGCAACTGTGAGAGCACAAACTGGGCAGAAGATTCGTACTCAGCCCAGGCACTTAACAGATATGTTTCTAGGGCTGGCTAGTCCAACTGAAGCCTAAGTGGCTGATGACTGCACTTAATCTCACATGCTGCAGGTAAAACGATTCCTCTGTTAGCTCTCCGAGCAAACTCTGGTCAAAGGTTGATCCATGTGCCTTAGTCACTTCCTAGTTAACCTGGAAAGCTCTCCTTTCGAAAATGTCCTAGGAGACATGTCTGAAAATCTCTGGCAAATACAGCTTAGCTCTGAAATCCACTGATTTTCCTCTAAATAATCTCCCTTTTGGGATTTCTAAGGTTATGTGCAGCCTAGGGTGGGATGTTCTCTGAACTTGCTCCCTGGCAGCTGGGCTGAGTGCTTCAGCTGCTCTTCGCTAATTAACCGCAAATGCTCAGGGTGTGTCAGCACAAACCCTAGTTCTGCTACGCGAAGAGGTTTCTGCAGGGAAATCTGGTTCTGAATGTATCCCCGGGAAGGGAAACAGCCTCTTTTGGAGTTAGAAGTGATGCCGAGGTTGATACCAGGTTGATCCCTCTCACTGGTAGCTCCAGACTCCAAATGACCTTCAAAAATGTTACCACCTTCATGTGGTTGTGTTCTCTTCAACCCTGTGCAGGTCTGTTGCACTTTGGGGCCCTCTCTGGCTTGATTCTGCTGAACAGTAGAGATAGCTGCCCTGAACTCCCCCAGATATTCCCCCTGCAGCCATCGGTGCTGCCCTGTGCCAATGTCAAAAGATTCCTTTCTTCCAAATCATGAGCGCTGCTGTCCCTGTCCTCCATTGCCTCCTGCCTATGCACTTTCCAGCCCGAGCAAGCGTATGTGCCTACAGTAGTGTTCCCCAGAGCTTCGGTTTGGCTCTCCCTTTTTCTTCCCTTTTTCCCCCTTCACTTGAGTCAGGCCACTCTGTTTTGGAGTGCAGGTCTTGGACGTTGCTCCCTGCCAGCCCTGTGTGTGTGCTGGCACTGCCCATGGTGACTATTTCCGTGGTAGGGAGAGGGGTTGTTGCTGTGATGTGCTCTTAACTTTTCAAGAAAGACATTCCTGCCTTTCTTTACACTGGCCCAGGAGGCAAATTACTTTGGTGCATCACATAATTTGCAGAGAAAAGACAAACATTGCAGTATCCCTGGGTCTTTTAGCAACTCAAACCACCCTACCCTCTTCTCACTGGCTTCACCCTCCCTTTTCTGATGGCTATAGGATACTCAGGGTTGCAGCCTGCACTTTCCCCAGATCCTTCCAGCAGCCCTGGGCTGACATGTACTGCTGGGGCTAGTTTGTCATGTAAATAGGAATGGAAGATCTGGGAATGAGCTGTGAGAGCTTCTCAGTACCAACACAGATCTTCCCTACTTGGAACAAGGTGGTTTTGGTTTATGTGCTGCCGGTGAGACAGAGACAAATCAAGATCACCAGGAGCTGCCAGCTGCCCTGTGGCAGGATGCTTGGAGATGCAGAGCTCAGTGTCTTCCTAAGGCCTTCAGTGTTCCCAGCTTGAGTATGACCATCTCCAGGGCTGGAGCATTTCCCTGTGGGAAGGCAGGACTTTGCCACTTGCAGGTCTTGAAGAGGAAATCAAAGGAACCCAAGGAACACCGAAAAGCAGCAAAGCTGAGGAATATTTGCTGGCTCATGGAGGTTTCCAAATCCTCTCTTGCCTCTGCTGTTGCCTCCTGTTCACTCGCCTCCTATCCCCACTTTCTGGCACAGTGGTTTTGTTTCCCTTTTGTTTACTGGCTGTAGAGAAGTCCTTGTGTGCTATCAGCATCTCTTTCTGTTTGGAGTAACCCAAGTTACTCTGTTCTTATTATTATACTGTTCCTATCAACACATGTACCCTGAAGCATGGAGAAATCTCCCTTGTTTTCCAGCCCTTGAAGTCACAACTAGTGGCAGACCGTCGATCCCAGAGCTATTATAACCAGTGCAAAAACCAATCATCAGGGAAATTTCTTCTACAGCAGTCTGTGGAGATGGGGACAAGGTCACAGCACTCAGTGGGTATCCTATAGGTACACACCTCTGGTCCTCCCAGGCCTTCCCATATGGTCCAGCTGGACCAAGCCCCAGCAGGGACGGATGATGAGAGCCGGCACGTTCCTCTGCTGGTGTTTATCCTTTGAGGGAATTGTGTTTGGAGGCTTCCTGCCTTCTCTGAGTCATGTCAAAATCAGTCCCAAATATTCTCTTTGAAGCTCTTCACACAGCGCTGGAGCGATCTTGCCTTCAAAGCAGTTGCTGGAGACAGGCAGGCTGCTTAAAAGGCACTTGAGCACTCTCACATCATGTTCAGGCTGTATTAAAATTTTACCGTGCTGTTTCGCACCTCAGATGAATCAGAGTTGCTCCTGAAAAGCATCGAGGGCTAGAGGGGGAGGGTGGGATGTGTGAAAGGAAGGGGCTTTTGAAAGGGATTATTAATGCACAGAGATGTTTTGGTGTCTGAGAGAGGCCCTGAATGGCAGCTCTGTGCTTTTTTTCTCTGTGCTCATTAACAGTGAAGGGTGTAACTGCTGAAGAGCTGAACAGAGAGAGAGGAGGATATGGCTGCTGCTCAGGCGGAGATGAGCAGGGGAGAGAACGTGGGAACAGAGGGAGATGGGTGCTGGCTGTCTCCCTGAGAGGCAGTTTCAGGTTACAAGTTCAATGGCTGCCTCCCTTTGGGACACTGCAATACGGCAAGTCGTTTCTTGATGTGCAAACAATTAAAAGGAGGGGAGGTGTGTGTCTGGAAGATGGAGAAAGCAAACACCTCCTCTGGGATCTGGCTGTCTCTGCAGCTGCTCACCTAAGGCATCTCTTGCGGGGGGAGTTTCACACAAAAACTGCCAGGGGCATCAGGTTACTTGTAGGACGGAGTTTGGAAGTGCAAGAGATCTGCCTTGAACCTCAGGGCATAAAGGGTATTTCTCACTCTTTTACATGGGCACAGAGCGGGTCCTTTGGGTCATACCAGGGTTTACAGTTGTTCTTTTGCTGATCCCCAAGGATGCCCTGTAATATTGGAGAAAGGGCAATGGGGGGAGACAAGAGGGCAGGGGTGCCTTTATTCCTTTCCTAGCAGCATCCTTGGGCACAGGGAGCACATTTCCTGTGGTGCCCATCTGTGTTGGGGGAGCAACCAGCTCCCTGAGGGTTCCATTTTCTTCAAGTTTGTCTCATGAGTTTTGCAGACTCCTGTTGGGTCCTTTAGCCTTGTTTTCTGGAGAAGGAGTGTTTTTGTCCCCAAGGCAAGGAAGTGCATGATGTTGCCTCTTCCTTTTGCTTGAAAATTCCCTGACCCCCTGCATCATCCCAGCCCTCTTGCAAATAGTCTACTCAAAGTCACCTCCCCACCTGCAGGCTCACCTAGTCAGGCCTCCTGGGCAGGTGGAGAGGCCAGGCCAGCAGGCAGACACTGGCTGGTGGGGTGGGAAGACTCCTCCTTCCAGCTGTCTGGAGCAGCTGGACTGGCGTGTGTTCCTGTCCCAGCCGTGTGAGCTTTTGGCACATAGAGCTGACAGCATTTGATGCCTGCGTGTGCCTGGTGCCAGCACAGGTTCTGCCTTCAGTGGGCAGATCTGTCACACTGCAGCTGGATGAAGGATGGGAGAAACCCTAGTGCTGCTCCTGACAGAGGAGGATGCTTTTCTATACTAAACAGCGGGGGCAACCTCTGGGTTTTTTTCAATGCTAATTTTCTTTTCTTCTTTGCTTGCATCAGCAAGCCAAGCACCAAAACAAGGGCTCTATATATCCTCTGGGAGTAAAATGCCCCCATAATCAAGCCCTTATTTCTTTCTCCTGAAGCTGAAATGTGCCGTTTCCCTTATCTAAAAGAGGGGGGGAAGGTGCACACAGGCCTTGTCTGCCCTGCTGCCACTCCCTCTGTCCCGGCTGATTTGTCACTGCACCTCGACTTGTACTGACGCCTGTCACTCTGCTGACAGCATGAGAGACAAGCGCCAGTTTGCCTTGGCCAGAAAACTTGCCTTGCAAAGAAAAAAAGCCAGCTCAGGGCTTTTCACTTGGAGAGAAAGAGAGTGAGAAGAATAGACTTGAAAGCAAATTCCCATGTTTTTTTGCTTCGGGTGAGAGCTTTTCCCACGCTCCATTGGAAGGAGTGCAAGGAGCAAATGTTTCCCAGTGCCTGTAAACACCAAACACTGCTGAGGAGCAGGGGAAAAAGCCAGTCTTATTGGAGAGAGGCAGAAATCAGCAGCGTGGTCTCCCACAGTGCCTTGAGCCGGTGTGTCTGCTCCTTCTGAAAGGAAAGCCAATGGCTTTTCCAGACCTAGCTATGTTTTGTGGTTGTGGCGGGAGCATCAGACCCTGGAGTATTCTGATGAGGACAGGTGGTGTTTGCTGCCCCCACACAAAGCTGCTCTACTGCACTGGAGGCTACTTCTTCCACTGTGAGAGTCCCAGCTACTGGACTGGGAAGAGGCTGGTGGTTTGATTTCCCAAGCTGACAGCTGGGGAGGTGCTTGACATTTCTTTGTGTTTGCCTGGCACTGGTCACGGACCATTACCTTGCTCTGCAAGACTTTTGCATCTCCATCCGAAGAAGGCTGGGAAGGCAAGTCTGGTTCGCTGCATCTCCCACGCCAGTTGCTTTGCCTTGTTCAAGCCCTGTCCCTCATCACCCTTCCCTAGTCTGGCTCCTGAGTCCTGTCTCCAGAGCCACGAATTGAGTGAAAACTGATCTGAAAAATCAATTAACATCTTGCCTTTTGGCAGTCATCAGCCCAGACTTCAGGAGTGACCTTTTCCAAAGCACCAAGTGCCTTGGGGCCTCCCTATCCTTTCCAAGTCTATCTGCTTTCCACAGAGAGCCAGCCTTCAGCAGCCAGTCTCCAACAGGGCGATGCGAAACCCATCCATGCGTGGGAGAGCTTGCCCATGCAACTCGCACCCTGGGAACCGGTTCACCAGCTCTGCAAGCAGAGGCCTGTCTGGCAAGGGAGTCTCTGTGTCTCAGCACTTGAGGGGCTATGTGCCTTTAAAACACCCTGAGAGATGAGAGATTTGAGGGCAGTGCTTGGAAATTAGGAACCAACTGAGGGTGGGGATGCTCAGCAGGCATCTTGTGGATTTCGTTCAGCTTTGCAAGGAGACTCGTGGGGAGAAGTTTGGAAGGTGACACCCACTGAGCTGTTTAGAGATTTGGACCCTGCTCCATCCCAAGGTGGGTGAAAGTGCTTGGAAGTCTGTTCCGATAAATGCCCCATCAGCCTGGTGAGCCCATTGCTTTTCCCAGCTGGCCAAGCAAAGACCATTCGTGGCAACAAAAGCCCTGCCCAGGGGTCCCAGTTTTAAACATAGCACTGGTGTCTGATTGCTGGTCCATCTTAGCATCCTCTCATCAACAAGAAACCATCCCCTTCACCCCCCTCTCCTTGCCTTTGGTCTTGCCCATAGAAAGCTGTGACTGTATCCTGCATGCACCCGTATCTGCTCCTGTGATCTCCCTTTGTTTAGCTGCCAGCTTTCTGCACCTGCGTGAATGCCTGCTCTCCCTCCCCGCTGCGGTTAGTCCTTCCCTCTCCCAGCCCATAGGCAGGAAAGCGGGTTTTAGCCGGGTCCAAGGGGTAAGGGAGTGTTTGGCAATGGCAAGCATTCCTACTCCAATGGCAGCCCAGCCGTGGGTGGGATGGGGGGACATACACAGCTTGGTTCTTTGTGAATGAAGCACATGTTGCCCTGTGATTAACCCTCTGGAGGGATCCTGCCCACATCTGTCCCAACAGGAGCTGGAATATCCATGCTTCCTTTGCTAATTGAGCCTGAATTGTATTAACTAATCCCATCCTCAAATCCCCCAGCTGTTCAAAGCTTAATAAGAGCAACCACACAGGCTGGCTGGGAGGTTGTGCTTGTCCCCTGTTGGGACAGGGATTACAGAAACAAAGTGTGTGTGAGTTTTGGAGTGGGGTTTTTCTGATTTTTTTTTTTGGGGGGGTGGGGGGAGTTTTTTTTTTGGCAATCTGTAGCCAACTATCATAATCACTATCTCCTATTCCACAGAGAATATGCATCATGAAAAAAAAAAAAGACACTGTCATCAGGTGATGTAAAACTAGGTATACAAAGAGTTTATATCTGCTAGACACTGTGTGCTCCCTCTACCATAGTGCCCACCCCAAGGCTTGTTCCTTTTCTTGCATCACTAGGACAGGATAGTTTGGAGCCAATGGCCTGTTCTGTCCTTTCCCAGGGGGGCGCTCCAGATTATCACCAGATTCTACATCAGCACCACCAAGGCCCTTGGAGTGATGGGAAGAAGCAGATGAGGGCCTTGGCCAGAATAGCCTGCAAGTATTCACCAGCTACACAGGGAAAGGAAACAAATTGGATGGTCCCACTGGAGGGCATTCCCAGTCCAGAAGGAATCAGAGCAGCCGGATCAGCAGCCCAGAAAAGCTTCTCCTCTAGACACCCTGCTTGAATGGCAGCAGGAGATGCTCTGCCACAGTTCTGCCTTTTAAAGAGAGGCAGGGAATCATTAAAATCTTACCTATGTTATGCTCATTTGCTTGAGCTTTTGTAGCCTCTTCTCCCACCCAAACTACCTCTAGAGAGAGAACGGACTGGAGCAGCTGTGGGAGCTCCTGGCCACAGCATACAAAGCCCACTTGTTATCAGCACTGTCATATGCCTCTCTGCCTCCTCCCCCTTCTCAGCTCCACCACAACCACTACATCCCAAATGCACAAGCTGAGCATCCATCAAAAGGGCTATTATCCCACAATTTCTTAACAGCCACTGTTGCTCTTGGGTATGGAGAACCGAGCTCTCCCTTTGACACAGTGCCCTAGCAAAGGAATAGCTGTGCCTGTCTCTGGTTGGCATGCTGATTTGAGGATTGTCACAGCAGCCAGGGTGGGATGGGGGACTGCTGCCTGCACATGGGGTTGGCATTAGCAATTTAGGCCTTTGCTCCAGTCCTGCAAGGCAGACAGGTCCTACAGAGATCATACTTTTGGCCTCTAGATGTTAGCAGTGATGGTAACTCCCATGGAAGGTGGTTAAGAGACCACTTTAGGGCTTCATTATTTACAGCTGATGCTTTTAATCTGATCTTCCTGGACTGAAAAGGGGCACAGGAATAAAGCCACCAACCTCTGGAGTAGGAAAAGGGTCTGCAGTGCATGGAGAGGCAGTTTGTAGGGCTGTGCACATTGACCCAAGGAACTTATTGACTGGCAGCAGGTACCGACATTCCCAGGAGCCTGCTGGAGAATGCTTCTTTGCTCTTTCATCCTGCAGGCAGTAGGTGCTGGCACTGGTTGCCCTTGGCTCCATCATAGGTGCATTTTTCTTGTTGCATATGAGCAGGCAAATTGTTGGCAGCACAGACCGTGCCACTCCACTTCCATGCAGACGATCTCCAGCATGGGCAAAGTTGGAGTCCTGGCAGTGACAGGCAGATACCCCAGCACATCAGGAACCATGGCCAGGACGAGATCTGCGCACCACAGGTGAAAACTAAGATTTGCTCAGTCACACAGTGTGGACCATAACTGATTAAAGGTATTACATTTTTTCCTGGTGGTATTTTTTTAAGTCTCCTGGAATAAAAAGCACTGTTAGCTCCAGCAATCTTGGGCACTGGGCATCTTTGCTGACCATGACTGATGTAGATCCCATCTCCAGAGAGCTTTGCTTTTTTTGTCTGCCTACAGAGAAACTCACTGTAGGCTTATGCCTGTTTGTCTTCATGTTCTCAAGGGGTCACTCTTACAGATGACACTTTGAAAACAAGACTCAGTGATAGTCTCGCTTCTATCAGTGAGGGATGGTGCTTGAAGCTCTGGTCAGCCTAAACTTACCCTTTTTCTCATCAGGGTTGCTCCGAGCCATGTGCTCTGTTGCTGTGACAGTATTCTGGAAAATAATACATTGGAAGGCATATGGCTGGCCACATCACAGAATCACAGAACTTGTGGGAAGGGACCCACAAGGATCACTGAGTCCAATCCTTAGCCCTGCACAGGACATGCGGTTATGTCTTAGCAGACACTGTGTGCTGCTTTCCACTAGAGAGGGCTTCGTTTCTGCAAGTTTTCTTGGACATTGAGAAAATACCTAAAACAGACAATGATGAATACTCTACTGGAGAAACCACAGGACTTCACAGCCATGCAAAAAACCATCATGCTTAGTCTCAGGCCTTACAGAATAATTTTTTAATAAAAACTTGAGGTTGTTGGACATTAACATGCTGACTTTATTAAGGAAAAAAAAGCTTTCATTATTCCATAATCCCAAGACCTCTGGCATGGGAAAGGTTTTCCTACCTGGGGTGAATGTCTCAGGACAATTCACTCAGTCCAGTACTGTTCCAGTATGAACATAGGGTGAATTTTAAATCTGGCTTTCCTTGCCTAAGCTGTCCCTGACTTTTCACTACGAAGGCATACTGAGAAAATCATAGCACTCTTATTGAAAAGAATAGAGGCTCTTTTTAAAGTTTCAGGTATGAAATTCAGATGCGTGAATTTGAGGAAATTTATTGTCCTCCAGGATTAACCAGTCATACAGCCAGAACTTCATCTGGGCTGATTAGAGCTTCTAAAATAGGGAAAATGTCAGAACTTTGGGCCACTCATTTTCCCAGCTCATTTTTCCCTCCCACAGATGAGATGATCTGTGCTAGGAGAGAGGTTTCTGTCATGATAAAGGTATTTCTGAGAGGTAATTTACTTGTATGAACTGGGTGCACTGGCACTGGGATCCTGCATAGAAAAAGACACAGCAAATTGATTGTGAGGGGTTTGCTTGAAAGAAGAAAGGGGAGGTTGTTAAGCAGATGTCTTCATGGCAATATAGCAAATTAAGTGGAGGAGTTCCCATATTTTCCTGTGGTTTTGCTAAATCTGGGGTCTCTGGATCATTTTAATAACTGATCAAAAGAGAGAGCATGAGCAGACAGCTGTAACTGCAGAAGACCAGCCAGCCAGGATGTTTGCAAGCTGTGCTACTGCCAAAATTCCCTGAAGGAGAAGAATTTACTGGGATGTTTGGTTCCTGAGAAGGATTTTTTTTCTTTAATAAGTGCTGCGCATATATCCAGTTTCTGGTTTTCTGTTGGGGACTTGGATTCTCCATTATGCCAGCCTATTTGCCTTTTTAATCCACTGTTTTCTCATGAAATGTATAAGACCAGGAATGCTTTGTTGTGCTAAAGGAGTGGTGGCTTAAGCAAGGAACTGAGCTAAGGCCCTGACCCGGGCAGGGGGAGAAGTGTTTTGTTTTGGTTTTTCCTAGTTTCTAAGATTTTAGATGCTCAAAACTACACACCACAGAGCAACTGCCAGACAGGCAGAAGACTCCTTTTCCAGCCTTCCCTAAAGCATAGCTCAGACACTACAGTGAACAAAACCTCATCCTGTTCCCTTTTAATGATGCCCAGCCTCCCACGCCAACAGAGATTTGGGATTTTCCTGAGATGCCACCTGCAGTTTTTGCACAGTGGGGTCAAATCCTGATTTTTGTTACAGCAAACTCCTTTTCCTTCCACAGGATCCCGTTGGGATGAGCTTCATCATGTCCTTGTCTGGCAAGCTCGGTGACGATAAGCGAACCCTGTGGCTCCTGGTACCTTCCAGATAGGACCAGTACCGCCCTATAGGCTGGTGTCGGGGTGGGTGCGTGCACAAGACCCTATGGGGTCTGTGCGGGGTTGCTGGGTATGTGGGCGGCTGCATCCCCCCGCGGCGCTGATACCCACTGGCTGACCCTGAGACGGTGCATGTCTGCATGAGCGCTGCTGGGAGGGGTGGGGATGGCGGTGGGCATGTCGCTGGGAGTCGCGGGTGCCCCTGCGGGCGCGGGCGCGCTTTGTGCGAGGGGGGGACGCGCGGGGGCTGCCGCGCCGCTC
>VYXB01001089.1:1265159-1288876 GCA_013397135.1 Pachyramphus minor
GGGCTGTGCCGGTGCCCACCGAGCATGCGGGAGGAGGGCGGGGGGCTGGAGCCGGCCCGGGGCGCGCTCCGGTCCCGACCGGCACCGCCGGGAGCCCCGGGAGGGGCCCTACCCGGTAAACTTTTCCCGGTCTCGGTGGACGTCAGGCGCCCCGCAGGAACCGTCTGGCGGCCAGAGCTCCTTGGGCTGGGGGTTTGGGGCTTTTTTTGCGCTGAAGCATCCTCGTGCCGCAGCCTGGCATCCCTCTGTCCTAGGGAACGGGTAGCCGCTATATCGGGTGCTTGCCGGTGTCCGGAGAGGCGCGGGGGCTCCGGGGATGCCTCAGACCCAGGTCCTGGCTTTCGGCTTGCCCGGAGGCAGCCCCTGGTCCTAGCTTTCGGCCCCCTTCCCCCGGCAGATCCCAAGGGTTTTCCTCACGCGACGCTGCGTGGGTTGGTGCAGGTGGGTCGCGGGTCCGCAGCCGGCATGAGGACACCGGGACGCCTGCCCGCGGCATGGGCAGCGAGAAATGACGGCTGGTTGGGCTGCAGAGAGGGAAACCCCGGGCTTTAAGAGGCAGTTGGCACCGCCGAATATTAAATCAGAAGTGAAGAGTTTTTCCTGGCTCTGGTGCTGCTTCTCTCCTTTTGATTTTTCTTTTTTTCTGTCTCATCAGGACACTTGTTCAACTTTGGGTGATGCTGGACACTCAGTGCTAGTGCATCCAAAAGGATGCACAGCATAGAATATTTTTTAAAAACGTCTTCCCTGAAAATATTGTTAATCTCATTGAAAGTGTTGGAATATACTGGAGAGTGATTTACTGGGCTTTGATTAATTCAGACTCTGTGAAGTCTGTGGAAAAAGCTGTCTAAAACGGTCTCTTCCCTAAAAAGAGAGAGACATACACCAATCTGATTTGTGAGTCCCACTGATATTCCCGTTTTTTCAGCTTTTTCAAGAAACAGATCCTAATTTATTGGCCTGCCAGACAGGAGTCTTCAGGGACTAATGCTTTAGCTGATCAAAGACACCCTTCTTAAAGGTGCCATTTGAATTCAGGTGAATGCATGTGGATCAGTGGTTCTCCCCCCCTTCTCTTTGTCCCACCCAGACTCTTACTGGTTGTCTTGCTTTATGCCATGCAGTGTGGTGGCTGTTGGAGAGGCTGGCCAGGGCGTCTGTGAGCCCAGAGGCAAGAGTTTTTACTGAAGTGCAAGCTGGTCTAGGGGTGCAAAGCTTGTCTCTGGTGGGGTTCCAGTATGCCTGTGTGGAGGAAGTGCTGAAGGATCAGGCTGGTAAATTTTGCTCATGTGCCTTTGAGATTTGGGTACAGAAATGCTTGTTCGCTTGTAGACCCTTGGGGAAGGAGCCTCTGTTTGCCTGGGGGTCACCTGGCCAGGAGATGATGACCTAAAGTTGGTTGGGTGAGCAAGGACTCCGTGGAGCCACGTGGGGGCTCGTTGTGTGCTCTGACACCCATAGCAGCTGGCTGCAATTTTTCTCATCAAGTTGCATTCTCTGATCTTCTCTTCCCTAATCCATTGAGCTTTGTGGGAGTCCTCCTCTGAAGTATCTCCAAAGTTGTTAGTTCCAGGTAGCTACTGGCTGAGTGCAATCAGACCTGGCCAGGAGGGGAGGCCTGAGGGGGGGGTGGGGGCAGAGGAATGCAGGAAGGAATGTCTTGTTCCTGGGGCATTTCCTCCTGGGGAAGGAAGATGGGAAGGAATCCTTGTCTGTAAGTAATCCAAGAGCAAAACGTTTCTCCCCTTGCAGACAATGAATCGTTTCAGCGAGCTGACACTGTTATTTGTGGCTCTTGGCAAACCAGATAAGAGCTTTCTGCCAGACACTTGCTCAAATCAGTGCCAGCCCCAGCCCCGCTGATTCCCTTTCTCTGTTGCACTGGGTGGGAGAGAAGCCTTTGTGTACCACGGCAGTAATCACAGTGGCGCTTTTGGGTGAAAGAAGGCTGTTGCTGGGTCCCCTTGGTTACACACTTGCTGATGCTGGTCCTTGCATCTCTAGGCCTTTTTATTTTCCAGAGAGGATGCCACTTTGGAGAAGGAATTTTTCCTGCCTTGCTCTGCTTGTGTGGCTATGAACAGCTATTTCCAAGACCCCTTTTCTTTACCCTTGATCTAAACGTTGCATGAGGCTGGTTATACATGCTCATTAAGCAGGGAATTAAATCACATAGGAATGCTGCTTGCTTGATGTCTTCTCCATTAGGAGATATGCTTAGAAGTTGAGGCTTTTCAAGTGATTGTGTGGGCTTTAGCTAAGCTGTGAAAAAAGTCTTGTAAACAATATGCCTTTGTGATGAAGGCAGAATAAGATTAATTATCACCTGTCCTATTAAAAATCTTCCCATTTGGGAGCATAATCAAACTGATCAAACAGTGTTGTGCTTTTCCAGATAACCAGGTGAACTTTGAGTGGCTTAGGAGCAAATGCAAAATGAGCAGCGGAGGACAGTGCAGAAGATGCAGTGGGCTCTCAGTCTGACCCACGAGGATTTGAAGATGTCTGCGTGCAGTGACTTTGTGGAACACGTTTGGAAGCCCGGCTCCTGCAAAAACTGCTTCAATCCAAAGAGTTCCCATCAGCTGCAAGCAACCCCAGACACGGGAGCTCCTGGTGTGCTCCCGAATGGAGTTAGGACCAAGCCCGAGAGCCTCGCGTTTGATGACGAAGGTGTAAATACTTCCCCCTTCTCAAAGCCAACAATTGCTGTGAAGCCAACAATGATAAACTCGGATGTCTCTGACGCGTGGGCGGATGTGAATATGAATGCAGATCTGTCACAGGTAATGATTAATCCAGTCAAAGCATGACTTCCCGTTACTTACTTTTTCTTGGGGGTGCTAGGAATAGCTGTTAAAACTGCTTCCTTCTCTTTGTGTTTCCTTCTGGTCTTGACTCAGGTTTTTAAGCTGTATATTGCCTTCTCAAAGTATCTTGGGATGAAGCTGAATGAGCTTTTGCATGCAAGTCATGTGCAAAGGTGCTTAAAATTACATTGTTTCTTTAGGAATTTCCGGATTTTAAATGAGCATTAGGTTAAAGTTATTTTCCTGGGAAGATTTACGGAAAAGATGTCTTGCCTGGTTGCAGTCAGTGCTACCTGGATCCATGGTCTTTGTGGGTGAGGAAGGAAGTGCCCCACCTTCCTACTCCTTGGGCTCCCAACCTTTGCCAGAGCAGTAATGCCCTCTGGGTGTAGCACCGCTCCCTGCCTGCAAACTGGCAAGCCCTTGAGTTGCAATCAAGATGGGTGGTGCACTCCTCGCCCTGACCAGCTGATACCAGCACTGCCCCAGCCATGGAGAGTGAAACATGGGCTGCTGTCCCCCTGGCTGTGGTGTACTCCTATCTCCTCTTGCCCCAGAGGAGAGTCAGGGCTCACTGGCTCTCTTCTTAACCTCCTTTTGCTATTCATTTCTTCTGTTTTAGGGATAAAGGGCACACGAGTGCAAGCTACCATCACTGCTGGGGTTTGATCTGTACATGCAGTTTTGGGCCCAGGCTGACTTTTGCGCTGTGGGAACAGGTTCTGTCATCCTGGAATGGGGGTCACTTCATACGCATGTGTTACTCTGCCTCTCCTGCTTCTCCCTTGGCAAGCAGGATAGAGCTCCCTCGGATGAAGACATTTCGGACACCCTGCCTGCTCCCCACTCCCTACTGCTGAGCATAGCCAAGGATAACCTGTGATAATCTGTGTCTGTGTTCCAGAGTCACAGACTCTGGAGCAATGTGAAGTGAAATGAAAATAAGCAGAGAGAGGTGCAAATACTCCTTCGCTCTCTGAATCTTTAATTGCACGGTGATTCACAGACAGGATGACAGGTTGGACATGTTTCTGGCAGCAAACCCATGGAAAGGGAAAGGAGAATGCCTTATTCCACTGCGTTGCCATTGTTAGTAATGCAAGGATTGCAAATGGTCCACGAAATATGACAAGTGTAGTTTTAGTAGGAAAGGTTTGTGGAAGTTATTGGTGGGATGAGCACAGCAAAATGCCTGGTGAATGCCAGAGGACTGTTCAGCAGAGGTGGACTTCAGTTTTTGCAGTTTGTGTTTTGTGTTGGTTTCTTTATTTTATTTCTCTTTCATTTTGCATATGCACATCCTGACAGTGCACTTGTCTCTTTGATCTGTGCAGGTCAGCTGGGGCGTGGTTTCTGGCAAGCAGCTCCTTCTGAAATCAGGAGATGCAGAACGGATCTGCCTTGACAATTTTAGCAACAGTGGTGTGAGAAAGCCCTTGCTTCACAACCTGCCCAGCGACTGCTTGTCTTGCTGTCCTCCTAGCTACTCCATGGTGGGTCTGCGCAGCCTGGAGAGTCACGTAGAGAGAAATGTCTCCATCCACAGCCTGGTACTTGTGGGTGAGGTGGGCAAGCAGGAGGACAGAGCCAAAGACAAGTTTGCCCTGCCTCATCGGGCCCCCTGCCCTAATCCATCTGCACTGGGGGACAGAAGCACCACTAATTCCAGCAGAAACCCTTCTTCCCAAGCCAGAGAAGGAGCAGTGCTCCTTTCAGAGGGCGACAGTGGTTGCATCTCCTCTGGCTTTGAAAGCGAAGGGGGCGAGTACTGTTCAATCACAAACTGCAACAGAGAGCACCCCATCTCGTGGGAGTCGTGTTGCACACAGGGGAAGGCTTCATGGTGTGAGAAGAAGAGTCACACTCCCTGTAGGTGGAGGCAGCGGGATGCTCCTGAGATTCCGAGGCCAAATGGTCGGGCAGTCAAGTTCAGTGAAGAAGAGCACAGAGCTGTGAATGTGGCCTTCTGTATCACGAAAGACCACGGTGATCCTCTCCCCTATGCCCTGTGTTCAGAGAGGAAAAAGCCATCTCTCCACGCTGAGCCTGCCGTCTTCCCTGAGAGCACAGGGAGCAGCAGGGCAGCTGCCTTTGCTTTGTCCCGGGAGGATGAGGACTCGCCTTTCCCTGTGGAGCCCTCTGTCACTGGAGGCTCCCCAACTGAGGGTTCGGGCACCCCTCAACAGGCTCTGGTGGAGCCGCAGCGCCCTCGCCTCACCGAGCCAGCCTGCGCTGACCCAATCTATGCCGAGAGCACCAAGAGGAGGAAGGCACAGCTGAAGGCTGTCAGTGGGCAGGCAAAAGTGGAGAAGCTGACCCACAGCACTGTCAAGGAGCAAGCTGATGGGTCATGGAGGGATGGTGGCTGGGCTTTGGGAGGTGAGAAGGAGTATCAGGACTCCACTGGCCAGGTGGCGGCAAAGATAACTATAATGACGGCGCACACTGAGGATGATCACAAGACAATATTCCTCAGCAGCCCTGACTCAGCAGTAGGAGTTCAGTGGCCGTGTGTCAGCCCCACTTCCCACCCCGATTTTGGGACCTCCTCACCTGCCATTGAGCCTGTACAGATTTTTCAAGCGTCTGGAAGTGAAAACAGTCCAAGATTTCATCTGGCAGCTCCTGCCAAGGCCTCACTTAGTGACAGTCCAGCCATTCCCCCAAAGATGTCCAAAAACAGCCAGCCAGGCAGTGAGGGGAACTGTGTGCCACCGGTAAGCTCGCATGTGGCAAGGTTTGGTGATGACAACAGCCATGATGGGGCTGGTGTTCAGCTGCTGCCAAGGAGCTGTACTGATACAGGTGCCTTTGGGGCATCCCCTTCTGCATGCACTCATGTGAACGGGGTCTCTGGGGAGGAGTCCAACAGAGGCCTGGCAGGCTCATCCTGTGACAGGAGGCAGAAATACTACGCCCCAACATGGACCAAGCAGTTCCGAATAGAGGAGGAGGAGGAGCAGGAAGAGGAGCAGGAGCTCGTAACTCACCCATGGGCAGTAGGAGCTGAGAATGGAAAAGCTGGTGCTGACGTTGTGGATGATGGTGCAATGTTGGAGAGCCAGGCTGGGATCACCAAATCATCTTCTTTCTCCTTTGATTTCCCTAAAGACAAGAGTAATGATATGGAGTTTGCACCCCCACCACCACCGCCGCCAAAAAAGCAGTCCAGGTACAGCCCCCGTGAGTGTGTGTGTGCAGTGGCCTATTAATCATTTGCAATTGGGGTGTTTGCTGTGGGGGGGTTCATTTACTAGGAGGTGCTTCCTGTTCTTTTTTTCTTCCTTTTCTGTTAGAAGGTGGGCTTTCAGGAGCATGGGAGGTGACTGCACAGCTGAAAAGCTACATATGTTACTACTCTGAAGAGCTGTCTGATCTTTGCAAGTCTTAGTTTGAATGGCATGTGTACTTGTAAAAGCCCTTCAGGGCTGCAAGGTACGGCCTTGAGTTCCAATATTCAAGTGAAAACAAGATCTGTGCCTGGTGTTTCCCAGGTCAACTTCATTGTGTCTTGGTGCAGTTCCTTCATGTCAAATAGGGTAGAAAATGTGGTGTTGCAGTCTCCTTGTGTAGGTGGAACTGGGCTACTTATCTTAATGCTAATAACCAGGGCCTCCAAAAGCCACATTTTCAGTTTGGCTCTAATGTCTTTTTGCTTTTGAGGTGAACTCTGGAAGCTGCAATTTCACAGGGAGGGCGCTTTGCCTGCGAGCAGGTAATTGGAGCTTGCCCAACATGGGCTTGTTGTGTGTGGGAGCCACCTGGCTTCAGGCAGCCTTCCGCTCACCACTCTCCTGGTAGTCTGGTTTGCAGGCAGGGCAACAGCAGGCCCCAGAAAACAAATGTGAATGAGGGAGTTCTGTCCATGTGGGAAGGAACTAGCTTTGCTAAGCAATTACTGCCCCCCTCCGCCAAAAAAAGGCCAGGCTTATAATACACATAGCTGCAGATACTGAAGGCACACAAAGTATCACGGAAAAAACGGTGAAATGGAAGAAAATTTTATTTGTTGTCCATGAATTAGGTTGTCTGAACATACTGAGAGGGGTATTTTCGCCTTCTGCAGGTGTGCTGTATTTGCTTTACTGTGTGTGTCAGTTTTGTTACCTGAAACTGTGCATTGCACAATGGATTTGACTCCAGCTCTTTGATTTAAAAGGCAGGAGAAGAAGGGATGGGTGTTTGGAGGAGAACTTACTCTTGGGGTCCACGGTCAAGCTTATGTGTAGATGTCATGATCTCCAGATTGAGACTGTGAATTTTCTGTGTGTTTTGGGGTTGGCTAGCCCAGGGAATTGGTGTTTTAAATTGACGAACGGGTGAACAAATGAGTTTTCTTAAGGAAAGGGAAGAGATGAATGGCTTTAGTTCTCCTTTAGCTTCCTGCTGTAGTGCTGCATGTTTCCTGGAGTCAGAGGAAAGGAAAGGTCTACAAGCAAGTGAGCACACAGATGCCACTTGGTGTCTCCTAGCAGCCTGTGTTGTATTTGCCATGAGGTATTGTTGAGCCCTAGTGGAGAAGATATCATTTAGGAAACACCAAGTTGCCTTCTGAAAGTTCTCTGGAACCTGATTGCTTTCCCGGCAGAGCAGACAGAGGTGACTGTACAGGCCAGAAGGGTGCGGGCACTCAAAACAGCAGTATCTTCCACTTGCCATGCTAGGAGCTCCTGCTTATGAAGGAGCAGTCATGTAGAGTCTTTGTCTGTACTGGGGGCAAGGATGCTTCCCTGGCAGTGCTTGGAGTCTTCTTTCTGCCTTCATGAGTGCTAGGAGGAGGCAGGGAGCTCGTTGCTGTGTCAGGGTGTCTCCTTGCCTAGGTAACTTGGACCAGCTTTGCTCCAAGCTGGGAGCATGCCCTGCTGTTGCCCTTCTTATGACAATCCATCCTGAGGGGTGTGGAGCATTTTCTGCTCCTTGGAGAGGCTGTTTCCTCTCCTGGTGTGATCAGGCTGTGCCAATTGTAACAGTTGCTTTTGAGTCATCCTGAAAGCATCTGTGTGCTAGAAAGCCTATGTGAAAGCAGGCAGGGAGACTGAGATTGGGGAACATGTGGCATCCGTGACTAGGATCTCTGCTAGAGCCAAAAACGCTGGCAGACCCAAAAACCCTGCCGGGTACTTGAGGTAGGTGCTGTTTACCCCTTGTGGCTGTAGGACATACTGTGCTACAGGTATTTGTCTCCTGAGGGCCTTGATGCCTTTGGCTGAGCCGTAGGGCACTTTACTCAATAAAGCATATCCCTCCCTCCAGCTGCCAAACCCCAGCTCAGCAGCTTCTCAGCCCTGAGGAGTGATCTGATCAGAGACAGGTTTCGCAAGCCGGGCAAACCCAGATGGTTGCTTTGTATGTTTGCTTTGAGTGTGCTCTTGTTTTCGTCTCCAGCCTGGGTTCTCTGAGCAGGTCAATGCAGGACCCAGGGCGGTGGGATAGCTGCGTGTACAGCTGGTAAAGTCACCACAGTGGGATTGTGTTACCCTGGGCAATCCTTGCTTGCAGCTTTGGGCCATGACACGGCTCTGACTTGGTGCTGGAGGAACATCTCCTCTGTTCCTCCCAGGCCGCAGGCAAATGCCTGAAGAAGGAGAGTCACAAAGGTGACTCTAAGGCACATCCATATTCTCCTAGTGCCGGGTAGTCTGTGGACATGTGTTTGTCCCTAGTGGGAGAACCACTGGTCCTTCTGTTATGCTTCTATAGTACCTCACAGAAACTGAGTGCCTCAGCACGAGATGTTCCCTGGTGGCACAGCTGCAAAGGCTTCTTTGGTGGATGGACGGAGTTAAAGCCGGCATAGATCTGGTTGTGGCACAGGCCTTGGGCTGGGGGCTTAGCAAATCAGGGTTCATCTCAGCTGAGATGGGTGTGTAACCATCCTTTTTCCTTCTAGATCTCAAGGTGCAGCAAGGTATTTGATTTCATGCTGGAAAATGAAGTCTTGTATGTTTGAATTTCCTATTTAAATTTAATTGCTTACTTTAAAAAAAACTTGCATGTGTGTTTGAACTAGTTATAAAGCAGAGAAAGGAAAAACAAGTCTGTAGATTTTGTTTTGTTCATCTTGGCTCTAACAATTAAAAGGGGAAAAAGTTTTTACAGGGTAAATTCCTGCCAGACACTGAGGAAACTCCGGTTTTGGAGTAAGCTGTCTCTGAGGATGGCATAAGGAGCAATTTTAGGGGGGTTTAAAAGTTGGCACAGAAAAGGAAAATAATGAATTTATGCCTGTTTCATCCTATATAAAGCTATTCTGGATCTCTTGCAACTGTTTATACAATCGTCTTGTATAAAAGATTATAGATATTTAATGTTTTCTTGCTCTGAAACACAATGGCAAATGAGTTTCAATTACAAGAGGGAAGAGATTGGAAAAGGAAGATGGTGGCTGGTCCTCTTCTAAAAGCTGGGAAGGTAGTTGGCTAAGGAAAGGGCTCACTAGGGAAACTAGGATCACCAGGACGTGTATGTGCAATGAAGATTTAAAGGTTCTTTGGTGTGAAATGCTCTAGCATGGCCTTCACTTTCTTGGCACAAGGAATGAATCTTTGCTGAAATTTATGTCTGTCTTATGCAGAGACTCAGGCTAAATGATTGTTGTAGTTTCTTCTAGCCTGCAAAATGTTAATGGTTAATTTATTTCATGTGCTTCTTAAAGAAAGAAAGTGGTGATGCTGCTTTGCATCTTGAGCTGTTGCCTTTTGAGCTGTTTTCATCATAATTAACACCACCTTCAAAAGACAGTGCTGCAGATAGCTTCTGAAATTTGCTGAATGCACTTGCTTGGGGTAACAAAGGTGTGTAGCACAGCACTCCCCAACACCTGTCATCACTGAAAGCAGCCAGGACAAAAGAGCTTAAGGTGTGCCAGGATTGTATGTTATGGTGCTGCTGCCACTGCTTATTGCCAGAGGGAACAGAACACATGTCACAGAAAAACTATAGTGTTGGGAATTGGATCGCCAGGAGAAGAGACAGATGTTGGGAACTGGTAAATAAGAAACTCTGGATGGCACTAATTTAACTGAGGAGGCCATGCTAGCTGGTGGGTTTGTGCTGTGTGTTCCTTGCTGGGAATCAGTCTATGGCAGAGCAGCACTGTACTGAGGCAGAGTATTCCTCTTTTCTCAGCACTGCTGAGGCACCTGTTTCTCTTTGGAGCGCAGTGTCAGAGTGTAGCCCAGTGGCAAAAGCATACTGGCATCATGGAGCTGTTGCGGCAATTACAAATGCAGTTGGAAGTCACACGGGCCCCAAATTTTGATCCTTTTCTCTGTGACTATGGATGACAGCGGGTACTTACTGTTCAATCTAGGACAAGCCAGATTTATTATTATTAATGTAACAAATAATAATAAATAATAAATAAGAAACTCTGGATGGCACTAATTTAAGTACACGATTAAGCCTTACATAAGTAAATAAAAGAAAGGAGGGCGAGTATGGCTCAAGCAGGAGGGAGAATTATGCTACAGGGCAGGGAGGGGATATACCTTTTGGATTCCCCTGGTGGCTTTTGTATGAAACTAATCAGGAATTTCTCATGCTGCTTCTGCCAGTGAATAATTTTTAAAAGGTTGTGATTTATCAGCCAATCTTTTAGGAGAGTTTGTTTCTTTTAAAATGAAAGTCATTCACTCTTCTGTGTGTTTCCTGTCTTACTACTTAAAAAAGTGCAGAGTTGGAAATTGAAATGAGATTTGTTATCTTCTTCACCACACCAGAGTATTCAGGGATTTAAATTTTTACCCATCTACCATCCTAATTCTGCACCCCATCTGAATTTTCCTGTGCATTTCCAGACTCCATACCCTAGTTTCAACTTAACCTGCTCTACATAAAACTCCTTTGGTACAGGGAAGAGTGGTGTATGTACCCCTCTAAACAGAGCCAGGAGTGTTTCAAAATCCTTTATTTCCTTTACCTCAGTTTTGGTTTCTCCACATTTGCCAGCTGATAGCAGAAGGATAAGTGCAAATCTAAGCTTCAAATGTTGTAAGCTCCTGTATGCTGCGTTTTAATTTCCCTCTGCTTCCAGAGGAAGATGCTGGAAGAAACAGCAGTGGAGAGAGCAGGAAGATATAATTATTCACATTTCATGATAGACAAGCATATGGTACAGTGGTGCTTCCTCTTGTGTAATAATTATGCCCAGCCATATGTTATGTTTGATGCTGTAATGCAGTCTGGCTTTTCTCTCCTCCATGCATTAGTTCCATTGTCTTACTCTGGGAGAGGATGTCTTCTTGACATTATCACCCAACATCTCCTGGACTGCAGATTGGTTTGTGGTGATTTGTGTGTTCTCTGCTCTCCTCTCCCTGTTCCCCTGTCACATGATTTATAAAGCTCAGCATCTCTGTTATCTGTTCAAGTCCTGTCATCTGTGCTGAGAAGGAGTGACCCCCTCCTGCCAGCACAGAAAGGCTGAGAGACTCCTGTGATGGGAGCACGGAGCCAGAACTTCTCGTGATCGGGTCTCTGCTTCGGGAGAGACATGCCTTGCGGCACCTTCCAGTGCTGCCAACAGGCTGCGTGTGTGATGGCTGCTGGAAAGGAGCAAGTGGGAGCCTTGCAGCTCTTGTGCCTGAGTGGCCTTCTCCCACTCTCAAAACCTCCTGCCCCTTGCACTTGCGGAAGGCAACCAGATCTGCATGTCAAATCTCAGACAGGAAATTCAAGCCGAAGGTATGTCCAGAGTCCAGAGGTTCCTGGGGCAATATCCCAAGGCATGTGTGTCTGCTGTGGTTAGGGCAGCCATGCTTTGATTCCCATCTCCACTCTTTCTCTGAGAAGTGCAAGGCGTGCAGCTGGTGATTTTGGAGTCCTCTAGCAACATCAGGTGGGACCCTGATTTTTTAAGAAATGTGAGATTTAACACATGGCTACTGCTTGCTTGAATGTGAGTTGCGGGAAAGACAAAAGCTTGCCCTTGCCAGAGATGCAATGTGGGACATGGGAAATGAGCCGGGTCCCTTTTTAATACTATAGAACTCCAGACTTTGGGGTTTAGGGTTTTTTGGTTTGGTTTTTTACAAAATTGCTCTTTTCAAGCTTGACTTGTTTTAGGCTGGACTGTGGAAAGTCATGTGGAAAGTCAGCTGGATGAAATTGTTTATTATGGGAAAACTGGGGAATAGTGAACAGGAAGAGTTGCCTGAATATACCAGTGTGTTGCATGGAGGATGTTGAGTAATTGAAGTGTATTTAAAGCCACCAGAATAATCTGGAGAGCTGGAAATCTGTGAAATCCTTTGTTTTTAGGTTATTTGATTGAGAGGGCTGACTCTTGTGACCTGTTCTTTATGCACAGGCACATGAAGAAGGCTCTGGTGCTGCTCTTGAAGTTGCTGGTTGGTTATGTTAAAGGTGTGAGCAGGCATTTCTGAAATGGATATAAATTAAGCACTGTTACACTTTTCTGAAGGGGAGTGTAGCCCACAGATGTTTGCAAGGCGGTGACAGGGGCGGAGGGGACGGAAATCCTAATGTTCAGGTTTAACTTGGGTTGATACTCTTTATTTCCAATATCTTTTGGTAAAAAGGGCAAGATGGAGAACAGACACCTCTGCCCTTGCACTCACATGTGGTGGAAGGAACACTAGCAAAGCAAGGGAAGTTTGGATTAGCTGCAAATCAGGATCTCACAGGCTGTCACAATGATGAGCTGTTCAGCTCTTGGGTTGGAATTTTACTGATATGGGAAAGTTTGACCCTAGCAAGTGTTTTCAGTAATTCTTTGGTATAGTGGGCAGTGTTTTGATCTGTGCAGGCTGCAGCCTGGGCTTTAGGCAGCTCCTAGGAAAAGAGGGAGATGTAAAGCGGAGGTATTTCCAGGAGGTATTAGCTGGCCGGGCTGTAACATCTGAAACAAGAGCAGGATGTTGTTTAAGCGGCAAACAATTTCTATTTCGGTGCGTCTATTCAGGAACTGCATTTTACATAAGTCACGGCGGTACGGAGAGGAAACAGGGCTTGCTGTGCGTCTGCTTTCACCGCGACATTGAGCTCAGCAAAGACAGCAGCCAGCGCGGGTCGGGCAGATGCCGCGTTGCGCCCAGGTTGCTTGGAGGAATAGGTGTGGCTGTGCGCGGTGGACCTTGGACCGCGCCGAGCAAAGTCCCATCTCTCTCTGAGTGCGGGAATGGTAAGGCAGCTCTGTGAATTTGTGTTTAGTGATGGGAAAGGAACAAAAATGCACCAACTTTTCAGGGGGGTCTGGGGGGAGGATTGTGTTAGAAAACATCTGTGCAAATCGAGACCAGCTCTCCTGTAAAATCTTCTTCTCTTGTGGATTCAAATGCTTTTTTGATTCTTGCCAGGTCAGACAGTGCACCCACATGCGTGTGCACCCTTGTGTTTTATCCACCCAAATTACTAAAAGTTAAACATGTGAGAAAATTATAGGATAAAGTTATAACATTATAGTAAAAGAAAAAAAAAGTATTTAAGTGCAGTTGGTTGCTTTCAACAGCATTAGTTGTAACAGACCTAAGATCCTCAATCTCTCTTTCTCTCTCATTTTTTAAACTATGACTTATGTGGTGCATTGTGAAGTTTTGTAAATCATCCCCAAGAGGCTTGCCGTGGTAAATTCATCACTGGTGCAAGACTAGTGTCTCTGCTGAGGTTATACCTGAAGTGGTTTTTAGAGCCTTATTTTCATCAGCCTCTGAGTATTTTTAGACCAAGGCTGCTCAGGCAAATGAGGAAGTCTGGCAGAAGTTTCTTCCGGGCTTCTCATACACTCTGCTCTCCATGTGGTGGTGTGGACACGAGAGTAAGTGCTTTGTCTGAATTGGGAACAAAACATTTCTCAATCTTTAAATGAAAATCTCTCATAGCATCTGGTGCGCTTGGGGGTTTTGGACAAGGAGGGATCCTGTAACAGGGTGCTACAAGAAAATCAATGTGAATGTCTTTTGTTTGTCTTTCTCAGCAGCTATTCAGCCGTCTGATTAGGAAACACCAGATACCTTCCAGCAAGATAGCTGGTGGAAATCCTTTTACTTCTGTCCCAGTCTGCCACTAACCTCTTTACGTTCTTAATCAATGTGTTGAACTTTATCAGCAGATTGGCAGTTTTAGTTAAAAAATGTGTACCAATAACCTTTGTTTGCTGGCTGACAGAGTCTGAACAGTACCAAAGCTAGGAGTGTCTATGCTCTGCTGCCTGATTTCAACAGTTTCTGTTGGTTTGCAATGCAGAAAAAATGAACAAAATGCAGGGGAAATGGTTTATCTTAGCAAAAAGTCCTGCTTGCCTGAACTTATCGCTTAAACTATGACCTGGCAGGTTATAAGCCCAGTTTATGGTTGGTGTATATATATATGTAATTTTTTTTAGGTGGAAGCTGCATGGAAAACTGTAGGTCTTATATTAAAAACTCTGTGGTAGGTGCTGAGTTTGGCAAACTCGTGTTTTCTGCAGAGTTGCTTCTTCTTTTGTAAGGTATCAGTTATTACTGTGATGCACTGTTGGAGACAGCAGCGGCCAGGGTGGATGACTCTTCTGCTTGTCCCTCTGTCATGAAGGAATTGAGCTCAGACACCCAGCTTTGACCTGCCTTCTGTAAAATGGGAGGAGTGATGCTACTCCCTTCCCATGAGAACTTTATTGAAGGCAAGCATTGGTGGGTCCCCAATTCCCAGTGACAGTGGCCAAAATGCGATGTGTTTCAGGACCTCACATGCTAGGCAAAGGAGGTGCAAGCTGGGGCTCAATGCTCTTGGCTCATCAGTTTTCTTTTTCTGCTCAAGTGCAGCTAGTTTGTTTTGGGAGGCTGGCATGGGGACTGTAAGCCTATAACCTGCCCAAAGTCAGTGGGATACAATTCCCCAGGTGCTGGAGGAAGAAGAAAAATGCTCAGGAATGAGGTGATCTGGCATGCTAAAAGGCTGCACAGTGTATGGATAGGCAGAGACCAAGCTAACACTGCTCTCAGCTTAATTCTCTGTGCATAAGTGCATGCAGGGTATCTTTTACCATCTTTCTCCTGACTGTTCTCTTTTACTCTCTCTAGGCACACTCTGAAAATGAACCCAAATAACACTGAGTTGGAGAGGGTCAGCAACAGCTCTGCTGAGAGCCTCAGCCCACCTTTCCGGAGTGCCCATGTCAGCTTCACAGCTGGCTCCAGCGACAGCCTTGATTCCGACACACAGACGGGGAGTGATGGGAGTAAGTGACCATTGGGTATGGGAGAGGGAGCTTTGCACCTGAGGCCCACTGCTGGGGCAGCATCCTCAGAGCAGGGATCATGAGGGTCTGATCCCCTAGTTCCCCCAACAACCCTTCATCTTTCACCTTGTAGCTTTCATCTTGTGTGCATAAAAGCTCCATCTGAAAGCGATTGTCCTTATCCTGCTTGTGCTTCATACATTTCACGAGATCACAAGTAGCCCTGCCGTAGAAAGTCCTCTACAGCTTTGAGGAGTACCAGAAGGAGTCTTGTACTAGAGGTGATCTCTCCCACTGGTTGTGTTCCCAGTTATTTCTTGAAGGGTGAAAAAAATCTGCCTGCACTCGTTTAACTGAGATTAAAAAATACTTACTATGAAGTCACTTTTTTCATCACTGCGTAACTTAGACATGAACTAACATGTTCAACAGCTCAGAAAGTATTTCCTTAGCAAAAGCAACCTTCGTGTAGTGGAAGTTCTGTCTTTCCAAGAGCAACAATTTGCAGCAATAAAATTAAGAGCCAGAGAAAATGGAAACTCCATTTTTCCACTGCTAACTTGGAGTCTGAGAGTAAGACCATGCCAGGAAATTGTACAGGGGTAAGAAAAACTCACATGTGTTGGATCTTTGCTTGCTGGGCACAGGAGAATTTTGTTGTCAAAAATTATAGGGACAAGAGGATTTCTCTGCCTCCACTAACAGAAGCAACTGTTTAAATCCATCACAGGAAAGATGAGTTTTTAAATGAATACTCAAATGCATTTTTTCTTGCTAATGCAAGCATGAAGCTATACAGTCAATCACTGAGGTGAGCTCAAATTAATTGGCTATGCTGTCAGATGTTAAAATATGAAGTGGAGGGGATCTTTTAAGCCCTTGACATGCAGAAGGACTCTATGCTGGAGGTGCAGAGCACTGTTAGGAATGTTGTGAAAGGGTTTAATTCACTACTCTCTGCTCGGGGCAGAGCCCAGAAGCACATAAAAAAAACCAGTTAAGAGCAGTGTGGCATTCGTGGGCTGGGCATGTGGACTGGTTGCGAAAGATTCCAGTACTGGTGTTTGTTCTCTAAGGCTCTCGCAAGTAAACCTTGTCTCATGAAACAGGGATTCAGCTGCATGTCCTGGCAGAGGTGCCTCTGTTGAGGTGCTCTGGGCTGCATGCTGAAGAATTTTTCTTGGCTGCATGCTCTGTCAAAACCCCTTGGATGGAAGTGGAAAGAGATGTCATGCTGAATGATCCCTGCCTGCAGCGTTTTACCAGGTTTTAATGGAGGGAATCTTTCCTGTGGACCTGTTACGGTGTGATACAGATATTTGGGTTTTCATTAAAGCTTGGGGTGTGCATCTCAACTGTTGGGCCATGTGCTTCTCAGCTGAAACTAGAGACCAGTCGCTTGCTGGGCAACTGGGTGTGCAATGTAGGCAGACACCTGGGGCAAGGGTCCAACAGGAGTCAGATAGCTCAGCATCCAAGAACTGGGGCAAAAGAGACATGTGCTGATTCACATTTCCTACAGAGCTGTTTCTGAGAGTGTTGTCAGAAATGAGGGGCTGAAACTGCCTTGCATGGGAAACTCATCTTGTGCAGAAGCCAAAATCGGTGCTGCTCATTTTGGAGGTATCTCTCAGTGATGTTGCTTGATGGGGTGCATTACAAGAGTTGCCTTGGCAGTGCCATACAGGCACCCTTGGCAGTGGAGGGAACAAATGAAAATTGACATCGTGCTGCCAAACTCTGGTGGGGAGGGACAGGGCCAGATCATGCCAGCATCCACTCTGGTAGCAGACAACTAGGGGACCTGCCCTCACCTCATGTGGTCTTGGGTGATGATGAGCAGCTAACAGGGTTTGCTGCTGTGGCACAGCTGGTATGGCTTTGAGCCTGCAAGTGACAGCCCAGAACAGGCTGGAAACTCAGGGATCTGAGCTGCTGCACTTGGAGGTTGTGTGTGATTGCTGGTGAGTCACTTGGGTGGTGAGGGAGGCAAGTGCCTGCTCCGGGCTGACATGAAACTGCCCCAGGGCGTTCCTGTGGAGCAGGCAGAAGGCCACTGTGTGGAAGTGCCGCCTGGCAACTGAATCCTTACCAGCAGCTTTGTGAGGAGGAAGGATTTTTTTTTACCACTCTGCAGCTTTAGAAGCTGGAATTAAAGAAAGAAATCTGCTAAGCTTACTTGGAGCTAAATTCCACTGTGCACCTTTCGAGGTCTACACTTGCATGGAAGTTGTTAGGAGAGGTCAAGTTTATCAGTAGTCCCACTTGTCATTCAAGTGGCATAGAAAAATTCCCTTTAAATTATTGCATCTCTTCTTTTAATTTCCCCTGCACTCTTCACTTGTTCTGTCTCCGTGATCTGAAATGACTGCTCTTTATTTCAATGTCAAATCACCTTTTTTCCCTCTTGTTAATGTCCCACTTTTTCCATGGCATGTAATTGTATTACCCATCTCCAGTCTGGTTGAGGCAGGAAAGGATCTGCTCCTTCTGCTCAAAATGAGCGAACCATCCCAACCCAATCCATGTGCAGATGGCATGTGGAGCTGCTTGGGGTTTATTGGTATGTAGTGGGGCCAGCCTGCCCTCTGAGCAAGGAGGTCTGGCAATAAGCTGGGAGACAGGCAGAGGCGGAGGCCGGATTTTTTCAGGAGGATGGAAATTGCCAAAATCCCACGCCTTGCTCAGTGACCCTTACCCAGTGTGAAGCAGAGAGGGAGAAAGGTTCAATATACTTCTTGGGCTGCTCTGGTACAGCCAGAGGGCTGGAGCTGTGTAGCATGAGTCACTCTGTCCTTATCATGCTGTGCTGCTGAAGCACTGGGTGGCAGCTCTCAGGTGAAACAGGCTGTGTTTTAAAGGTTGTTCTTGTGTAGAGTGCTTCATTCTTACCTCCCTGTGGATGACATCACAGCTTAAATATTTACCCTCTACTACCGTTTTACTACTGTATATGCAGTTCATAGGGGAGTGGTTTCAGGGGTGGGGAAGTGCATTTCTCTAGATGGCTGGTTGCAGCCTGCTTTGCAAACGTGCTGTATTAAACTGGATTAAATCCCTGACCCCTTCAGTGAAACTTTGCAGTCGTGAGTAGTTGAGGACTGTGCACTGGGTTCAGATGTAACCTGGCTTGCTGCTGTGTTTCCAGCCAGGACCCTGGGGGCATCAGGGATATGGAGAAGGACCTGTGCTCCCAGACTGCAAGGGCCGCTCATGGCATCTTCTTGTGTGTTGCTGTCTCCTAGGGTATTCATCTGAGCCAAACCACTCGCCCCCTCCAGCAGAGAGCCAAGCGTTTCCCCCTGTCCCTTTCCTTCCCGTCTCCAGCGAGGATGGTCCCTCCTCTGCCCCCAGCTGCCCACCCCCTCTGCCCCAGAAGAAGACGGTGATCAGAACAGTGTCCTCTCCAGATGGCTTTTTTGGGGGACAGGCATCTTCAGGCAAAGCAGCTGGTGCTGCCAGCCCCAGGCTGAATGTCAGCCACTCTGAAAGCAATGTCTGCCTCCGAGAGGAGCCTCCCTTCATCCACCCAGCCAGCCTGACAGGCCGTCCCGGCGCCTTCTCCTCCTCTGAGTCCCTGGAGAAAGGCTCCAAAGGAAGCAACTACTGGGGCCCAACCAGTGGTAAGAGCACAGGGGCTTGTGTCCCCAGCAGAAACCTCCAGTCCCTTTCCTCCTCGCAGCTCAGTGTGTCCAGCCAGGTGTCATCGGCCTCCAGCCTCCACAACCTCCTGAGCAACATCGACAGCAAGGAGGGGGTGTACACCAAGCTGGGGGCCCTGTATGCTGAGTCCTTGCGCCGCCTGGTTGCCAAATGTGAGGACTGCTTCATGCGAGAGCAGAAGAACGAGCTGCACTTCAGTGAGAACAACTGGTCACTCTTCAAGCTGATATGCAACAAGCCCTGTTGTGATTCAGGGGATGCAATATATTACTGTGCCACTTGCTCCAAGGACCCTTCTACTACCTACGCTGTGAAGGTAAGTCCACATCCAGGAGGTATCCGGGTTTACCTCCATTGTTCAGGCTGGGAGGATAAGACAGAGAGCTGCAGGGTCCAAGGCTGAATGGAAGCCCATAGTAGCTGAGCTGGGGCTGAACCTTCAAGCTTATTTTCCCCCCTTTCTGGTGTATGGATTTGAATGAATGAGTGGGAAGCAGACTTTGCAGTACACCTTTGAGAGGCGCCATCAGCACACAATGGCCTGTTTTCTCTGCTTGTGTTTTTCACAGGTGAAGTTTGGCAAGCAAAACCACTTCCAAAGTTGCCACTTTTTCCCTACCACTGGCAGAGGTTAATTTGGAGAAGTGGTTTTCGTTATAACAAGTGCCAGTCAGATGCTTCTTGCTAAAGGGGTCTGAAACCCAACGAGTTTCTCTCTAAAAACATCTTTGTGCAAATACTCTGTTGTAAACTCAGAGGCATTCGCCTCTGATCACACAAGCTGATGAAAGGCTGTTCAAAAGACAGCATTTTTGCTTCTGCCTGCCTTTTAAGTGGAAGGTCTGACCCAGAAACCATGTGAGTGCTTATATGATCCTGAAACTACAGGCTATGAGATATTGCAGATGCCAATTAAACAATGCAGGACTGACCCAGACATGCTGTTTAAGGTCAGGTTTGAAATATTTTCCTGTAACTCTACAGAATACATGTTTGAAATGGAAACTTGAGGTGCAATAGTTCAGCTCTTTGAAACCTGGATAAATAAGCTTATCCACCCTGTTCCGTGGACATCCTGCAGATTTTGGTTCTGGATCCACGTTACTACTTGAATACAGAGATTTTCATTTCCATTCTGACTTTACACTAGGGACATCTCGTTGCTGCTTACTCTTCAGCTTGTTTTCAAAACCTATAGTAATTCCCAAAAAGCAGTCAGAGATGGATTAAGCAAGGGAAAAAAAAGAAAAAAAACTCTGCTGAATTGTTTCCATCATTATGAACCCTAAGGGGATGTTTTAGTTAAGTGACAGCTTTAAAGCCAGTTCTATACAGTAAAGGAAGTACAGTAACCCCAACAGGGAGGCTGTAAGTAACCAGAGTGGAGTTAGATGAGATCTTGTGCCAAAACCCCTAGTCAGGCACTCCAAGCTGCAGCTTTTCTAGTGTGTTATACCTAAATCCATTGCAACTTTCCTCCTGAAGCCTCAGGAGGTGTGAAGCCTCAGTGTGGTGAACTGTTGTGTGCCTTCTCAACCTGTGGTTCCTGTAGCACGCACACACTTTTGCTTTTTCCTGCTGTGTTAGGTGGGGTTCAGTGGCTCAGCTCAACGGCTGTGCTGCATGAATTCTTGGCAAGGCAGAAACAGCACATTTCAAACTCTTCACGGGACTGCACTTGTGTCCCTGCCTGTGATGTGGGCTTACTCTGTGCCCTTGGTACACTGCAGAGCATCTTAACAAAGCCAAAACCACTCCAACAAGGCTGTACTTCGTGCCAGCATAGTGGTGTTGTGGATGTGTTTAGCCATGTGCAGGGATACAGTTCCTGCAATATTCCTGTGTGCCACCATCCTTTTGGTAGCCAAAATAGGGAATGAATAATTGCAAAACATTGCAATTGGATGATTCCTAGGTGCCCCTCCCGGCTTCTGGTATAGATTTTTTGACATGAAAGAGATCACAGACCTGTGACAAAATTAGACTTGGAGAGTTCAAAATGGCCAGAGGATCCCAAGCCAAGGAGCCTGCTGAGGAGCAGGAGCCAGAGTCTGAGCTGTGCAAAAGCAGACCTGGCTATGTATAAAATGATTTGAAGGAGCCAGGGTTATGTGAAATGGCTTTAGAGGAATTAAGCCAAGATACGCTCCATGCCTTGGCTTCTTTCTCCACTTAGAGATGCGTGACTAAGCCAGCCCCAGGCTCCTACTTGAAACTTTCAGCATGGAGGATGCCTCTGGTGCAGCCAAAGTCATGAAGAATGGCTGGATGGGGAAGATCTCTCTGTATTTGTTTGGCTGCAGTTATTCTTCCAGAGACTCCTCTCTTGCCAGGAGTTTCTCCCCTTTTCCTATGCCTTATACATCTTGCCTTTGTGGGGAGGAACAAGCAGGTTTGTTCGCCAGAGGGCTGGAAGGTCTGCTCCACATTTGGGGACCCTCTGCGTCATCCTGGGTCCCGCTGCATTAATCTGCAGTCTGCCTAGCTCTCCAAAGCTTGTCTTTACACAAAATAAGCATACAGCCTCGGCAGGGTATTTTTGTTTAGAAAAGAGAGGACAATAGGGATTTGAAATGCCTCGTCTCTGCAGTATTGTCTCATCTGAGTGAATTACCTGCAAATGCCTAGATTCAAACCCTTGCTAGAGGAGGACAAAAGCAGCCCCCACTTATGCAGCTCCTCTCTATTCTTGTGCATATTTTAACTAGGAGGCAAAATTGATTTCTCCTCCAATTTTGCACGCATGCTGTGACTGGCAGTGGCATGCTCCGGGGTTTGAAACCTTTTATTCTGAGTTTCAGCCTGTTGCTGATTCCCATGGATGAGATATAAATACATCACTAAATAAAGGGGGAAGAAAAGTGTATAATAGAAATGCCAGAAGGTCCCATAAGCTAATGGATACTCCTATAATAAACCTGGGTTTGAGTTTTTTTAGTCTCTAATGCAGTCAAAAAGCTAAAATACAGAACAAAATGAAGATAGAAATCATGTGGGTTTAAGAAAATCTAGATTATAAAATGCTTTTTTCCCCTAGAGTTTGCTGCACTCTCACTTATTTCTAGGCCTGTTGTTAGCACCCATTTTCTCTTTGGTGTTTTTTTTTTTTCCCTGTGTTGATGAGTGCAGTTTATTGCTGGCTTCCCTTAGCCATTGATCATGGGCTTGAGAATAGTTGCTGACACAAGGAAGCGGAATGGTTGAGGAGGATGTGAAAGTGGTTCCAGGGCTTAGGACCAGAGAAGAATTAAATGGGGAGAAAGTGCTGGAGATCTCTGTCCACCTCTCACTCCAAACAGCACTATGCTTGTGGACGTGTCATGTTGCACAGAGCCTCATCCAGGCAAGTATTTACCATCTCTAGAGATGGAAGTGGCACACTTCTGCCAATGGCTTTGCTTTTCTCTCTGCAGAATGTCTTCTGGGTTGTAGTTTATCTCAATAACATCCACGATGTAAAAGCTATGTTGCTTCTATTGGCAATGAAACAAAACCTTCAGAAGTTATTTATGGGAGGGCTACCGTCCTCCTTTCCTGTAATTACTGGGCACTGCCTGGCAAGGGAAGCATGCTTAGAAATGTGACACAGACATCTGGTTGCTAACACTGGGGTGTTGCAGGATGAGAACAATCTTCAAGCCAGGAGATAGTTTAAAGTACTTAAGAGACTGATGTGCATTCTGCTTCTCCTGTTTTCTTAGCATCTGCAAATTGCAGCATAGGAACCCTCCTCCAGTCTCTGCCCTGTCACTGGTTGATGAGACTTTTCCTTTGGTCTCTCCTCGCAGATTTGTAAAACCCAAGAGTCCAAGGTGGCTGCTTCATACTGCAGCCCTGCTGTGCCAGTCCACTTCAACATCCAGCAGGACTGTGGTCATTTTGTGGCCTCTGTCCCCTCCAGTATGTTGCTGGCCTCAGATGTGGGGAAGAGCATGCCTGGGGATGGTCTCTATCCGTCCCGCACTGCCAGTGAGCACGACTGTGTGGTGGTCATTACCCGCGAGGTGCCGAGCCAGACCACTGCCGACTTCGTGAGGGACTCAGTGATGTTGCACCAAGCCAAGCCTGAGCTCTATGAACGCCGCGTTTGCTTCTTGCTCCTCCAGCTCTGCAATGGCCTGGAGCATCTCAAAGAGCATGGCATCATCCATCGTGACCTGTGCCTGGAGAACCTCCTGCTTGTTCCCTGCAAGCCCCCCATGAGCAATGTAAAAGCCAAAGATGACAAACACTTACCCCGCCTCATCATTAGTAATTTTTTGAAAGCTAAACAGAAGACTGGAACAGGAGACTCCAAACTGAAGAAGAGTCAAGCCCGGCTGGCCCCAGAGATTGTTTCGGCTTCTCAGTACAAGAAGTTTGATGAGTTTCAGACTGGAATTCTCATCTATGAACTGCTACACCAGCCCAACCCTTTTGAGGAGAAGGTGCACCTCAGGGAGCAGGAGTACAGCCCTGAGGACCTCCCTGCTCTACCCAGCCTGTCCATCTACTCCCGGGGCCTCCAGCAGCTGGCCCACCTGCTACTGGAAGCAGACCCCATCAAGCGTGTGCGGATCACTGAGGCCAAGCGGATGCTGCAGTGTCTGCTTTGGGGGCCCCGAAAAGACCTCATGGAGCAGCCCCTCAGCCATGAGGAAACCCTCCGCCAGGTGCTTCAGAACTGGGTCGACATGAAGCGTGCCCTGCTCATGATGAAGTTTGCAGAGAGGGCTGTGGACACGGAGCAGAGCATTGAACTGGAGGACTGGCTGTGCTGCCAGTACTTAGCATCTGCTGAGCCAGCCTCCCTCTTACACACGTTAAAACTGCTGCAGCTGCTCTGACCTTGGATGTGTCTCGGAGGCAGCTGAGGGCTCCTGGTTGCCTTGCAGCTAAAGGTACACAGCCCCTTTATATGTGAGAGGTTGGAGTCTCAGCAGCAAATGCATGTTCAGCTCCTGCCCCACACTCTAGTCGGAGTGCACCAGACATGTTTAGTATCCTCAGCACTGTTGGTTTGCAAGCAGGCAAAACTAGAGAACCTACCCCTATTTTGGGGGATTTTCTTTTTTTTTTTTTTT